>VZTD01002210.1:1322794-1379563 GCA_013397725.1 Rhagologus leucostigma | reverse complement strand
GGGGGGAAGGGTGGTTGCAACCTGGTTTTCTCTCAGGGGCTATATTACTAGATTTTGGCCAAACCGGCACACTGTCAAAACTATTTGGTGTAAAAACAGATGTTGCTCATGTTCCAGTTGAAAGTGCCCTGACTGAGAGGAAAATTCTTCTTTTGAGATTCCAGGTTTTACAAGAATCTAGAGAGGCTCTTCAGAGCCTCCAAACCCCTGACTCTGCCCCCAGAAGTGACAGCTCTGCACAAACTCTACAAAGCCATGGTCTGCTCTGCATTGCTGCAGGGGCATTGCTGCAGTTTACCTAATCCAACAAAGGCAGTATTTGCCCTGCTACAGTCAGGTAGGGAAGACTTGTAAGACTTGTCCTAACAGTACTTTTATAATCACACACTTCCTGTGCACGATGGTCACTGGGTGTAACTGTAAATAAAGATTGCTTTCATCTTAAAGTTCAAAATGATGAGGTTTCTCCATTGCTTATGTAGTGATTATGCACTGAGACACAGGGGGATGACAGCTGCCAAGGCCAGCCAAGGGTTTGGTGTTCCTCAGAGGGTGGCTTCAGTTAAAGTATTTTCTACCTATCTCACTGCTACGCTACTTTTACAATATAATTCACCCTTGCAAATCAAAACTGACTTCACTACAGTGTACCCACATAGTGAAATCTGTAAGATCTTTAGGGCTTGAAACCCAGAGCACTTGCTAAGTTTTGACACCAGTTTCCAGGTTTTAACATCAGTTATTGTTCTCATGTGAGCAATACCCCTGCATTCATTTCACTGAAAGATGTAGCAAAGGGGAGGAACTAATCCAGCACTACAGAGGGAAATCTTGTGACACCTTCAGCTGAAGCTTAGAAGCTCCTGCCATTGATACCTCTCATCTGCTTCAATTCAGTTCTTTCTTTATGCAAGCTGTATGTTCTGCACAGACCAACCACAATATTAAAAAGTGGAGAAAGGGTGACAGTTGCCTGTTTTATTTGTTTATAAACAACATAACTGATGTGGCAACCTGGATGGCTCAGAGGGGAGGACATGGGCTGCAAGAGAGATGCCTTCAGACCCTCTGGAAGACAGGCTGTGAGCACACCCTCCAAAGGTAACCATGGCTCCTTGGTATGCTGAGATATTCCAACATGAAATGATTTGATTTGAAAGGTGAGTTCCAGAGGTCAGAGGGAGCTGCAGTCTAGCACAGTTTGTCACTCCTTAAAGTTACAGCTTGTCTCCATGACCAACAAGAGCTCCCAGGCCAAGGCCAGGAACCTGATCCTTCCTTGAATCAGCCCTTGCTTCTGAAAGCTCCTTCTGGCTTTGGTTTTTAGTGAATTCAAATGCAGTAAAATCCCTTTCTGAGGGACGTGGGCTCGTTCCTTTGACAAATAGCTGCTCCTGTCCCTTTGCCTCAGCACAACTCTGCTCCCTCTGACCTTGGACCAGGATCACCTTCCTCCCCAGAGTTTAGCAAAATGGGTATTTAAACAGGGAATCCATAAGCTGTAAAGACCTTTCTGAAATGAGACAAAATTAGGATTGATATCAGCAACTGTATATTTATACTCTGTGCTGGCCTCAAAACATATTTAACTTTTAACCAGGTTTGCTATGAGGTTTGTAGCCAGATTAACTTTAAAAACACAAGAATCCATGTTTTAAGACCTCTGATTAAAATGTTTTAAGACCTCTGATTTCTGAATAAATATATGCTAAATAAGCTAGTTTTGAGTGCTGCTTTCACAGTAATTAATTTTTAACCTTAATCTTCACTCACTGTTAAGACATAGTTTATTTTTCAGACATATATGCTAATTTTCAAAGAAATTGCTCATAAGTGGCGAGCAAAATTCATGTATAATGTCAATGTAGGCAACACGCTGGTATAATTTCCTTCTGCTTTTCTAGTATAGCTTACACAATTTTTTTGGTGGCACAAAATGATTCTATGCTACATTAGCTATATAAGAATTGCTTGCAGAAAATGAAGCCATAGTTTTCAGTGCTAAAGATCAGCACCAGGTGTGCATGAGAATCATAATTAGACAGTATTAACTTGTCCACAAAGTGCCCTGGATTCACCAACAGTTGGTTAGATGTTCAAACCTTAAAAAATAGCAGCACACGACTGAATTAGTGATTTTTGAAAGGTAATCAGCAGCTGGACTGGAACCTATCCAGAATGAAATCCTGCTCTGTGATGCTGCTGGCATGCTGGGAATCAGCACAGCTTCTGATTTCACAGAAATAGGAAATTAAATAGACCCTGTGCCAGTGCTTAGTCACCCTCAGTGAAAAAGTGTTCCCTGATGTTCAGAGGGAGCCTCCCGTGCTTCAGTTTGCGCCTCTGGTCCTGCCACTGGGCACCAGGACCTGCTGCACTGTGCAGGCCACTGGAACGCTGTTTGCTGTGGCAGAAGCTGAGCCAGTGCCAAATACTGCCCCAGAGCCTGCAGGCTACCTGGGAAAGAAGCACATTAAAGCTTTTACTCATTACCAAACTCACAGAAAATGTGTGCAGATCTCATTCCCAACATGTGTCCCATCACTGCAGGCCAGGTTGGCCCAACTGGCACTGTCTGACCTGCTGTGGCTGCTCCTGACCTGTGCCTGCCACCTGCTTTGGTGGTGGTGGTGTGCTTGGACTGTATGGAGTGAAATCTTTCTAAAAACTGGTTTGTTGTGGACTGTGAGCTCACAACTCTCTTTCCTCCCATCCTCACAGAGGAGTGATTCTAGCTGTCTTGTTAGTCCTTCTGACTTCTTGCCTTATTTAGTTCAGCCAGCCAAGCTATAGAGCTGTATACAAGCTACTTCCAGTTACAAATCAAACTGAAATCAAGAACCAGATCACACTACGAAATAACACAAGACAAAGAACAGCAACAGGCAGGAGGGAAAATACAGTCACCTGCTTTATCTAGCGATGTCTCAGTGCAAGGGCAGGGAGATGAGAAGGGAGAAGGCCTGGCCTGTCCATCCTGGCTGCTCTGAGGGACACCAGCAGTCAGGCTTAGGAAGCAGAGCCAGGAAAGGTGCAAGTTCAGGAAGATTTCAGGTCAAATCTGTACAAGGATGATTTCTGTGGGACTGGCTCATGATGCCAACTCAACCCAGATAGATACAGCCCCAGAAGCACTATAAATAGACTTCTAAGGATGGATGCTGCCGCTTTCTCTGGTCAGCACTTGTTCCATTTTTAAAGCCTAAAATTCTAAGCAACTACTGGTTTATCTTAAAGCTTGATTAAAGTTGACCATGAGTAATCTGATACACACTATTCATGTTATTCCTGAGGGGAACAAATGGATTATTCAAAGGCACACTAGGAAACTTTTGGAATCTCAGTGTGCTGGTTTTGGCTGGGGTAGAGAGAATTTTCTTCACAGTAGCCAGTGCAGGGCTGTGTTTCAGCTTTGTGCTGAGAAGTGTTGATAACAAGGGATGTTTCTGTTATTCCTGAGCAGGGCTTACAGAGTGTCAAGGCCTTTTCTGCTTCTCGCAGCGTCTCGCCAGGGAGGAGTCTGGGGGTGCACCAGGAGCTGGGAGGGGACACAGCTGGGACAGCTGACCCCTCCTGGCCCAAGGGATATTCCAGGCCATACGATGTCATGCTCAGTGTATAAAGCTGGGAGAAGAAAGGGGAACATTCTGAGTGATGGTGTTTGTCTTCCCAAGTCACCATTATGCGTGATGGAGCCCTGCTGTCCCAGAGATGGCTGTCTGGCCCATGGGGAAGTGGTGAATGAATTCCTGGGTTTGCTTTACTTGTGTGTGCAGCTTTTGCGTTACCTGTTAAATTGTCTTTACCTTGATCCAAGAGTTTTCTCACTTTTACTTTTCCAGTTCTCTCCCTCATCCCACCCTGGGGGGTGAGCGAGTGAGTGGCTGTGTGGGGCTGAGGGGCCTGATAGTGTTAAACGACAACACTTAGTACAGAGTGTGCTGTGGGCTTTTCAGGAACCTGAAGGCAGTGCCTGTCTGCTGGCCTGGCAGGCAAATTGGGCACAGCAGCAACTAGCTGAAGCACGATTAGTCTGTATCTCTCTAGGAAGCAGTAAGAAAATGGGAACATTATCTGAGACTTGATTCAGTGGAAGTTTCTTTTGTATTATTTGTACCTATCGTTACTGCTGCCCCTCCATGCCTCTGAGGCTGAAGGTGGCCATTGTCTCCAGGAAATGCCTCCAGGATGGCATGGGTTCACTGAGCAGGTACCCACAAGCAGAAAGTGATCACAGGAACCGTGGCTGAGCATCAAGTTAGTTACAGGTTACTGCTGGAAGGGATGCCAAAATCTCGGTACATTATTGACTTTCTGTACAATGGCACCTGACCTGTAAAGAATCTGTAAAATCTGTGGTTTTGTTCTGTTTTAGCCAGAGGCTTTTAATCTACTGGTTTCCTCACTGTGAGCTGCTGTACATAAAATCTACTTTTTTAGTTTTGGGTCCAGCACTTCCAAAAGGATTTATGGGCTTTTTATACTTTATTGCATTTTGATACAATACTGCATTAATATGGGTTTGCTTTTTTTTGCAAGCATTTTTACAAAAAACACATTATATGGAAAATCAGAGCTTATTAAAACCCAACTATTGTAAGAATTATTGGCACTTCCCTAAAGTACCACCTCCAAGAAGCAGGAGAAGCGAACAGCAGCTTTGTGCCAGAGCCTCAGCAGATGGATGATGTTCACCCCAACTAATCAGTTTGTCTTCCTTCAGTTCCTGCTTCAAACTACCATGAAAACATCAACTAGACAAGTATTTCTGACAGCTACAGACTGATTTACACTGGCAATGCACTGAAAAACCACAGAGGAAAGGATAGGAAGTCTACAGACTGCAGTGAAAAGGATTTTATCTGTATCAATGCCAGCAGCTGATAATCCCTGAAGACCTGAGATAACAGCATTGATGAAAGAGGATTGTTGTGAACACCTCATGTCTCATCAAACCTGTCTTCTACTGAACTCAAAAAATGCTGGTCATAGCACTCACAACTCTTGCAATAAGTAATCCTGAGCTGCTTTTACAGCAAGGTCTAACAAACAAAGTGAGATGGGGATTTAAAATGAACACCTGACACACTGAGCATCATCTCTGGCTGAATGGTACTGAAATAATTATTTGTGTTTACTGTCCAGCACTGTGATCAGTGGAGGCCTGTTGGCACTGAGTAAGACTGAATACATAGGACTGAATTGATTGAACAGACACTAGGAAAACGGGAATCACAGTGGAACCTAGAGAAAAAGAACGTGCCTACCCGCGTTAAGTCATTGCAGCCCCTTAGCGGAAAATCAGTAACAGCTGCACATTCTGCAGCACTGACAGTGCCCTTCAGCTACTGACAGCACAGGCTCCACAAGGTAAGCAACTACAGCCCACAAGCACCTCTGCAATCACAGCTCCAAGAAGGCAAGGAAAACACCATTCTCATCTGCACTTTGTCTAGATTTGAGGACATGCCTTTTTAAAAAAATGGCTATAATCAGGCTCCAGCAAGATTGGAGACTGCTTGCCTGTCACCACCAGGAAGAAAGCCACAAATCAGCGGTGTATGATTAGGATGACTTCTATCCAAGTATTTGAAAATGTTTATACTAAGAAGCAGGGAAAAAAACCCCAAACTAGTTGTAAATCAGCAACATAGGGCTTTGGTAGTTTCATCAAAGAACCACTTCTACAATTTCTAACTTCTTCACAACTTGCCCATTACTACCACTTCCTAAACACCAGTTCTAGGCAATACCTGGATTTGGATTAACACAATTTATAAACCGGAATGAAAATTGCTCCTAATGTCCCTGACCATCACAATAATTCCAGATACGGCAGAGCTCCCTACACTGGGAAAGCATTACACCCTCCTTCAGTGTCTTCAGGGTGTAATTCTTCCAGCAGATGTGTTAAAACAGGACAAGAAGAGAAGACTATAAAGTTTTAACAGAACTTGGGGTGTGGGTGGTTTTGCTGTTGCCCGTGTCAGAAGATGACGCACATGAGGATGTGGCACATCTAACTAATAACTCAAGATGGGGAAGAAAAAACAGTTCATGTAAAATATTTGCTTTCTCTAATCCCTACTGAAAAAATAGCTCCCATTACACTGAAGAGTTGCAGCCAAGTTCCTAGTGCTGCTCTAAACATCTCAACCAGCATTTTCTTCTCATTGTTCTAGACTACCCCCTAACGGCAAGGCTCAGGCTGGGCCCGCCTGAGCTGCTGCGCGCTGGTGAACATAGGCAGAGCTCACATCCCCAGCTCAGCAGGGGACAGGCAAGCTTCAGCCAGGAGCAAACCTTCCCTTCCCCTTCCCACTGACCCTTGGGACAGCTCTTGGTCCAGCTGCACGGCACTAACAGGCTAAGGCAGAGCTGCTCTCACGCATCACTGCTGCACTTCTGGCAGCAGGGCTACTTGGTAATTAATTTTTTTGTAGAATTGAACTGTGTGACCTGGATCAGCGCTAACAGGCCTCACCCGCTAATTGCTTAGGACATTCTTATCCTAGAGCCTCATTCCTGTAGATTACTGAAGCTTAGTACTTACTCTAAAATAACTCGCTTTATCTGTGACGGTGCAGAGCGATCTCCCAGAACAGCAGCAGGCTGGCTTCTGTTCCTTGCCTTGTCCTTCTCACACGGATCAAGCAGTGCAGTCGCTGCTCCCTTGTCAGTCCAGGCTCTCTCCCACTACTGGTGAAGAAATTAGTTACTGTAAATTAGTTCCCTAATAAATGGAATCTCTCTCTCTCTTCCTCCTGCCCCCGTGGATTTTTTTACTTACTTATTGGAAACCTTCGAAAAAAAAAAAAGTATCAGTACTCCTGCTTTGACTACCTTCTCTAATAAAACAACCTGTGTTAGTCCTAGTTAAATGCCAGTAAGCCTGGCACACTCGCTCCCCAGGACCCACTCATGGAAAACAGTGGTGAAGTTCTAACTATCCCCATAGGAGCCATGCATGCAAACAAATACGAAGTGTTAACATAAAATACTCAGTGAAAATGCAACCAGCACTATCCCAAAGTACACAGTTTGAATCTGCACCATCCTCATCAGTTTGGACTCACTCGTCTCTCAAGTAAAGGACAAGAGTATTTCCAGTTTTGGCTGAGCTTATCACTCACCCGCTTCCACTCCCCTGTTCCTGCAGCAGCAATCCTTCATCCTCTACTGCTAATATTTTGTGGGATTTCTGTATGGACTAACACACCTGTATTAAACCACACCTGCTGGAGAACCCGTATGCCTGAAATTCACTTCTCCATTGTTCACTCTGCCATTTGTTTACTTCCACCTGGTGGCACCTCACAGGTTAAGCTTTCAGAAAACTCAAATTTAGGATGGTCCAGTTTATCCAGAGTCATTACATTTTCAGGCACATGAAACATTTCTGCCATTATTATTCATTAGCTCATTTTTCTAATGCCTGCAGCGTTTTTGCTATGTGGCAGTCCACTTTTCTTAGGTTTAGAAACTTGACTTCTACAATTTTATTTTCTTCTCTTCTCAGCAATGCAGTAAAGAGCCACCCAGATGGCAGCCACATCCTTAATCTCAATTTTCCAAAGATAACAGCAACTAATCACTAGGTAAGACTAATAATCTGGAACTCAGTAGCACTGTCCTTCACCTCACAGTTCCGTCAAGAAAAAGTCCTCTCCAGTGTAACTTTGGTTCCTTCAGCTGCATGGTCACACTATGAACAACAACTCCTGTTTTAAATGGAGGAGACAAGAGGAAAGGACGCATCTCATTTTCCAATACAACAAAAGGGCTGTAAGGAAATAAAAGGAACTGCAAGCAACCCATTTCTAAACAGATATGGAAGACTTCTGGTTTAGGTCTTAATCTGCGTCTTTAATCACTGAGAAAGGCAAGTAGTAGTGATGGTCTAGGGCTAACAACCTCCAAGCACACCCTTTTTGAATCAAGCATTAGCATGATTTGTAAGAGGCTTTTTGCTTGAACCCAAGATGACACAATTAATCCATTGCTCTTCTTCTCCCACATGTTCATCTCCTGTAGAAGACAAGGCACTTCCTTGGAACATTCCATATCCATGACAGAGGCAGTGGACCAGCACCCCTCTCATACAACAGGCCCCAGCAGACATGTGCCCTCACACTGACTGAGCGCTGTGTGAAAAAAACCGGAAGGACAGAAGTTCTTTGCAAGGAGGCAGGACAGTGGCAGAAACATTCAGACACTGTCCCTTAGTGCTTCATACTCAGTATCTTAACTTATAAACCAGCTACTATGAAATAACTCTGTGAAACTGCAATCTCATTTTTATCAGGACATGTAAGCCAAATCATAAAGGATGAGATGCTCTTTATCAGAAAATTTCCACTTTTCTGTGGCAGGTAGGATACACATATATAAAAAAGACATTTCCTTGTACTGTGGAAATCACATTTCCATTTGTGAACAACCTGGAAAAAAGTCTTAAGAGTAACTGCCTTCCCACTTGTGCAACACCCTCCTAAGAAACCCTGGACAGTTCCTACAAAAATATGAAGAAAAGTCAGTCTGTTTCTACTGTCTCTAGTGTTATCACAAGTAAAAGCCTTGAGAGCTGCCATCATATAACCATTACTTCCTCTCTATATTGTAAGTATGGCTACCTCAAAAGATCAAATCCTTAGGATAAAATTGAGAATGATTACAGAAATTGAAATTAAAAAAACCACAACCACAGTTTTTTGTCAACATGTAATGCCCTGGGTTTATTTTGTGAGAGTTCTGTCACAATTTTTCCAGGTGGGATTAAAAACCTTAAGGATAATGTATGCCATTGGAGTGGGCATTCAGACTTCGGTACTGACAAAGCACTAATAGTAGTCTGTTAAGTACCATTCTCTTCACAGAAGAGAGGTCAAATATTTCCAAAGGAAGGCACCCGATAGTTGTGGTTCTGGCCTTGCAGCCTTCTGGAGAATCTTAAAAGGAAAAAAGCTGGCTGTTTTAGAAACTGGAATGATGATACACGTACAGCAATTACTGCATTCTTCTCCCTTATATCCTTTTTCTTAAGAACAAGTAAAGAATGAAGTCTTAAAAACAGTAATACAATAAAAAAATACAATGTCTTCAAAAAGGGCAAGACAACATAAAAACTCCAGTTGTAAGGACTCCATTTGCATACTAACACTTTTTGGTGTGCAAGGAAATGGGACTAACGAGGGGAGCAGCAACATAACCTTAGTGCTTTAAGTACCAGAAACTGCCCACATGGCTGCGGACAAGCTAGGATGGGAGAATTCAGACTTCATTATTAGCTTGTTACTTATCTCACGATACTCAAACAGGAAGATCCCCATTAATACATTCCCCATTTTTAAACTGATGCCTTTTTAAAAAAATTCTGTATGTATGTCACCATTTTTCACATGATACACAGAAAACTCAGGGACCCAGAGGGGAACCAAGTTATGTTATACCATTTACAAAATACCAAGGAGTCCACAGCTACCTAACACATTTACTACAGCACAGGAACCAATGAAGGTACAGTGTACAAAAAACTGTAAACACGGCACAATAAATAGATAAAACAGCAGGTTCCGCACCATGCACATGATGTGATGACACTTTTTCATCTCTATACAATCTCACATCTCACACTCTTACTTTGTTGCAGTTTGTTTCCCTCCCTCCCCCCACCCCAAGTGCAAAGCATCACAAATGAACAGTTTTGTATTCAAGTAACATATATACAAGGGTATTACAAATATGCAGTACTGTACAGATAATTGCTGTATTGTTAATTTACAGATGTTGATTCTTTCCTATTAACAGTAAGAAAAGAAAAACCAAAGCATGAGAGATGTGCATTGCTGTCAAGTCCCCACAGCTGCCATGGAAACGCAATGTGCGGCATTCCATCATCCCTTGCATTCAAAATGCTACTGATGCATAGCACCTAAACAAGTTCCCAAGGCTGCAGTCCCACTCCTACGGAAACTACGTCACCTCCATTGCTACTGTATTGTCCGCTATATTGTTCAGTGCTGGCTTCTCCGTTTCATGGTTTTCCCTGTTAAAATAAGAATAAAACAATTAATAAGACTGGAAAAAGATAGCAAAAACTTTTCCACAGACAATTGCCCTTCAGTACTGGAGAGCTGCTAAAATGTAGTAAAGGTTTACACTGGAACACAAAAGGGCCTACACAAAAACTCACACTTCCCTATTTGCTGTGTACTTAATTCCCAGCAAAGACTACTGTGAACACTTGCTGCACTGTAAAGCCTTCCCATAAACCATGTCACGTAGGAAACCAAAAAAGGTGGCCTAAGGATCAAAAGATTCAATGAAGTAAGAAAAAATATGCAATAAAAACAAGTTCCTGATGAAGCCACAAGTTGCTAAATCTCGTATTAGCTAAGGAAACACCAAACTGTACTCAAGAGGTTTGTTTAAGCTCTTTTAATAATCTTTTAGTCAAATATCTTAAACCGATGAAGACAACAAATTAAAACTAGAAATTAAAACCAGCAATTTAGAAATGAAAATGCTTCTTTATAACTAAAGAATGGGACACTTTTCTCAAATTTTCAGATACAAAAAATATAATACACCATCTGAAGTCTTCTGCAGTGTTCAAATCACAGGAACACCTTTGAACACGGCTGGACCAACTCCACGCTATGCTCATTCATTGCAGGCTTACTTTTAAAGGACAGACTCATATTTAACTTTAGAATAGTTCAGCCTTCATATAGAACGTAAGAGCCAACAGCTCAACTCAACAGTGGAGAACTTTTATTTGCCACAGTACTCTAAGATCATAAATTTCTCCTTTGAGCTAAACATTATTTTTCAGCTGGTGACTAGCAGAACAGCCTGGAAAACTTATCAGCGTACAAGTCTGTCTATTCTTGGATTCCTCCCCAAGTATCCCTTTTTGACCACCACTATGCACATTAATTTAAGCCAGCATATCTAGTACTGGGAAAACATAAGCAGATCTAAAACCCCTACCTTGGTACTGCATCCACAGAGGATGAAGCTGGAACCTTGGGCACCTGACAATTTGTTGCTGCAGCCAGCTTTAAGGCAGATGATGGAACAGCACTTAAAGTCCTAGGTATATGCCGTGCGTTGAGCGTGGTAATAGAGTTTACAGTGGCAACTGATGAGGGTACAGTTAATCGAATGTTGTTCCCAATCAGAACCTGAGTTGTTGCAGAATTGGCAGCAGTTACTTGGTGACTCAGTGCACTGTGGGAACTCGAAGTCTGCGTTATATTTGAAGGCTGTAACAAGGCTGAACCTGCTGTTGACGATGAACTTGTATGGACAAGTGCTGTAGGTGTAGTACTACTGAGGTGTAAGCCCTTGTACACTCCTGCAACAGAAAAAAAACCAGTAAGTTCATTTTCCAGAAAATACTCAACTCTGAACAGACACGTCTTCACTGTAAAAATCAAGATGCAATCAAATTCTGTCAAACGGTTGCATACCTGAGGCCTGAAGAATGCCATTCACCCCAATTCCAAGCACCACATCATCCTTCATTTTGAATCCCATCAGCTGTTCTGATGTAACCAAAGCTGAAGCAGCAAATTGAGCACTAACAGAATCCAGTGTCTTGGAAACAAAACCCTAAAAAGAACAATGGTGGCAAATATATGTGATTGAGGCTTCCAAACTGTCAGTACTCTCCCCATTTTAAAGCTACACAAAACCTAGTAAAACAAACATAAATACATGTAAATCACAACTGTGGACCAGTCATTCTCTCAGATCAAACTGTCAGCATTTGGTAAAGCTAGTTAAAAATCTCAACTGTGATTTTTTGTATTACCATGCACTTTTAGCTCTGTTAAAACAACCAAGATGATATTCCCCACAACTATTCAAAACACAAAGAAGTTGATTTCCGAAGTTCTATGTAACAACACTGTTTCACAGATCAACCTGTTTTCAAGGAACTCCAAACCCAATTCAGAGACTTGGAGGTTCAGATTGCAAACAACTTCTGAACCTTTGCATGTGTCTGTCACCACTGTAATCTCACTACACATTTATGAATATTAGACACTTTCACAGCTGTATGGAGGACATATGTATGAGTTAGCTTTAATTAACTAAAATTCTGCTCTGAAAATCCCCCACTGGCAAGAGGATAATGATATGGCTGGAGATTTCTGCAATTCATATTTCTAAGGCTTTGAAAATTTCATTAATTGACTGACCCATCTTTTTTTTTTTGTTAAGAGGGAGCAGAGGCAACGCCTGCCACACTCACCTGCAGTGTCCCTTCTAAACACTTTACAGAATGGCTATGATGTAGATTCAGGCGAAAGCCACTTTCCTGTTGGTTAGTTTCAAGGTTCTATGGCAACAGTTGACAATTAGAGATGAACCCTGGTGGGAAACAATGAGGGATAAATCATAGCACAGACAAATCCCTCACCTGTGATGTGTTGGCAGAGGAATTACTATTTGCTTGCTGTTGATGAATTTGTGCAAGCTGCTGTTTCTGCATTAGTGCCAGTTGCTGTTGATGTTGCTGGTATTGTTCGGCTGTAAATGCTGAACAAAATATAAAATGAGAAAATACTATATCAAAATATGTAGGAGTTGTGTATATAAACACATCTACTTTATAAACCTAAACCCCCCCAAAGAACTACCACAGCAAGTTCCTAAGAGCCTTAATGCACCTTTATGTCGAAAAGGTTGACATCCCCCTAGAAATTTTTGTTCAAACTACACCTTCTCTCTTTCTTTGTTTAATATATAGGCTTTGACTGAATTTAGCTCAAGATACTAAAAACGGAGGGGGGAAAAGGAACCAAAATGCAATCAGGCCCACCAAAAACTCTTTAAAAACAGATTAAGAAGAATGATTAGGTAGAAATGGCATCACTGTTTTCACCTTGTGAAACTACAGTATCTGCATTAGTAGTGAAATTGGTTTATATGCCAAACTTGGCAACTGCACTGCAGCCCTCACTGACAACATTCTGAAGGCAGCAAGGGCCTATAGTTAAGATTTATGTTTCAGATGAAAACATTAGGTTGGGCATGCTCAAAACTGTGCAGACTACGGCTGTACAGTTTTTTTTTGTTTGTAACTACACGTGTACAAGTAACTCCATCAATACTGAATTTCACAGAACTGTATCCTTCTCTCTAAAATCTTTGAGAGGTGACTCAGTAGTCAGTGCATCACAAATCAGGCAGAATTTTATCCATTTAACCCACAAGTATAAAGCTGACAAAGTGTTAATCGTACAGATTGACAAGGGGATGCCCCATGGTGAAGCAGAATCACTGTTTCATTGACTAACTTCAGTGCAAGGATTTTTAGTTTACATTTCCAAAACAAAATGAAGTCTCAGTTTTCAATTTACAAACTGAATCAAGGTTAGAGTGTGAATGCCCTTGCAAAGGATATACCTTTCAGATTTTCCTTCAATTTTTTGTTCAGATTGTACAAATGTTCCCAAATATGTGCTGTAAATAGTACTAATACTTCAATGCAGTGGAATGTCACACTTTTGGAGACGTTCACTACTGCTTGGCAACAAATCACTACCACACTTAAATCCTGTTCACAAATTGAAAATTTTAAGAATCTTTTGTTAATCTACTCCTTCAGGCTTACTTGCCCACGGAAAATACATTTGCATCAAAACTATAATAACATTCTGCTTCTGGATACAGCAGGATTCTGAAGACCGATTATACCTTATGTAAAACTTGAATAGTAAGTCAGTATAACTGGCTGCAGTATTTGGAAACAGCAGAGCAAACAATGCTGAGCATGCACTTTCCTGGTGTACTTGTCTTTTTTTAGTGTTTAAATATTGTTCAAACTACTTCTAGTATGTATTAGAAATTGCAGTGAAATTATTACCAGCATTTTCCTATCTGAACACTTGAAGCTATAAAATTTTACTCAGCTGTTACATTCATGTTACCTTTTTTGGTAAGTAACATCTTTGAGGAAGTAAGGATGTAGCACTTACTTATATTGCCATAAGCAACAAATTACTTCCAAATAGTTCTACAGTTAAATATCACAGCAATATTTTATAATTATTCCTAGGGGAATAGCTTAAAAGTAGTAACCTCACTCATAAATGTCCTTACTAAAAAAAACCCCCAAGCCAAACAAACTAGAGTTCACTGACCAAATACTCAAGGAGATGACTGTTTAATTTATATAAAAATAAAATGTACAACTCCTTTAGATTTTTTTTAAGATGCCATCCAACACAAATTAGAGCAAGAAAGCTTTAGCACACAAAGATTAACATGTAGAAAGCTAAGCAGCAGTAACAGAGGAGAGATACATAATTTATTGTTTTTTCAAACCCTAAGATTTAGAATCAGCATATGTTTAGCCAACATAGTGCCAGTGATACTGAAGGTTCCATTTATTTACTCATGGTGTGGTTTATTGGGGTGAACTGTGCAGGGACAGCAGGGACTCGATGATATGGATGGGTCCCTTCCAACTCAGTATATTCTATGAACAAGGTATTTTATTCTGTAGTACAACACTGCAAATATATTGCTTAGGAATAGACTGCATAAGTGATGTAAATAAAGACAACACACAGAATGATGAAGAAGAAAAACGGCAAAAAGGATGTTGTCGTACCACCATCTTTGACTATGATTAAAGCTTCCACCATTATAACCACCTTACTTGTGCCTATTTAAGTAAAATTTCTTAAGAGTTCCTTTCAGTTTTCAAGTCCTAAGTATATTTAGGATTCTAGCTATTAAACAGTTGAGGTAAATGCAGTCACCTCTGTTGGTTTAACCACCTCCAAAATACTACTTTCTTTTGGAACAACAGCAAATGAAGCTTATGGAGACAAGCTACATTTGTTTAGGAAAGCCTATGCTAAATAACGAACGGCTGGAAGCGCTCTCCCTCCTTTCCAAAAGGGACATTTAGAAAAGCTGTATTTTTGAAATTGTACATCAGTTCATTTCTTTTTAAGCAGCTCGTAACCCTTAGAGCTGTATGCTTCCCACCACTCTGGAAAGTTATACAGTTGTCAAAGGAAACAAGTAACAGAAGAACCCTACTACCACCATCACCCTCATCTATATTCCAACCGCTTCTCCTCCACTTAAAAATACTACCTGGAAAACACACTCAAGAACAACTAATTTCAGTTTTTTCAATTTAGGTTAAATACTTAGCAATGTTTTTGCTGTTTCCCTTATTAAAAGTCTAACGGACATTTCAAAATATTACTTACAATACTATTGGAGATTTACTGTGAAATCCTGAATCAGTTGCATCCAGGTTAGAAACACAACACTGCTCAAAAAGAGCTGCTACAAACTACAACCTCCTAAAATAATCTGATTGATATTCCTTTTCCATTCCATAGACAGACATGCTAATGTACCAGAACAAATTATAGACTGTTATTACGTAAGCCAGGTCTTCCCTCTCCCTGCTAAAGAAACACTACATTGAAGGTTTAAATGAAAACATTACCACTACTGTGAACTATCCAAATCAAAATTTCTTCTGAAGATCTGTAAACTAGGACAGCATACTTTATTCCTTCTCTTAAAAGAGGTGGCCTTAAAAGCCACCATGTATTTTGTTAACATGACCACTGGGTTTCTTCCCCTCCTGCTCTTAGACTACAGTTTACATTACATTTCAGTTGAAAAGATAAGCATATTAATCTTGAGATATAAGTTGCTTCTGAAAACTATCATTCCCATGCATGAAAAAAACCATTTGTATGTACTTTACATGAAAGTACTTTCACCTATTTAACTTTACATATTCATTTCCTGTGGCACCCAACTGTGACTGGAACTGCGGAAATCACACATATGCTCAGCACAGCGAAGTCACGGATGTCCTGACTGACTGTGCCTCTACAACATCTGCAGGCACAGTCCTGAGCTTCTCAAAGAGCAAGCCTAAGTTCAGTTGTCTTTTTTTTAAAGAACCAATTCAAACAGAATGCATTGCTGCATGAAAACGTAGCTGCTATTAATACGGTACATAGCTTGCAGAGAATATTTTCTGCTTGCCTGCAATGCAGCATCAATGCAATTGGATAGGTGCCAAACTCAGCATCTTGCTAACATCACTTTAGCTAAAAAAAAGTGAGTGTCCCCAAGAACCTTCTTCCAAAAATTTTATTATCTTCTCATTTTTGTTCTAAAAAACAAAAAGGACACAGTTGAAAACCTTTCATGTGTGTCAAAAGAAAAAAAGTGCATGTAGAAGAAGTAGCAAAAATGAATGTCATTCCCTTTTTGTCGTACCCTGCTCTTTATCTGCCTGGAAAATGAGCAGGCAAGCAGCAAGCCCAGACCTTTTCTGAACACTTAAATCAGTAACCACATTTCTGGTAACTCAGGAGACTACTGCTACACAACGCTACACAAAGTTACAGATTCCTGACATTACTGGAGACCTTCAAGGCTTTAAAAAACATTAGTAAAGCAACAGAAAGCTGAACAACAGGTTGAAGTTTTAAAGAGGAACAAAACATAACATTCAATGGTTAAGGATGACACATGAAATTTTTAAGACAGGCCCTTGCTTCAGCAGCCCCAAACACGGATGCAGTGCTTACAAACTCTTTTCAAACAGCACTCTCAGACCTCAGTGGTCATGGTTCCGTCATACAGTAATGACTATTTAATAGCGCAGGATTTACCAAATTAAACAGTGATAAAACACCCAGCTTCATCCAGTACACAGTGATGGGTAAACGGGGAAATCTCAATCACCACTACTAATACACAATAAAAATGAACATTATCATTTCAGGATATCTCAACTGTCTTTCACAGCTAACAGCTGTACCTTGCCACAAAACTTCTACATACTTTCCAAGACACTTTCAGTAATTTATGCAAGTCACTTGACTCTTAAGTTAACCTAGTCCAACTCCTTTTCTAACCTTAAACTCCAGGCACAACTTTGCATGGAGTTATTCATATCTCAAGATGGTTCTCAGAAGACAGGCACCTCTTTACCAAGAGACTTGGGTATACAAATGCTTCTTGTTTTTTTGCAGCACACTGTATCAAGTGCTAACATTTCAGTTGAGACAACCTTCAGATCCGAAGTCAGTACATGGTGTTATGCTGTTATCCTGTTCATTTAATAGCTTGGGACAACACACAAACAAATATTCTGCAACTGTATTGGTGCTATTCTTTGACAGCAAGGAGATGTTTTCTGGCTTACGGACTGCAAAAAAGAATGGAAGGAAGGTACAAGAAAAAACTTCAGGAGTTTTCACCTATGAGTACAAGGAAAGAAACACTGTACATTACAGATACTGACTGACAGGATAAATGACTGCTCAGTATCTCCTTAGTGACAGCTACAAATCTTGTTTTACTAAAAACTGAGTTATTGCACACTGCACTATGAATGCGTTTTCCTGCATTCATTTATATGAGTATTTGTACTCTTTTGGATAATTATTTTTTTCTCAAACTAAGCCACTGAGTATTATTTTCCAATTGCATGATTCTGTTTACATATCAACCAAATTCTATGGGATGTTGATACTCAGCAGGCATTGCTTTTTGGAGCACATAGTAACAGTGATACTGTCAATGGACTTTTCAAAGATCCATAGTTTGCAGTTTTATACTGCAATATAAAACTATTCTAACAGTGCTCGCTGCTTGTACCACAGCATTTAACATGTACTTAGAATGCTGTAGCTTACATTTAGCTTCTCTGAAAACTCAAGTCCCTCCCAAAAGTGGCCAAAACCAGTGACAAGTGTCTGGGGGGGCGCTGGCTGTGCAATCTGTAACAACAGATGGGTCTTTGTATGATAAACAGCCACAGCCTCCCCTCCCAACTACTGCTGCAAGTTTTACTGTGAGGTCACTCACTTGTTGTTACTCTGCTTCCCTCACGTAAGAAAATACAGACTTCAAAAAAGTTGATCACAATAACCAGTTTCCTAAAAAAGTGAGGGAGCATATCCCAGAAAATGCATGTGTAAGCTCCTGCTCCCTCTACTGGCATTCCTTTTAATTTCCCGAATGAAAGATGCTCACTAGATTTGCCAGGCAAACTGAGCAAGCTTTGTGGAGTAAACGCAATGACCTAGCTAGGTAAGCTTTTTTTTTCTTTAATAAAGTTTAAAAAAAATTTGATACTGAGAGACTCAAACAGCATAATTAAACCTTTCAGCAAGTGTTTCACTCCTGTTAAATCTTAAGGCTCAGACATTTAAACTACAATAGCTTAAAAGCTGTTTCATAACAAGTTAAGTATTTGTTCTCAAGAGTAGAAATGATATTTCAGTGGGAAAATTGAAGCATTAAGACTACATTAGGTTCAAAGAGCCTCTCTAATCCATTTATAGAATACTAGATTTCCTGATCCTTTCAGTGGAGGTGATAACCATTAAAAAGGCAGTTTTGATCAGGTAATAGAAGAAAGATCACTTAACTAAAGCTTCCTAACTTTTTCAGAAATTCAATAAACTACACAACTGCTAATGTGCATGGAAAGATGATGTATCATGTCACAACGTCATCTTAAAGGAAATACATGACAGCATCACATCCCTGCTATATAAGACAACAATTAGTGGTTACTAATGCCAAAGTGCATGCAAAGCAAACATCAACCACAATGCTAAGTAATCCAGAACATCACAATTTAAAACCTCTATCTTATGAGAGATGTTATCTGGCTTTATACCGCCTGGTTAAAGATTTTCTACTGTATAGCAGGTTCTCACCAGTGAATTCAGAAGATTGGAGAGACTTAGAGCCATCAGTGTGATTTAGTATTTGATGCACCAGACCCAAAGATGTTTCACTTTCTGAAAAGAAGTTCAAGATTGGTTTTACTTAAACATGGTATTATTAGACACTATGAGAACATGAATCATTATGCCCTTGATTACTACTACAACAGCCTTTTATTTCAGCCCAAAAGAACTTAAGTGTGAAATTCCTAACATCAGAACTGTAGAAATTATAAACTAGATATAAGGTCTACATATGCACTCCCTACTTGGTAGCAGAAGACAGGCAGAAAATAATTAATATGGATTTTTTACTAGCCATTGAATAAAAGCTAGAAAACTTGCTATGCACTTATACTTGTCTGCCAATTATTCTTAAAACAAGTTTCCACCAAAATGTCACATGCCAGTTAGGGTACACACAGTTCACTGGGCAGTTACAAATATGACCATCCTTGCATGGGATGCAAAGTGTCAATAGTTCCACAAGCCCAGAGATCTACCACTTTGGAGCAAAGTTTTACTCCAACTGAATTGAAACTGAATGAGAAAATCTGGTCAGACTACAAAGTCTTGAATTCTCTGGAAGTGCTCAGGTGTTTTAGAAAGTATTGACTCTTCCCCCATCCACAGTCACACTTCCCAGACTAAAGAGGCTTTTCCGTTTAGTATGTCCTCCTTCAACTAAGTTTAGGATGGGCTATAAACACCTGCTACTCTCGATGCCGTTGCTTTTCAACTGGGATCTGAACAGCTCAGCCACAGATGGGCCAAGACTATTAAATTCCAATGATAATTGGAAATGGCCATTACAAATTTCAGTATTTTTTATCACCAAGTTTATCCTGTAATGTGAAAGAAGCATTTCGAAAAATGGAAAACAGTAACACAGAGCAGTGTTGAGAATACTACAGATACAAGGGTTAAATAACATCTAAACACAGCCAGTGATGGCACAAAAGCCATGGACAAGTCCTTCTACATTGCTACAAGGAACTGCCACAAGGCTTGAGGAGCTTCCTCCTGTTTCTTTCTTGGAAAGGGTTGTCTAAAATCCGGCGTCAGGTGTAACACCTTAATGACAGTATGTAAAAACAATATAGAATCATAGAATGGTTTGGGCTGGAAAGGACCTTAAAGATCATCTAGTTCCAAACCCTCTGCCATGGGCAGGGACACCTTCCCCTAGAGCAGGTTCAAAGCCCCATCCAACCTGGCCATGAACACTTCCAGGGATGGGGCATTCACTTCTCTGGGCAACCTGTTCCAGAGCCCCATCACCCTTACAGTAAAGAATTTCTTCCTAATATCTAATCTAAACCTATTCTCTTTCAGTTTTAATCAATTCCCCCTTGTTCTGTCCTTACATGCTCTTGTAAAAAGTCCCTCTCCATCTTTCTTGTAGTCTCCTTTCAGATACTGGAAGGCCCCAACTAAGTCGCCCCAAAGCCTTCTCTTCTCCGGGCCAAACAAGTACAGATCCATCAAGCAACATTACATATTTGGGAAATGGAAGCACAGCTCACTACCCTGCTAGACCCCCAAGCATGCAAAACTGCTTTTAAAAAGCAGATTAGGAGGTCCAAAAAAGGCATGCAAGTTTACTGGGAAAAATGTTATTTCTATGGAATTCCCACAGTAGAAGTTACTGAATAGCAATGTACAATTTGCATCACATCATCTAAACGTCTAGTATACAAGAAAATGCAAGGCATTTGACTATATTCTGGATACCCACAGCTTTTCATATACCGTAATGTCTACAATCCCAAACAAAAAACCTAACAATTTTCAGTAAGGCTTCTTCTCAGAGTGATTTCCCAACTCAGTGAGCAGGTTCAAGTTAACCACCAGCCTCTTTAGACTTGCCAGCTTTTAGACACTGTTTTCAAAGAAGCCATCCAGCTTCTGGGTGATGAAGGCAGAAAGGAACAGAATGTAAGACTGTTGGCCGCTCTTACTGCAGAGCCTGGGAACCAGTGCTCCAATATTTCACTAGCGATAGGTATCTCTGCTCTCCTTCCTAAACACAAGGCTGAAAACAGAATAATCCATGTGTGCAGCTTTAAGTGTCTCTAACTTTTGTTTACGAGATCCAAGCATTCAAAAATGGGAATGCAACATATTTAATAGAAGGTCTCCAGAAGAGAGCACAGTCTCTAAAGTGATGCAATCCAAAGACTATTTGCCTGGCAGAACCAAATTAATCTAACAGGGGACACAAACACTTCAGATCAATACTCATGCCTACTGTACACTCCATCTCTGAAGATTATGACTGAGAAACTTGACACTGCCAGCAATACAGGCTCCTTTTCTGAAGTAATTCTGCTGCTGAACAAGTTAATTCTCCACAAAAATAATGCTTTAATGTTCTTGATTCCTTTTTAGTGGTGTTCTGAATAACGTGTTCTGAATAAGACCTTTCAATCGGTTCTTTCTTCAAGAGGGCAAAGGATACTTTTTCATAATTCTTCAGTAGGATCAGAAGGAACTACCCTCTACACAAGTGATGCTACTCGGCCACTTGATCCTGCTGCCAAAGTCTAGCCTTCAGCACACCACAAGTGTTCAGGTAACTTGTAAGGGATTTTAAGACACCCCTACTCGGTTTACACACAAAATCTCAGTGCAACAATTTCCACAGATCTTTAATACTGAGCACTCAAACTCAGAATCAGAATAAACTGCCTTTCTTCAGGATCAAAGGCACTTCAAAATGTTTATACAATGCCAAGCTTTGGGGAAACCTCTTTCTGATCTTCAGGATGAAGATCAGTGCTCCTTGTAGCCAGAGAATGCTACGTTATAGCAGGGCTTTTGTAACGTATCCTCTCATTAACAGAAGACCGGAGATACCATCTCAATTTCATGGCCCTGCTGACCATGTATAACAGACCTGAGAAAAGTATTTTTCACAGCAGTTGTTCCATGTCAGCAGCACGTCTGGATCATGCAAGACAGAAAAAGCTCAAGACTTTCTCAGTGGGGAAACAAAAAAAAACTTAGGTGATGGCACACAATAAACATGGCAACATGACCACCTCTGCTGGTCACTACATCTTAAATGTAAGTGATATCATTTGACCACAACTCACAGTAGCAGTGAAAGGATAAAATGACTTAAAAAAAAATAGAGATGTATTAGTAAGTGTTTTCTAACAAAAGACCAACTGCCACTTCAAAAACCTAAAAGGCAAAGAAAAACCAACCTAAAACATCCACACCCACAACAAACTCCCAGCTTTAAAAACAACTAAGAAAAAGGAACAGGGAAATCCTACAGGGTTGTTAAGCTGCAGCAGTAACTACGAGAAAAACTTCAGTATGGCTGTTAGATACCTGATGTTCTTTACAGTATTTGCTACAGAAAGTATAAAGACATAACTCAGCAGCTGCAGCCCCCACTGACAGGAACCTTTGAAGAGATCAGACTCATACAGGAGACGTGCAAACACCTCTGTGATCTGTGTAGACAATGTATCTGACAGAATCCTTTTAGAAATGGAAAAAAAAAACCACTAAAACCATACTGGCACCAAGATGAAGTAGACTGTGCTCATTACAAACACCTACACCTGAACAGGTGATCAGCAGTACACCATATATACACTGACTCTATACACCTCCAATGCCACAAGAACCACAATTAAGACTATAAATAGTTATACGGACACAATCTACCTAGCTATATTAATAACAAGTGACTATCCAAAGACTCTGGTAACCAATTTAAAGTGTATCTATGAATTCAGACAGCTATACGTTTTTATTGAACATTTAATTGCTGTATCAAATCCTAACAAAATTGTGAAACTAAACTCCACATTTGTATTTTGAAAAGCTTGGAATACTAACGTAAATATTTTTCACAGCTACTAAATCATCTGCAAGGAATTCCAAGCACAAATGAATGTAATATACCAGGTACTTACACGTACGTGTTACTTTCCCACAGGCTTCAAAATTCAACCACGCACAATTAAAACCTTCTGTGGGACTCATCAACATAAACAACAATTTCATTTAGTTCCTAAATGATGTAGACAAATATCCTTACTATCTATCTCAGGAAAAAACACTCTAAAAGGATGTGCATGTGTTTATTTGTACAGACACACACACAGAGATGAGCTTTAAAGTCCATCAGCCAATTTTTCAAGTCTATGTGATTTTCATATGTAAAGCACCGCCCATTAATACTTTGCAACATATTTACAGTCTATTTAACACACATTAGTTTTGTTCTCACACTTGTAATCTCGCTACCATTTATCACGATTCAGACTGGCCACCAGGCAGAGAACGCCCTCATTCAGTTCTGGACTTCGTTTACTGATTCAAAGCAGTGAAAGGGCAGAATTTAAACACCAAAAGCCACACTAAGATCACAAACCAGAAGAACCATCAGTTTTAGCCCTAGTACATTCCAGCAAGAAGAATCATGAAAGAAGAAAGGGGCATGGGGGCAAGGACCTACTCTAGGACAGCACGGAGAGGAAGCGTGAAATAAAGCAGCAGAACAAAGCTGCTCACTAACTCTACAAATGCACGGAGAAAGAATTTTCAGGAAAAAACCTCAAAACATGATACAGGAGGGAAGGCACATAATACAGTGGCAAACAGAAAACTGAAGATATCTGATACCAGCATAACAGTCTTTAAAGCAAATCACCAAAACAACCCACAACTTGCTTAGTTAATTAGGTATATGCATCTCAGCTCACCATACTCCTACATTATCCAGGTTTTCTGATTGATTTCCAAAGCCGTATTTCAAAATGGCAAGGAAAATATGATTCTAGAGGCTCCTTACAAAACCATGGTGAACTTTTAAGGGTTTTTTAAATGAAAAAATCACACCATTTTAACCTTCTATAAAAAGATGACATTTACAGTAAATAACTCATGAATTTTGATGAGTTAGAAGTTCCATTTTAACCAGGTAAATACCAGTCTTCTAGTGAGAAGAATTGTATAGCAAGAGCGATGCTATCCAATAGTGTTCCCATTAAAAACCACTACCACATCACATTTTTTCAGAGTCAGATCCTCAGATCTGTAATTAGGTTCTGTAAGATGTAATCTGCCACTTGCTGACAAGATGTAGAGGTGAGCAGTCCAAGAGTTTTGCTAAGCATAAGCAGATGCATCAGTGAGGGTGGGGTGGGTATTTCTTAGCTGGGAAACGGCATTTAAGTCCATTTAAGTTCAAGTACGAATTCATAGCACGCTGGGATTTTAAATGCAAACATTTTACCTAAACATTTCCCATCACTGCAACACCTTGTACTAAAAAAAATTTGGTATTTTATATTTATATCAACATTTCAAAAATCCAAATCTTCAGTCAACTTAAACCCTACATAACACTGTTTTTACAACTTTTATATTTCTAAAACTGTAATAACATACCACTGTAGCATTTGTATAAATCTCAGATGCAGTACACTACTGCTAGCAATAAAGCAAATAAATTCAGTGTAGCAAAGAGATACATGTGAAGATGGGCTGTTACCATCAAAACAGACCACAGTGTAAACTATGGATGACCTAATGATATTCTGGATTTTCTGACATAAGTTTAAAACTTCTAGAAGCAAGCTTGTTAAAATCAACATACCAATATGTGCTGAACCACTGCTACTTTTACTTTGTATAGAGGTACTGCATGTCTGGGTCCCAGGTTGTGCTGTGCCTGTTTGATTTAAACCCCTGTATAATTTCCTACAGGAGAGTTCATCATTGTCACTGTCATGTAGGGATGGTGTCCGAGGCCTAAAATGCCGCCATCTACATGATTTGATATTGACTAGTATCTGACTGAGGTCTTTTGAGAAAGATTTGTCCGAGGTATTTGTTTCTGAGGTATTGGCAAATTGACTGATTGAAGAGTGTTGTGATGAGGAAAACCTTTCCAAATCCAGATGATGAAATGCATTATCGTAGTCCGAATGCGCTCTGTCTAGTAGCACCCTAAAACCAGGAGAACAATACACAATTATACAGTGGCAAGAAAATACCAAGAAAGTCACTGGTTTGACATGTTGTGCTTGTGGATGACAAAAGGATAAAGAAGCTACACAAAAGTGTTCTAGAACAAGCAAACACACATACTCCCCTGACACAATGCACAACCATCTATTATTTCACAGTAATTTCACAGTAAGTAGTACATTTAGGTATATGCTAGCTTCTACTGTCTGAAGAGCTGAGGTACAACATCACATATATATTAAAGACACTGCTACAACATAGAATTAAAACAAAACAACCTAGAGAATAACAGTGCTTAAGTAAAAACTGATTCATATGTCCTCCTAAAGCAACTTCATTTCCAAAGCCTTACTCCCATATATACTGACTATACCTACAATCACCCCAGTGTAGGAGGGATGTCACACACTAACTTCCAAATCCCCTTGCAAACATCCCAGTAAGAGTCATCTTACTGACTGGCCAAGCTGGCTCACTAATATGTGAAGAGGTGCGAAGCATAAATTTAAAAGACAAATCACATTCTTACTATTAACAAAAATTTACTACAAATATAGTATTTTCTTAAAGACATCATATACACTCAAACATTTATAAACTGTTTCCAGTAACGATTCTTAAAAGCTAAATGCCTGAAATAAGAAATTATATTATTTGACATTTTTCACAAGTTTGAAATTTAACAGTTATTGTAATTTCTAAGTGTCTCTCCCAAAATCACCAGTCTAAACTCTGAAAAGCACTTTTTGTAAAATACAATTTTTGCTATCTTGAAATGCTACTATTTGAGGACAGCTATGCAAATAATTTAAAAACAAACCCATCACAACTGAAGATATACATGTACTTTCATGTAAAAAAAATGGGAGTGCAAGCAATAAAACCTTCCTGGAACTATTTAAGAAAACATTACTAAAACAGCTTCCCCTAGTGCAAAACAAAAATGGAGACATTAGCCAGCTGATCTCTCTGTGATGTCTCCATTTTTTTATTTTTTGGGTTTTTTTAGACTTTGTTCTTCTTTGCATCTTACTGATTTTTTTAGTTTTATTTTCATAAACAGCAACAATTACACAGCACTTACCTTCCACCACGGCCAACTCGTCTTCGTGCAAACCCAATACACCTCTGGGGTACAGTGAGGGTGGTTAAGCAGTATCTGTAACGCACATCTCCTAATCTTCCCTCCTTAGGACTACTCCATGGCCAGTTGCCAGGTTGGTCTAAATGAGGCTTAAAATAATTTTAAACAATTAAACACAAGATGTTTTCCCACAATGACACTCTGTCTCATGATGCATAAGGAAATTCTACTTACAGCATAGTACTGACAGCCTGCTTTCCTACGGAAGGCAAAAGGACCATCGGGATCATTTTCTTCCTCTGCCTCCGAAGAACCAGACAAAACCTTCAAAGAAGTGATGGGGTAAGGGTGGTGTATGAAGAGAGATATTAGAAAATTCCTGAGTTTTACTTCTACTCTTTCCCAAAGAGCAGCACAAAACTGTAGAGGGACCTACCTGGGAGAGAGGTTCATCATCTGAGCTAGGAAAATCATACTGATTCAAATCTTTAGCATTAAAGACTGGCAGTGCAGCAGGACTTGTCTGTTGAGGAGCAGCAGCAGTGGACGAAGGTAAGACTTTTGGCTTTTTCTCATACTTTCTTTTGGGTCTAATAACATCAGGTTTATCTTGCTGCAAGAAAAATAAAAAGCAGTGTAAAATTACACATAGAAGAAAATTATATTAAAACAGGAGTTTAAGTGAACTCCTGTGTAAGCAAGCTAATGACATGAACTCATCTCTCCACCATCTTCACAGTAAAATACGCAGTCATTTCAGAGTGCCTGTATTTCATTTTCAGTAATTGAAACATTGAACAGACAAGGTGGAATCAAGCACTGTTTGCTCAATCTGTGCTAGGTAACTCACTAGCAGTTAAAGTAACAGTACTGCTTTGGAGAAGTACACCAAAATATGTAGGATGATGTCCATGAGGCACCTTTTTTACCTCCTAGCATTTTCAATTGATAGCCATTTATGCAGTGTTACGGTATTACTAAGTACCAAGCAGTGCTCTGAAGGCAAAAACAGACTTCTCAAAGATACCTATGATCTTGCAAAGGTCTCTAAAAATTAAACACATTTCCCCATACAATGCAAAGCCAAGTTGAAGTGCATTTCCCAAGTTTCCAAGCTGTGAGACACTGCACTGATCCAACATCACTGATAAGCAAGTACACACTAGCAATCACAATGACAATGCTTTACTATCAGTGGAAGAATTCACTGATTCAAGCCACCTTGTCAAATTCAGAACAGCCTCTGGATATTCTCCAATTACAAGTTGTCTTGGTTTAAAATTCAAATTATACCTCAGCATTTATCCTGTGTTACCTGACCTATTTAACATGCTCAGTTGTTCGCACTGTAGCTATGCTTTGTATGACACAAAATTAAAGCCTGCAGGGAGAAAAGTACTTGTCAGCTGTCTAAATCAAATAAGATTACTTGACACTTCACTTAAATATGAAACCAAAGATATACAGCAGGGGGAGAACTATCAACGGGTCATATTTTAGAAACAAAACAAACCAACCCTCCATATTAAATTAACTACATAACTTAAAACAATACGTGGCATTCACATCATTAGTTCTATCTTTGTACAACACCTAGATAATAAATACAGTTTTGTTCAGGACATCCTAACTTTATGGACAGTAGTAAAGAAAAATGTCTCTGTCCCCCGAATAAGAACACAATTGTATGTGTCCTTTTATCTGTAGTTTGTCTGTACTTCCTTTATTTCTGTCTTGAGGAATGCTGGTAGTCTGATATCCTTGAAACTCCCAACAGAACAAAGCCATTTTATTTCAGTTGCAGCTTTGCTACCCTATTGCCAGTTCCAAAAAGCTTCCTCCCTCTGCCAGTCCTAAAATGCTGTCTTTTGTATACTTCACAGCACGAACAGTAACTTGGTTACTGACATTACTTACTTTAACTTTATATTCTTTCAGTTCCATAGCCTCTTGGTGTTTAAAAGAACTGCTGTTAGTCACAGGAATGATGGGAATAGCATAGGTGGGTTTAAGCGGCTGCCGCTGTGCCATGACTTCAGACATGATCTCTCCACTGTAGTCACCCAAATTATACCTGAAATCAGAATAAATTTTATTTGCTGGAATGTTTTACAACATCCATCTGGGTAAAAAATTGAGAAACATTGAGAAACACAAATTAATGCTTGCAGCTTGGGGTAAAGGGACATCCAGGACATCAGCAAGAAGTACACAACGTACTATTCCAGAGAAGGAGACTAATAACATAGAAAATTTATTGCAATAAATAATGCTGAGAGATAAAAAAGGACAACTACCCTGTAAAGCATCTTCGAAAGGTAATACTGTAAAGGAAAGAAGAGGAGAGGGTTAAGCTCCCCGTTCCTTGGAGACTGGTACCATTTAAAAACCATACATTTATCACTTAAAGTTTTAAACAGTGAAGCAGGAAGGTCTATTCAGATTCTAAGTATCAACCTAAAGGACATCTACACATTGCAACTGTGATCCTCAGTCAACTGGGAAAGTGACACTTGGCAGAGCATTTGGCCCCCAGCACAGGTGACCAAGAAGATGGCAAAAAAAGCAGTAGCTGGAGATGACTCTCACACTTAATACTGTAAGAAATGTGTATTTGTTTTCCTAATAAGAGGGTGTTAGATCAAGCTTTTTAGCAAAGAATAGAGATCATGAAGTCCAAGAAGAATGGTAATGATTGAAAATGACCTTAAAAGTAGCTGGGATTTCCTTAATCTACATACTTAACACACAATTTCAAATGACTTTACTTGAAACTATGATCTCTCTTCCGGTATAACATGCAGAGGAGATACATACATTTGAAAGCACCTACACATGTAATAAAACAATGTAGCTTAGTACGACAATAACCCTCCCATAATAAACAACTTCTTAACGTTTTATTTTTTCTCCATAGGCAAATATGAATACGCTATCCTGCAAATGTGAAACAGAGTCTGAACTTATTTTAAAGATCTCCCACTGTTCAAGTATTTTCAGCAATCCAAATATGAAGTAGTTTAAGTCGCCTTCTGTAGCAAATTTTCAATAAACATTACCTCTTTTCCATAATTTCCAGTGTTAAATGCAGCAACTCTCTCTTGCTTTTTTCCCTCCTTTTTATCATCTCCAGGATGGTTACTGCACGACTCAGATCTCGACGCAGCTTCAGCATCTTCTCATAAGAAGCTTCATCATTTTTTCGATTCTGTAGATACATGAAATACGTGTGTTTCCCCACATCATTTAAGTTAAATAATCTGAATTAAAGTAAGTGCTAAATATTTAGGTATATTAAAAAAAAAAGACAAGTCACATGCTAAACCAAAGAGAAGCATGTGCATGTTACCAGTGAAATAGAGCTTGCTGACACCCTAAGTAGGTTTAACAGTAAATTTAGTGAAAAAGTAAATATAAACTTTCATTTAATAGTTGGACTAAAGTAATTTTGGTTTTTTGCCCTTGCAAATTAAAAAGAGAACATCCCATTTTTTACTATGTTATACTACACTGCAGAATTGTTTCTTTATATAAGCAACTTTCTGGAAGAGGGAGAATGGAAAGAAAGAACAGCTGAGGGAGGCACTGACATACTTACTTTTCGTGTCTGCATCTTTTCTGTTCGTCTTCTAAATGCAACGTAAGGGTCGTTTGTGCTGGAACCATCTCGTTTTTCCTGCTTCACTGCTGGGATAAGTGAGGGACCTCGACAATTTTTCCTCTTTTTAATCCAGTACTCATACACTTCTCTGATCAATTCATCATCTTCCTTCAGCAACAGCTTGGCCTCTTGCAGGCTGACTGGCTAAATGTAAAACCCAGCATGTCACTTTCATACAGTAATACATAGAGTGTGTCTTTCAAATTCTTTATTCAAAGTACCGTTGTACCTGCTGACCGCTGCCCTTTTCTAGTCTGTCTATCATCTCCTCAAATTGCAAAGGAGAGATGTCCATTCTTTTCTTCAACTTATTCACAAAGATCTCATCTTCCGAATCCAAGTCATAATCTGGCTGCTCAGCATCCAAACTAAAAGCTAAATGATACAGTTAAAAGTTAGTTTTACTACAAAAATATTTTCTTCTAATAGTGTCCAGAGCACACACCACACTTCTCAAGAGAAAACCAAAATTATTTGATTGAATGTTGTAGTAATGCTACTTCCACATTGATGTAAATATTGAGGTCTTTTTCTTGAAAAAAACTACCCTGTTAAAAATCAGGCATAAAAGCTGACATCTGTGATGGTTTTATTAACCAATGAAAGCTTATTAGTAATCAAACCACCTAACAGCTTTCTGCCTCACTGCTTCAGTAAGAAATTTTTAGATTCGTTAGAATCTTCAATGCTGGCAGGCATTCTGCAGGTTTATGTATTGTACGATCAGCAGTTAACATTTCAGCCCAAACACACATCAAAGGTACTCCTGGCAAAGTACGTGCAGACAGTGATCTTACACATATTCTCATCAATTTGTGATTTTTGTGATGTAGGTGAGTCAGACTACACTGACCCAGCATGAACTACCCTGTGTAGCAAAGCATCTTCAAATACAAGTACTATTTGGCAGAATGTGAACAACTGTTTTCCACAGTATCCTACAAAACCACATCACTCTGCATTTGAAACACGACTCCCTAGTTCTCATGCCTCATTCAAATTGCTGTGGTAAAAGACACATATTTCTTCCCAAGTGCACATGTGGAAACACATACCTAGTTTTTAATAAACAAATAGGTAGAATATAATCCATCTTAAAATTCACAGTTCCAGCTATTAGAACTGCTAGATAAGGAAAATAAGAATGAAAAGTATAACCTTAATATCAGCATGGAAGACTGCTAGTAGGAAGGAAGAACTTTTTTACAGCGAGGGTGGTGAAACGCTAGAAGAAGCTGCCCAGAAAACTGCTGGATACCCATCCCTTGAAACATTCAAGGTCAGGTTGGACAAGGCTCTGAGCAACTTTATCAAGCTGAACCCTCCTCATTGCAGGGGGCTTGGACATAGATGATCTTTAAAAGGTCCTTTCTAACCCAAACTAGTCTACAACTCATATTTTAAGCCATTACTGAGGCTCAGATTGATATAGAAGTCTAGCATTTAACCAAAGTTAATTAGGCATGAGATATGTTTACATAGCATAGATACTACTTCTTAAATTCTGCTCATTACACTATGCAACAGAACTCTGCAACAGACTGTATTTCTCATAATTTTTTCCAAAGTTATCTGAAGTAATGTGGTGCTCACGTGAAGGGTCATATCCATAGCAAATAGCTGCTATCTTCCAACAAAAACAAAACCACAACAAATTTGCAAGTCATCAGTGATATCAAAACCCATCTGCTTTCAGATGTAGAATACTTCTACCAGGCATAGGCAAATACTGCTACTGCCATTTCCGGCTGGCTTCCCAATCCACTCTACTGCCATTTTATCCTGGTTATGCTTCAGGGACAGGTATTCTGCTTCTTAGCTATGCATTATGTATTTTCCTTCTTAAGTAGATTTGTGTCTGTCCTTGCTAACAAATCTAAATTTCCTTGCCAACTGTTACTACAGCACTTCTTCAGCAAATACTACGTATTTTTCAACATGTCGAAAAAAATTAATTCTCAGAAGTCAGTCTTGATGGGAGCTCAACAGACATTTATGAATAATGTCTTAACTACTAGCAAAATTAAATTCTCAATGTAGATTTCAATGAATGAGTCACTTTACTTACGCTGTATGTGAATCAGCTGCTTTGGCATTTTAAATTCTCCAGGATATATAGATTCATAGTACGCAATATTACTTTCTGCTTCTGGAACTGGTATAACCATGTTATCCCTCTTCTCTCCATAGACTTGTTGTGCTGAGATAGCCCGCTGCAGATGATGTTCCTATAAACAAAAAGGTGAAACGAAAACCTGAGAAAATATTTCCACAACTCAGACTTGCTTGAAGGAGGTGTATTTCTCTGCAAACGCTCTCGCTGTAAACTCCTGAGCTGAGGAGTCGATGGTAGCACCCCAAGTGCGCTGCCCAGGCCGGAGGGTTCCCCGGCAGGTGGCGCTGTCCCCCTTGCACATCCCCTCAGACCCCGCAGCTTCCCAACTCCTCCAGCCGTGTCGGCGTTCCTGGCACACCGAGACACACAAACACGTACTTCACTGTTTCTGGAGAGACACTTAAGATTGATTAGATATACAGATTCTAACAAGAAGCTGCAGACAGATATTGACTCTGGTACTATTCTGTACTTGCCTTGGCCGTTTATTGCCAGTGATGTCAGAAAACCAGAAAGGAGGCCTTGCCATCATTGCCAATGAACAGCAACTATTTTTACCTAGTCAGTGATTCCTGAAGACATTCTCATTTATTGCAATGCTTCCCATTTTCCTCCCTTTCCTCCTCCTAATTCATCAAAAAACAGCAAAAATTCAATCCATTCTCTCCGTAGCTCTGTCAAGACAGTGAGTAGTATCAGCAGGGTTCATATGGTTACTAACAAAAACCCACACAGCAACGTAAGCATGTCTTTAAATGGTTTACTGACAATACAAGGTATTTTTTTCCTTATTAGCAATGCTGGTTTCTTAAGTTTCTATTCTGCTCCGCCCTAGGTGCTCAGTAAACCTCAGTGCTACAATAGTTATGCCAATACATTTCTCAGTGAGATGCCATAAACCAGATTACTGAAATGCTTGAAAGCAAGAACTGCAGCAAAAGGGTAGCAGCAACACTCTGTTTTGAATGTACGATGTTCATCCCTATAATCTTATGACATATTTGGCTGTCTGACTTCAATTTAATTCCTTCAGTAAAATAAGGGCACTTAAGATCTTCTGTCTAAACTTTAAAAAAAGATAAAAAATCAAGAAGATTATAAAACAGGCTTTATTGTAAACTGCAAAGCTGATGCAGCCTGAAATTCGACTGTATTCTAACATGTAATTCTGCTAAAAGAATTTGTAGCATTTGAGCCTATCTTCAAACAAGACAGACATTATTTCACATCTGTCCCTGGTTAAAAAGCTTCTTCACAGGAAGAGGCTAATGACAGTAAGGCATAGCAGAGTTGCAAGTAGAACTCACTGCACTGGTTCTGACCTGCAGCATTTGTTAAGTCCAGACACACATGTCACCTAGGAGGTGTGGCAGCATTCTGTCTCGGGTATGGACAAAGTAATTTCTTTTCTACCTTTTACTGAAGTACTGCTGTAGGACACCTCAGTATTTTGTAACCTGTAATAATTCTTCAGGATTACACAACTACAACTTGTTGCCTAACAGGGAACTAAGCTTTATCTTTATATAGCACAGTAGGATTCCGTGTCAAATGCATAGTAATAGCCAATGTTTCTTTATTAACAGCAAAAGCTTACTGGTTTTATAATAATATTAAGGGTTCCTGGTGTATTTATCCCAAACTGTGTTTCTAAACACCAAAAAATGCTTTCTTTCAGAGAAGAAATGGATGTCATACACTAAATTAAGATTTCAATTTCTCTGGTTCACCTCTGATATGGACAGCTAATAAGTACCAGTAGCCCATACTTCTTCACTAACAGGTTTTAGTAATCGGCATTTAAAGATATCTTAACAGTATTCTTGAAACAGAAGCACAAATCATCGTTTTACCTTCCTTTCATCCCAATTACAAAAATACTCAGTATGTGAGTGGAGAGTCTTAGCAGAGCCACATATTATGAAAAGCAACTGGATAAAACTTCCCCCATTGAAAAAAGGTAATCTCCTATTCACATTGATTTCAATTCAGCTTAAGAGACACTCCACTCAACAGAAGAAACTAAGCAGACAGGGCAACTTCTCCTTACACCTCCATGCATCAAAGTTTTCACTTGGACAAACCCAGAAGAGCAACTTTGCCCCCCCCTTCAGTATCTCAGCTGGTGGCTCAGCACATCTCTCTCTATGCTGATAATACATATAAATCAGGTGCAATTGTTAACTCTGAAAGCAGTAATTTTTAACAAGAAAGCATGTTAAATATCTACTATTAACTAACTCACTACAGCCCACAGTCTATTCTGCAGTCATTCTGCACTGTGATTGCACAGCTGATTACTCACACTAAGATGCAACACCTCATTCATCTGGATCCACAGCTTTCCTTTTAAAAATGCAGTGGCTTCCTCAGTTTGTCAGAATGATTTTAAATTCAAATCCTAATCAAACTTTCTGGCTGCTCTTCATGTTACAGGAAGACTTAAATGTATATACTGTACTCCCAGTCACTCCTGAAAACACCACCACACATTTAAAAACAGACCACCTAGGAACTTCAACAAGTGTTTTCATTTTGTCTGTCCCTCTATTTCTAGATACAGTTTTCCAAGCAGATTTATTTCCACAACACAACTGCTTCCATTCACTGCGTAACAAAGCAGTATCAAAAAGTCTTTTTTATGCCACTATCCATTAGGTCCCACGCCCTGCCACAAAAAGAAGTTCGACTGGGTTAATTTGGGTTTGTTCTTGAAAACCTCTTATTAGTTGTTCATAGAGATTAGTATCTCTATGAATATGATAGATCTTCCAGGTGATCAATGGGGCCAAATAATTTACATTATCTATATTCCTCCAGGAACTGCACATAAGATGACTTGTTTGCAACCCTCTAGCTTCTACCTTTTCAACAGTCTGTTCACTGTTACAAGGTTTTGGGTTGAGATTTTTGAAGGGATTTTTTATTTTGGGGTGGGGTTTTGTTGTTTTTGGTTTTTTTTTTTTTAAAGCACAGTTTAGTGGCTTTTCTCTTTCTCCTCAAAAAACATCATCTACCCCTCTGAAGGTCTCAAACAGTTGTAAAATTATTCCAGACTGTTTCTTTAAATTCCTGGCAGGAATTTTAGATGGGTTAGTCAAGATCAAGGGCTATAATTTGTCTTGTTAGAAGGAAACTTATCTAACAGCTACCACCACAAGGTTCAGTCCTGTGCCCCTTGCTGTCATTATCCACACCACCACAGCCTTATGTCAGACTGAATGTGTGATGACAGCCCAGGGAACCAAATCCACAAAAAGCCATCACTCTCCTGTTATTTCCCCTGAAAACAATTAGAAACAATTAAGTCTTCTGAAAAATTGTCTCCCTGAACTGCCAGGGTGTGTGTATGCAAAGCAGTGGGGAAATGCAGAAGAGAGAAAGAATGATTCACTTTGACAGCAGTTAGCCATTACACTGACTTAACTGCTTCACTAAATTTAAAAAGTCTTTTTAAAATGAATACCAAGGACAAAAACCCCCCACTAAGACTCGTGAAACATTTCAACCATCTAAGTATCAAGTACAATCAAGAAAAGCTTCCTCTTACTACAAATATTCACAGAATATTCTCATCATATTCCACACCTTCGTTGCTGGATGGATCTTACCTTGTTCCTTCTTTCAAGATATACCTTTCATTTAAATATTAATTATTCACATATTATTTGTTCCTATTTACCAGTTTCCACTTTCAGTGTACTCACATTTCTTGCTTAATGTATCCCTCTGTTTGAAAAAACACTGAAATATCTGCATTTGTTTTACAAAAAAACTCAGCCTGAACTGCCTTCAAAGTTTCCTCTTCTTCTATCCCAGCTTGCTTCCCTTGGATCTTTCACACGTACCATTTCACAACATGTACTTATTGAAGGCAGTTTATTCTCACTGAAGCTGCTTTGCACTTCTACATTTAACTATTTTCAACCTATTAGTTACGCTTATATCCAGAAAACCTTTCATTTTCAGTTGCTTTCTCTGCCTGACATAAAATGCTATTGTAATTACAACTTTGGGAGTGCTGTGATGCTAATTTGATCCAGTCATTTCAGAACAATGGTACTGTTCCTCAAACTTCATTCCTTTTACATTTTACTAATGCTCAGCCAAACTTGTGTTAAAAGCTGTTTAAAGAGTTCATACAAGAAAACCCAAAAAATCTGCTCACTCTTCTCAGCCCCCAAGTTAGTTTTCCATCAGGTTAGCATCCTACACTGGCTCACCATGTGGTCTGACAATCTCAACCAAAAAAAGGGATGCAGTGGGAGCACTCAGTTCAGAGACAGAGGATGTCTCAGGAAAGGAGCAGCTTCATCAGTTTTTCTAACACTTGGGCAGAAACATGAACTGAGGGGCAGGCACTGATCTCTTTTCTCTGGTGACAAGTGACAGGACCTGAGGGAACGGTGAGAAGCTGTGTCAAGAGAGGTTTAGCTTGGATATTAAAAAAAGGTTCTTCATCCAGAATAGGCTCCCCAGGGAAGTGGTCACAGCACCAGCCTGACAGAGTTCAAGAAGTGTTTGGACAACACTCTTGGACACATGGTGTGACTCTTGGGGTTGTGCTGTGCAGGGTCAGGAGCTGGACTCGATGATCCTTGTGGGCCCCTTCCAACTCTGGATGTTCCATGATTCTATGAACTGCACCTTATTCACCATACTATATTCCTGTCCAGAAAATTATTTGGACAGTTAAAATACCTGCACTTATCAGATTACAGTGATAATTGTTTAAATAACAAAAAGCTTGATAACCACTTTCCTCCCTTAGTTTTCCTCTAAGAGAGTCTACAGGAAAAGCCCACCAAAACAGCAGCTCTTTTTCTGACTATGTAGAATGTAACAAAGCATGATGCACTCGAGACATTTCCTAAGCAAAATTACGCATTGGCACAATTCATCATTCCATAGCCTTCCTTCCTATTAATTTTAGGATAGCAAGTTTGTCTCTTGTATTGTCTCTTATTGAACACTAGTATCACCATACATGTTCCAAAACATCAAAGAACGAAAGGACAATCTAAAGCAAGTTGGCAGCAACAAAGGCACTAGGAAAATCAAAACACAGCAGAGCAGCTCTCATTACAGCCTGAAGGAACCAGAACTTGCAGTCAGTGCTGCTTTGTGATGAGGCAGTAGGACCTCTCTCAAACGATAATGCAAGGATATAGGTTTAATTCTTTGTCACAAGTTCAGTATTCGCATGCTTGATGCACTTCTAGCACACCACATTCAAAACATCTGAATTACAATAAGTAGAACACAGAAGAAAGGATACGGTGATTGTGCCTCAACTTGACTACCAGCAGGCACTCCTGCCTGCATGCAGAAGCACAGCAAGTGAAAGCAAGCAATATTTGACTTCTTTCACATTTTGGTAATACTCTTAAATTTTTGGCAACATGACTGTGGGATTTTAAGTTAGCTACAGTTTCTAAAACAAAACTAGCACTTAGAGAGAGCACAGAGGTTTCTTTGACAAAATATCGACTCTGCAGTACACTCTGGAGACCCTATTCCAAGTAAGATAACCACAGCACAAGGCATTAAAAGACTTAAGTGACATAACGCTGTCATTATAGTTGAACAAACCAAAGGGACAGAACACATATTAGCCTTTTAAGAAGACAATTGAAAAAATGCTACTGCAGTAGCAATGAGTTCATCTTCTCAAGAAATAAAGGAACAATCCACTGTTTCGATTGTTTCCTCAAATCATTTCTCCAGTTATTTCAACGTTCTTAGAAATAGTAATTTAAGGCACATTTGCTTATGGAAATTACCAAAAGAAACAGCTCTCAAGTCCAGTGGGCAGAACAGAAAGTCTCCCAATACTCCAAGCCTACCCTAAGCAAGGGAGTGGGGGAAGCAAAAGGTGGGGTGGACAAGCAGAAAGTTTTTAAAATTACTGGTACTTATAAAAAGCACACAGGATTGAGTTCAAGCCTGTGCAGATCAGAATCACATCTCTGCCTCTGAAACAAAACCTACACAAAAACACATTACAACTGATTGTGTCATTACTGGGAACTAAGGCAAACCACTGCCCATCTACTGGTCTCTGCAGAACTGCTGATTTACATCAGTATGACTGGGCAAAATCCTCTCACCATCCATCCCTGACAGAAGTGCTTTCCCAAGGCTACCACTTCACAGCACCCGCAGTGTTTAAGGTGTAAGAACCGAAAGGGATACCAGTTTCCATAAACAGTTGTCAAGAAGCATTAGGTTCACAACAGTTACACTGAAACAGATTACTGCTGACACACAATCAAGGCCATACAAACTCACAGACCTGTCTTTTTTAATACACCTTTTACTTTCTAGCAGCTTATGGTCCAAAAACACCCTCTAAAAAATCCAACAAAATTGCACCTCATTTGAAACATAAACACATTACAGATTAAATAAGAAAACATTAGGAACTGGAAAGATCAGAAATTGTTCATCATGCATCAAGAGGTGGTGAACTGGTGCAAGAGCAACTTGATTCCAGGCTTATAAGGTAAAGATTTTTGGCTGCTAAATTCACAGGAACGATGAAGGTTCTCACATCCGCAATGTTTACTGGTAGGAAGACAGTGGAGGAAAACACAGCAAAGTTGCTAGGAGACCCTGCTGCAGACCAAGACCTTCCAGGCTAACTCACTCCATAACATACAGTAGGGACTGCTGAAGCACTTCTATGACAAGTTGGTCTCCAACCTCCACCTTTCCTTGCTCAGTGACCTACAGGATACATACCCTGTCTCTCAGTCATGTAAGGATCTCAGTAACCTGCATGATCAGGGAAGACGGCCTCTTGGAAGCATGATGGTCAACTTACACTAGAGAAAATGTGTCTACAGATTCCATCCAATAATTCTGTGCACAAAGAAGACAGAAAGGAATAAAACACCCGAACAGGCTCATTCTCTTCACCTTCTCCTCCTGTTATCAGATCTTAGCTGTCCTGTAACTTACTAACCACACACAATTTATATCCAAGATTAGGAGGAATATGAAGAGTAATATCAGAGAATTATGTGCAAAACAAAGAGGTCTGTATTTTTTTAATGCCACGCCTTATTCCATACTCACATAATTCCTTCTCCCTTCCTAGAACCAGTTCAGGCATTGGAAATATGTTTCTGTGGGACTCAGGCTCAGTTCCATACCACCGTAACAGAGAGAGCTTACCCAGGGACAAGCAAGCACCAGCAATGCTGCAAGAGAATGTACAGAATGCACAGCCAGAACACAGAAGCCCTCTAAGATCAATGCAAACCGTTCAGAGATACTTCCTTCGCACTACTCTTACCTTCAGGGCAGAAAGCGGCTTGTAGTATAACTGAAAGCAAAAATGCTCAGTTGTTCCAGAACAGCAGCTTCACAGGTTATTACAGAAGCACTTATTACAATAACATATTACACACTTCTGCTTTTAGTTCCTCACATGCATATGCAGTCACACCTAACTACTTCCAAAACAACAAAGACATTCTGACAAGTTTATTGCAGAACTTGTTTCCAAACAACTGCTGCTGAAAAGTTCCAAACCTGACTGAAGTCATACTGATGAGGGCAATCTGAGTCTGCCTTGCAATGCACAGAAGTCTTCAATGGGTATTCAGGCACAAGATCAGTCCCTGAGTTACACTGATCCTTGACTGAGACCCAGTAAATACCAGCTGACAGATCTGGCCTTTGATAATGGCAAGGCAATAGTTTCGCTGGCAAGCATAACTGCAGCTCTGACCCTCTCGAACTAAAGTACATGAATATTATGTAAGTGTTAGCGACAGTTTAAATCTGGTCACAAGAAGCACACATGATCAAAACAGGACAGAAATGGTGGGTCAGCAAAGCAGCCTTCCTTGCTCTACCTATGATGGGTCCTACGGAAGACAACAGATCACGCCCCTGTCCCTTACCTGGCCCACAAGCAACTGTAAGCCCTCCTTCTATTATGACTCTCAGTATATATGGACACACAGCGAACACCTTCTTGTATCAACTGAAGCTGTCTGCAGATTCACCCAAGCCACATGGCTTTAGATCTTCCCTTCTTGTTATTACAGCAGAGGCTAAAACTGTCCCTTCATGGAGGAAAACTATGGAAGTTGCTTCTGTTTGTCAACTGATGTCAGTCTCTTGAGTAGTCAGTTAAAAAGGATTCTACCGTAATCACTGTAATAATTAGATCTCTGCTAAAAATGCCAACTTAAAATAGTTGCATAGGTTTAAATAGCAATTACTTAGTGAAAATGGGATCTAATTTACTTCTAAAAATGCACGGGTTTGTAATTAACAAAGTATCAAAAAATCCTTGGTAATTATTAGACTTTTATCTAGAACACTGGTCAGAAATGAGGTCAGCCACATCATCTTGAGCACTGTAGTAAACTACTTTCCCCATGTTCAAATCAGACATTTCTAAGAGTATGGAAGGAGTCTGTCCTTTCACTGGAAGAAATCTTGTTTCTGTATTTGTGGACTCCCAGTAGCAAATTACTTACAACTTCTAGGAAATTTTCACCTGCTATGTTTGTTCAGTGAATGGTGGTAGACAGGTGGAGGACATACAGGACATTTGACCCAGAAATCTAACATCAGTACTAGACATCATGACAACACTAGAAGCCATGGAGAGTGATTTGTTATCCTGTCACCAAAAGACTGAAATCAGTTTCACGTTCTAAATTACTGCACAAACAGACAAGCAGAGATGAAGAAATGAATGAGACTGGCTCAAAACATGCCAGAGAGGATAACACACACAACCTAGAAACCCTAGGAATCAGGAAAATTCTAGTATTTAACACATACATTAATTATGCAGTATAGTTCACAAACATAATTCAGCACCTCTATCTTTCCATGCATGGGTCCCATTCAGACCACCTAAAAAGACTTGTCTGCCTGCCAAATTGCCACTGCCCAGCATGCACTCAGAAGCACAGGACTCAGTACCAGTTTGAAATATTTTGTTTAGGAATTGCAAAAGATCAAAACTGGCAGAAGGCACTAAACCATCTCATCAGTGTTGGTGATGGCCACGCCCATCTTTTCCTCTGTAATCACTTTGGCTCTCATTAACTCCTCAGCCTAGGCAGCCTTGTAACTCACAGACCACAGAGAGAAGGGAATTTACTCTTAGCCGAGTCTTCTTGTGAGCTAAACCGCAAGTAATGCAAAGACCAGGACAAACTCTAGGAAAACACTGGAACTGCCTCTTCCCACTACAAACATTTAAACCAGCTCAGCTTGTCTCACACAACTTTGCCACATCAGACTTAACTGCAGACTTGTCCAAGAGCCCCTTCCTTACCTCAGCCTGCTGTTCCAGCTGTATGCTCATTTAAGACTGCAATGCATGAAAACTATTTCAGTCATCTTTAATAAACAAAGTAATTTTCCCTTAAATAAAGGATTCTAAAGAATGTATTAAGATGCTTTTAACGTATTATGTAAATAGTCCAGGCCATGACCTCCACACTGAAATCAGACTGTAACACAAAGTGAACTGAGATTTTACACAGTTCACAACAATACAGCTTTCAGGATAGTCTGCAACCGAATGAGAACAGCTCTTGTAATTTAACCTTTCCTTTTCATAGTTTTCAGCTATAATGCCATTTAGAACAGCCTGAATAAAGCTTTATAGCAAAATTATTCTCCCCTCATATATGTGGAATATGGAAGTGGAACTTCAAGGTAATTTTATCAGTTGACTAATAATTGTATCAAGTTCCCAAGTTAAAAGATATCACTGCATCTATCTTGCTACTTGCTTAAAACATTAGTGTGCATTAGCAATACTTTGTAACTCAAATAATTTGGATGGCAAAAGCTTACACCTGGATTCCGGCATTTTTATTAGTTATGGGGACTTGATACTACTGTTAACAGTGTTCAGCACTATAAAAGAGCAGGGTCATCTGAATAACAAGCAACATGGTGGCCCAACTTCGCAGCAAACAAGTTTCTATTCTGTTTCACTATTCTTCCATATGCAGATACACACAAGGTTGTCTGTTCTAAAATAGACATGAACCTCAACTATTCCAGTCTTAAATCGTCACCAAATACTATACACAGCACCAGGTGAAGTTAAGGGCTAAGCTAAGAACCTACATTTCAACAGACAGTAGAATTAGAAAGAAGTCAACTCAGCTGAGTGAAATTTTTTGCATTTCTCTCAAAGTTTTTTATATAAACTATGAAAAAATAGTATGCCTATCACTCCTTTCATAGGCTTTGTTCTTCAGACCAGGTTTTCAAACGACCCTCAATACACCAACCCTTTTCTCCCTTTGCAGTTTAGACACCTCTCAATCTGGATCTACCAATCAACCTGGAAGCAGTACACACTACAGTCAAGACAGGTAGGACAAAAGAATACAGCTGTAAGAGACTGAACAGCACCCCCAGCTTCCCAGCATTTAGTCTACCAAAGGCTCAGAAACATTCCCTTTCACACGCCACACTTCACAAACTGCGAAAATCTACAGTTTCCCCAATCTACATATGATCAAAGAATATGAAGACAAACCAAGTCTAAGAACAGGATCTAGTCGGTTTGGGGTTTTTCTTAGAAGTATTAAAAACAGATCTTGAAAACTTTACCTACCTAGAGCTACTATTTTTCCCCTCTGAATTTGCAGTAAGACCCTAAAACTCAACATTAGCTACGGCTTGACTGTCATATCTCTGAACACCAAATTGCACAACTACCCAAGGATTTTACATAAACAAACGTCCAATCTGGTTGACTGGGGCAGCCTAAATGCCAGGCATCATTAGTAACCAAACTCTTCACAGAATGCAGAAACATTTTTGGACATTAACTGAAAGACAAGTGTGCATTTTATCAGAGTACCACTTTGCCTAGTACCATCTCAAAAAGGAGCCCATGGGCATCATTACCAAGGAGAGTAAAAAAGCACAAAACCCACAGCCATACTCCCACAGCTGTTCTCTCTGAGCCACAAAGTATCAGAAGCTGGGAGTCTCATTTTAGTCTTTATGTTTAGCAGTCCAATAATTTCTTTCCTCTATAAACTTTTTAGGCTAGCATGCTCTATTCAACCCTAATGTTAAAGAGGTTTGAAAGAAACTCAGCTGCAACTTTATATTTTGTTCATTTACCTTTCCCCTCAACCAAAAACAGTAATTAAAAAAAGATAAATCAGTGAGTGAATGGGGTTTACACAGGATCTCTAACACACAAAATTAAACCAGCTGTACCTCCCCTAAGACTCCTTCATTTACAGCATTCCTGTCAGGTTTAACTACCTCTTCTGTAAAGTACAGTTTCACTACCTCAAGCAGTCATTCACATTAAAAAGTAATAGAATTGGTGTTTCTACTGAACATTATACAATAATATGGGGACAGAAAAACATTAAAACGATTAACAAGGAAACCAAGTATCAACATTTGTCTAAGTTCATTCATTCACGAGTTGAGGCTCAGCATCTCATGTCAGACAACCAAAATTTGCCTTACAACCTAAACAAATCTAAGCACCTTTTAAGAAGTCATATGTGCATTCCACATAAAAAGCTCATACATGACAGTTCAGTTAAAAAAATTCAAAGTAAAGAAGCTTCTAGACCACCATCAAACTATCACACTTATTTATGATTTCACAAATAAACAAACAAACCTTTTTAACATTAACCACTTCACTGCTATGGGGAAGAAAGTCTGCAGAAAAAGCATACAGCACACCATAGCCATGACTAAAAGCTAATCTGTTAAACAAGCCCTTTTGCAGACTTCACAATGTCTTCATTTCAGTACTTTACTCCTCTGCATAGCACACAATGGAAATAGATTGCTATACAGTGCCGAGCAGAAATGTGTGCACAAGCACACACAGGATGGCAGAGTACACCTAACCTCGTCTTTGAATAACTGTCAGTGCCAATGGTATCAAAGTTCCTATCTCGTACTTCTCCAAATTACAATTCCCGTTTTAAGGGAAAAAAAAAAGCATTGCAGTTTGTAACTTACTAAAAGGAGCTTTTTAATATACCAAGACAGCAAGATATCAAGAGAGCTGATAAAGACATTTGACAAAACCGAAGGAACACCCCACCAAGTACAAACGCCAGCAAAGACATGAGTTACACTACCTAAGGCATCTAGTAAAGAAGAAACTTGCTTAGCAATTACTAGAATTGCTCTAGCAAACAAAATTTTGTCAAAGTACATTCATGAAAATGCAAGTAAAACCTACCCATACTTTTCAATTAAACACTCTGAGCTTCTGTATTTGCAACACCAACAGATCAGAGTTTCAGGTCTGATGCCACAAAGGCGGGAAAGTGCTTCTCCGACAGTGACAATATTGAATAACTTAAAACAGACTTTCCAAAGAGCTTATCTATGTATTTCCTGCTATAGATGTCAGTCTTCAGTTTGTAGATCTGCACGTTCAGACACTTTGCTTGACTTAGAATAAACACTGCTACATCTCAATGCAAAGATGCTACCTAGAGCAGAGGCCTGAATTAGGCTGAAAAGCTTAGACAAAATATCAACTTAAAAGTTTCCCAGTCAGTCAGTTTTGAATGATAAACTACTGTGAGTCAGACACCAGCTATTCATTGTGCTTTGTAATCCTCAAGTTTATTTAGATCGCCTTTAAAAATGCAAGACAGACTAGCATATCAAATTCAAGACCTTCTACCTGCAATTACGATCAAACCTGTTTTTAAGGTATAAACACCCAGCAACAAAATAAAGTCATACAGAGCATTACTATATGAAATACCTATCTGCAACAACAGAGGAGGGTAGGAAAGAAAGAAGAACAGAAGTGAATGGGAAAGGCTTCCTCTAAGGACAAGTACTTCCCTAATACTTGTAAGCTCAATGTATTTTAAGTGACATTGTTATTCTCTCTGTGCACACAGTTAGAGTTAAGTGTCTGACTGGGACAAAACAGGACTGCCCAATGTCATGTACAAGGAGAGTCAGCTGAATCCCGTCATTCCAGTCCCAACACAGAGGTGCCTGCTTTTCCATCACACGTGCAGCTGCTCACTGTTACTGATGCTCACTGGGCCATTCCAAGCTGCAGGGGAATCAACTTACAGTGGTATGAATTCCAACGATTTGATGTATCTACAAAATATATAAACATATTAAGCACAACAAACAGTTTAGAGACTGCTTTGTGCCTTTCTCAAACACTGAGTCTGAGAATACAGCCCACGTATCAGCAGAGAAATACAGTTACAGGACTTCAGGAAATATCCTTATGCCAGACCTGTCCCTCTAACCACTTGGTGCCATGCAAATTACCAGAGGCTGTGAGATATTTGTACTTGTCATTAATTCATTACATCCCTTCTGCACAAGGACTATTTCAGCTACATTACCATTAATCAGTATATTTATAAAGGATTATTTAGCACATTGTGTTTTGAAAAATATCAACTTGACACTGCACACATGCCCAGAGAATAAAATTCAGAACTGCCTAACATGTTATGCTTTTAAACTACCAACTGCAGCTTCAGTTTCACACCGCTTACCACATCAAATGGCTTCATTTGGCTTACAGTAACTGCAAGCCAAAGTAAGGTGAGGTTCCCTCAATCCCTGGAAATGATAGTGTTGCCAAAAGCTGAGTCAGGACCTCAAGTTCCAATTCCACCTGTGCAGACAATGCCATCCGCTGAAGTGGTGGGCTTACTTGCTTCAAACTCTCAGCAATAAATCCCATCTAACATTCTTAAGTAATGTGAATGTGTAATTGATATTTAACAAACGTGCAAGAGTGAAGAGTTAAAACAATTCAGAGTTAACTTATCAGCCAGTATTTAATCCTATGAATTTCTGAAGAGAAATTACACCACAGCCTAAATCGCGCACACTCACTCTCACTGGAAACGGTGGGAATAAATAACAGAAAAAAACCCAAACATCCAGCCAGTATAAACACAGATATGAACTCTACATACACACCTGACCACACTGCTAAACAGCCGGGGATAAGACACTCCAGCAAAATTATTGCTAAATCTTCCCCTTCCCTCTACTAACTAAAACAAGGGCTTCTTACACAGTGTTCTTCTTGAGCACAGGTCAAGAAAGAAGTCAAACTTCTTTTGCTGAGAGACAGGACAATGATTTTCTTGAGAAAATTAACACTGGAAAAACATTCCAACTATTACTTTTCAGAAAATTACACCAGGGAAATCACAATTTAATACAAGCCAAAATAAAATGTCAGTTACCTCCCTACTTTAATTTTTTAAAATTACTGAGTTAAGCCAGCTTCTGGATACAACACTTAAAAATAAGCAGGTTACTAAACCATGAACGGGAACCTTTTTTTACCTGATGAAATGAATGAATTATGAACAGATTGATGACTTGGTTTTACAGGTTTGGTTTTTTGATAGGCTCTCATTTACCCATGAGACTGTCTATGGATATTTTTCTTATTGCTTCTGGATGGCTTCAGAATTTCATACTATCCTGCCACATAATACCAAAACTGTTACCTTCTGATGGGACTTGTTCCGCAACCTACCCAATTCTTGAAAGTTAAAGCTAGTAGATGTTTGTTACCTTCCTCAGTAACAGAAACTTAGTAGGACCACTTCAGAGCTTCTCTTTCCTCACCAGTTTCCCCAATAAAGTTTTGTCTTTATTTCTAGGACATTTCTGTAGCCCACATCCCAATCACTTAAAGACAGCTAAAGGCCTCAGAGAAAACATTTCACAACTACCAGCACAAGGTCCTTCTGTAGTGAAGTACAGATGCTATGGAAAACCAGGCCAGACATAAGGGTTTAAGCATTAACTGCAACCAACCTCATGTTTTCTGTTCTAGTCCAAGATCTGCCAATTTTTTTTCAATATTCTAAACTTCTTCTCAAGACAAGACACCTCAAAGAAAATATTTCTCCTTCAGAGGAAGGCTGAGAGCACAAACATGCAACAGAAATTTCTGTTAATTATTCTTATCCCACAGCTCTGGTAAAGATCTTTTAGACAGAGGTGCTTTGTAAACATGCATGTTTCACTAATTTCCCACACACACTTCCTTCTCACAGAACAAACTTTACATTGACAAAAAAAGGGAAGCTGTTTTAGTTCAGTTTTAGTAGCTCAAGTTCCTTCACCTCAGACATACAGCAAAAGCATAAATTCTTGCCTATTGAATTGATGTCCTAATTATGAAAAACATTAGTTCCCCAAGAGGGACTGAATTAAAGTACCTTTAATCTTTATACTTGTACTTGGCCTACTTCAAGACTACAGCATCTTCATCAGAAAACAAAGCAAGTACACTGGTATTAATAATGACTTCCTTCTAACTGAACAAGATAAATAGCAAGAGAAGGGCAAGCAAGGTCATAATCTTTGGCAAAGAACACATGAAAGCAAAAAAAAAATTCGTTGAGAACCTGAAAAGAGTACGTAAGTGCATCCATAAGTATATGAAAGATCCAACACTTCAATGTAAGTAACTTGCTGAAAGAGCTCTGTACATAATACAAAACATTCCGCGGGACTCAGATTTGTCGGCTCTTACCTGCAGCCTTACTCCTGAACTTTCCAATAAAACCACTCTCTTGTTTTGAATTCAGCTTTTTTACGAGATATATCTAGGATATAGATATAGGATCTAGGATCTAGGTTACTGAATTGTAAGTATTGTAAGTCACATCACAATATTGCAAAATCTTATTCTGAAGCCAGTTCCTATTTTCTGCCACTCTTTTCAGAATTCTTTCTTGTATTTAAGTACTGAAAAATCAAGAAAAATCAAGTACCAAAAAGGCACACAGGATATGTCCTGTTGAAATACTAATACAGGATTGGAGGTGGGGGGGTATAGCCTCACCTCACAGTGAAAAGCTTAATTTCTTAAGCAAAAACGAGGGCACAGCAGAAATCAGAAATCCAATTTTATCACCAGTGTTTAAAGAAACTTAAGAAGGAGAACAAAACTAGAGAATTTAGAAATACCAGAGAATGGAACATTTCAAATAATTAAACCCTGGGAAATGCCTGGAAGAAAAGATGTTATGTACTATGTAGACAGAGTAACATGGGGAATGATGATGGCACAAAAAGTAAAAGAAAAAAGAAAAAACAAAGTCATGTAAAGTGCTTCCATATCTATGCCAAGAAAGGTGTTTTCTAATTACAGATCAACAGAGTTTGGAAAAGCAACATGCACCCTTTTTCCCCTTCCTAAACATCTTTAACTCACAATCATTACACTTTCACAATAACACACCCCAGCACAAAATCCTTGAGAGTTTTGAAAAGGAAAATTTGGAAAAAGAAGCCTATGCAGAATTCATCTTTGCATGCTAACACCTTCCTAGCAGCCATGTTCTGAATTGAATATCTGACCAATGAAAAATCTGAAGACTACAGCTCTTAAAATCGTAACAGAAAACAAACACTAGCACTAAATGTGTACATACAGCAGCCTTTACTGCCAATCCCTCTCCTCAAATGTGAGCTTCCTAAGTCTTCCAGGCAGGCTGCAAGATCTGTGATTTCTGTTTACAACTTGGAAGGAACCTTGAAGTCTTGAAATTGATATAAAGTATGAACTCAAACGGATGTTGGAAAGCAATCCTTTCCAAATACACCCTCTTGAAAGCTTCCAATTCAAAAAGCATTAATTACTTAATTCCTGATTAAATATAGAGGAAACAAATCTTTAAGTATGGTACTTAAACCTTAAGAGGATAATTTCCTCTCTCACTCAAACTATCTACCTGTGCTTGAAGAAACTGACAGACCAAAAGTTTTCAAACTTTTATTCCATCCTCAATTCATGCAATTCACTTTCATGCATCTGCTTACTCCGAACAGGGTTAGTCCTTGAAAGCACATAAAGCTGAATACACAGAAATATACACACACTAGAGGATGGACGAGCAGAGCATACTCACTAAACACGAAGAGTGCATCTACAGATAAAAAAGCAGCGGCCAGCATTTTCTGCCTGGTACATCAGTCATTTGATGCATTCCTTGATACCAAAGCTAGTGTATCCTCTTTCAAGTACAATGTGGAAAAGTAGGAGAAAAAGAACAAGTACCTTACTACATACACCTACAGCCTGCCAATTACAATATTATGTTCTAGCAGAGCAGATGCCCACACATATACACATACTTGGTCCTACAAAACAAAAACTTGAAAAAATAATTCATTAACTTACAGGTATTCAAAACTCAGACTAAATACCCTTTACAAATTGATAAATAATTGCATATACATTTCTGAGGAATATAATAATACAATCAGGGCAGAATTATTGTGACAGCTACAAGCAAAGTGGTCTACTCAATGAAAATATTACCAGATTTAATGGCTTGGTACACTGCATATTCTTCCTACCTGAAACAAATTAATACTAGGCAGGTTCCTATGAACAACTAAAATTTTACTGGAATAAATACAGAATGTTAGCTATTAAAATGAAAAGAAAACTAAGGACACATCACCATGTTTCTCAAACATTAAGGTTACTGAACTATTGCCCCTACCGTTACTCTTCTGCATACAATTAATACCCAATCCTTTGCTGAAATACATTATATGATGGATCAAAGCTGAGAAAGAGTCAGGAAGATAACATTTTGGGGTTCCTCTTTAAGGTCAGCTCAGAAAATTCCCAGAAGGTAAAAGCCTTTCCATACAAGTCTGGCTTCAAAATTATTTACAGTTCACCCTGACAAACTCCTCTCCTTCAAATCCCTGTCAGTTGTATTACTTATGCTCTCAAGAATACTGCTAACAAAGTTGCATTTGTGGGCTTACCCCTTTCCCTGACTTAATGTAAACAATTTGAGACAGACTTTTAAACTCTTCCAACTGTTAAACATTCTCATTGCAAGTAAGTGAGTACTAAGTAAATCTAACCTTTTTTACCTCAAGTGTGAACTCGGACAATTGGTCTCACTGTAGTTAACTCTGCTATGCAGAAGGCCATTGCTGTTACATGACTTCTCTGTGTTTAATTATTGGAAAGTCCACAACAGGGTAAAAGTAAGTTGAGAATGCATACATCAAACAGATTCCATAAGAGCAGTCTGCATATAGCTTTTCTGGAACAGCTTTCTTAAGAGGAACTATATTGCTTTTGTACACATACATAACTCACAGAATAGAATCATAGAATAACCAGAGTTGGAAGGGACCCACAGGGATCATCAAGTCCAACTCCTGGCTCTGCCCAGAACAATCCCAAGAGTTACACCATGTGCCTGAAAACATTGTCCAGATGCTTCTTCAACCCTGTCAGGCTTGGTGCTGTGACCACTTCCATGAAGAACCTGTTCCAGTGCCCAACACGCTCTGAATGAAGAAGCTTTTGCTAATATCCACCCTAAACATTACTTGACACAGCCTCATGCCACTATGATTATTGAAAATGTCTTAATTATCCTGCTTTAAAAGGAAAAACCTCTTTCAGTATTAGTATTATAAACAATAATCAAACTGAAGTTTGCCAATCCATATCCTCCATAATTTCAAAAGAGAATTTGGACCTCCTGGAGAAGCCTCTGACATGCATAACCAACTCCTACTATTTTCAGAAAGTTTAATTATTTTCAGTGTTCCTTTAGAGCACGACATACACACCGTTACCATTATTACATGCTTAACTGACAGCATATACAGAACATCACCTTACCAAACCACTTTCATGGCAGTCCCCCGCTCACAACTTCAAGTTAGTGCCTGACTTCCCCACAGTGTAACAACAGGACACCTACCATGATTCCTAAACTTTTACACAGAACTGTCAGCTTCCAGAAAGTCGTCAAATCCCAAAGGCATAATCTATACATCTTCTTCCTAGATGGAGGTCCATCCCAGTTAGAAACAAGCAAAATTTACTCAATCTCATTCCAGACTCAAATAAATCGCACCAACCTGTAATAGAAGTCTGTGCTACCACCATCCCTCCAACTTTAAAGGGAACACTGCTGCAACCAGTGGGTTTCATATCACAGGATTAACAACATTCTTCAGGTAGCTGGAGGCAGTGCATGACTTGCTCACTACAGAAGCTACTCCTCACAATCTGCCAGATTTCCTAACTTGCATGAAATGTTCAAGTGCACAGAATAACTTACAAACATCAAACAGAACAGAAAGCTTTGGTGCAACTGAAGATGGATTATGCAGGAAGTCATCACTATTACTCTTACATTTGAAATTTGGCCCCACTTGTCAAGAGTCGCCACATTTTTTCTCTCAAAATTCTCTGGCTAAGCATTTCAAACCTTTTTCACACAGGTGTATCTAGTAAGTGACTGACCTCAGTACCAAACTAAAAGGTAAAGTTAAGGTTGTGACATGAGCTCACGGAAAAATCTCTTCCAGTTATGAACTGAGGTGTCTGTAGACCGTTACCTTAGACAAAACTGCAAAAAGTTCTTGTTTCTGTGTTCCCCTCCTATCAAACATGCATGTTCTCGGAAATCTAATCTATGAGTTATGTGTATTTAAAATTATGCACAAAAAAAAGGTTAGACTGGCATACAAAATTAACGCCTTTGCTATGACTGAGAAGAAAAGATGCACAAACGGAAACACAACATAAACAAGAAGCAATACTCTTCCAGTTTACAGGACTCATGAATCAAAGACTATGCAAAAAGGTGTCTCTACTCTCCCCACTTACTTCAAAATCCTTTAATGTTTTGATTGTCCTTTTCTAAAAAGAGACCACTAATGGAGTTCAGTTGTTCTAGTTAAGATTTCAGGACTTCTACAGCTGGAGAAGGGGGCACAGATTCTCTTCTGTTAGTAAGCAAAAAGCTTTACACAGTTTCCTAACACTGCATCAAAGAAAAAAAAGCCCAACTCAGTCTGGAAACTAATGATTCAGCTACAGTACCTACTATGATTTTACATTAATATAATTCAGATTGCCCCAGCAAGACTCTAAAATACTCAGTATCTGTGAATCGTGCGTCAGTAAGGCAGTGGTTATTTTAAGCATACTTCAGGCGCCATGCACACAATTAGAAATACACACTTTTATGGAAGCACTTACAGAAAGCAGTTTCTTAAGCTGGCAAGAATGTAACAAACAAAAAAGCCTGGAGAATCTTTAGTGAAATTTCCATATATAAGTTAACACCATATGTAAGTTAACACATAAGTTAACTGATTCACTACACCTCAGCTGCATGCTTACTTCACAAATTTTGAATTCATTACGGCTTAGATGACAACATATGGGTGCCTTTTTGTACATTCCTTACCAACTTTTTCCCTTGATAAGCTATAAACAGCTGTTTCAGCAGCAAGAGACCATGGGTATAGTAGCCTCCCAATGCCTGCAGTATGGATTCGGGAGGAGAAAGATATTTTTCTGTGCAGATATGGCTTGGAAGAGATCTGTGCCCAAGCAGTGCCCAAGGCAGTTGCATGGAAAGGATATGATCCTTGAGCCTATCCAAACTGGGTAAATGAAAATTTATGATGTAGTACTTTGTTAATTAAGACACATCCTATTATGGAATATGTTTGAAGCGTTTCGAAGCATTTGAATGAACATTAGCTTATCTTCACTAGGTCTTCTATAGCATTTCGCAAATACTGACAGGTCATGTTGAAGGGAGAAAATTACATCTAATAACAAAATTTTAACAAATAAGATTTTCCTAAACATCCCCAAAGACAGGGCAGGAAAGATAATACAACTGTGGATTTAAAGAGATCAAAAGCACAGTTTAAACTATTTCAACAGTTTGCTCAGTTTGTTTCAACAAACAACAAACTGTTCAACAGTTTGCTTCAACAGTTTGTTTGAGTATGACAGTATCCAGAAATGATAATTACACATACAGACTTCCACCCCCTGTGCAAGCTGTCAGTTACACCATGATACATATACAAAGGAAAACAGTATGAACTGAATGAATAGCTGTACAGATTATAATTTTGGACTCTGGGTGCTTAATTCTTCTATCTGTAACTAACCACACTAAAATTAGAAATCAAGCTTTATTTTCAAACTGTGAAGCACAAGAACACAACTCCGCATAGTGCATCACTGTCAGAAATCTAACAGGACAAGCAAGCAGCTACTCCAGAGCTACGGTGAGGACAAGGATTCATCACCAGACCAGGATCTCAGTCAGAAGAGGGAGTTAGGAATAATTCAATAAAGCAACAGCACACTCTCTCTCCTACATCAACACCAAAGACAGAGACACTGCCATTTAAAAAGCTTTACTTGAGGGAGAAAGTGCATTTAACCTATACAAACTTGAACACACAGAAGACAAAAATCAAAACTCAAAAATCGAAATCGAAAACCTTAGCAGACCATAGTACTATCAGCATTTACATGAGGATAACAAACTCACTCAAGGAAAAAATGAAACAACTCCCTCCGCAAGCGCATGATAATTCCCACAACCCTAGGGCTGTTATTAACTTGGAAATGCCATCAACACAGACAAATTTTTCTATTAGGTAATTAATTTCTCAGATCTATACTAAGGGACTTAATTAAAAGTATCTCTGCTCACACTGATCTTTGCTAGGGCACTGCTTCAACTAAGAAATTTTAACTTCCCAACATTTTAAAAAAGCCTTATTAATATTGGCATGGTGTCCTTCAAACACATGGCTTCGTTCCTTTTTTTAAACTCTCTTAAAAAAACCCCAAAACCCAACCAACTATACTCGTAGTAATTTTCCATAAGAATGTATTTTTAAAATCATCCAAAAAGTCTCAACACCCCTTCTTCTCTACTCAAAATTTCTGTTTTTTGTCTAAGAGAATCTAGAGGCTAGGGAGGTATCGTGCATCTTTTCTACTTTCCTTCCAAAGAATGCAAGGAAAACAAGTGTAGTTTCCCTTGGTTTGGCTGGAGGCCATCAAAACTAGGCTACCTGTAGAGCTATACATGCTTGCTTTCTGAAATGTTACTGAACATGTTCAGAAAGCTTCAGTCTGTCATATTTTTTCACTTTTTAACTTGCTTAACTAAAGTTACCTCTGCTCTGCTTTTCCAGCTGTCTCCTTTCAGTCTAGAATCTGAACTGCTAGTTAAAAGGAAAAGCAACAACCTCCTCAAAAACAGAAAACCACATGGTACACAAATAAATACCTTTTAAAAAGTCCTTTATAAATGATAAACAAATCCACTCCACCTACTTGTTTATTCATTGTTATCAATGGACTTGATAGCCAAATCTTTATTACTGTATTATTAACAGTGGTCTGTTGTCTGGTTCTCAAAACTACAGCATTGAGGATTTGTAGTGCTCAAAAACAGCATTTTGAAATAATATAGGGGGTGTTTAGTGTTACACAAGAAGCTTCATTTTGAAGGACCTTTTTTTTTTGAGATGTATATGTCTCATGATACTTTTTAGTTTCTTAGATTTAGTAACAGACTTGGTAACAGCCATGTGTTTACCTCAGAAACCTGCAGCTAAACCAACTGTCAGAACACAGGATCAGTTGGTAACTTCCAGTACCACTGCCTGTAAGTCAAAGAGTTTTTTTATTCGTCTTTTACCTCCAAACAAAACCAATGACTGAAGCCATGCCTTGAAGCAAGGCAGACTACTTGTAACAGAATTAACATCACTTAAGACCCTTAGCTGTCACTTCCTTTAAAAGGGTTACTACATCCCTCGTATCAATTGCATATTTTACAACTCCCATAGACTCAGCAAGATTGTTTTTCCTTCAGAAGACTTACAGAACAACATTTCTGAACTGAAGTTTCCAGTTGTAATAATGAAGATACACTATTTTCGCTATTTACTTCTTTGTAGGAACAGGATAGGAGAAAGATAAGATGAAAGGGAAGCAATATAAGATTCCTTTTTGTGCATCAAAACAGTAATTAGTCATTTGAATATCTTGTGACTTGATGTCTGAATATTAAATCTCTCTGATTGCATTTTTCCCTAGGGAAAGTTATTTAGTCAAGAAGAGAGTCCTTAGCTCCAAATATCTGTTCATTTAAAATTATATTTATGCGAAACTCAAACCAATGTTAGAATTCTATTTATAAAAAGTTATAAATGCTTATTCACACCAGTTGAAGACACCCTCTCCTCCAGAATCTTATGGACACTTTACCATCTGTTCGTAATAAAAAACATCTATCATTTTTGTAAGCATTAGGGAAAAAATCCTCCAACTCAAGTCTTCAGCTACATAACACAAACTACCAACTTTCCAAAATCCTGCATGGCCTGAAGTTTGGAAACAGAACATGGTAGGATATTAAACCTATGAGGTTTGCCACAACTTAAATCATAGAATTGTGCTCTCTTGTCAACACTAACATAAACTGAAGAGAAAGCTTTTTAGGCCAACAAGATGCGAGGAAGGAAATTTAGCAAGTTTGCAGAAACAATAAGGAACAAGAGTTTAATATCAACTATTTTACCTAAGAAGGTCCAAGAAAGATTCAGAAAGACACCTGTGTTTACTGATGGCAAACGAATTTCTTTTATGGGTGTGTGTGTGCGTACACACATATTCAAAACAAATGCAGGAGGCAAACTTCAGCTGTGGGAAGTGTCTACTTATACCTAGAGCTAACCCTCAAAGCTAAATTTAGGAAACAAAAGCATCACATTAACCACAAAAACACGTCTTATAATTAATGTTTAAAATCTTTTCCTTGCCCTTGACTACTTTTACTTAGCTAGGACATATATCTCTGGGTTTAGGGAGACTACACAGACAGCCCATGTAATTTTCTAGCCTGAAAACTTGTAACTGCCAGGCAAACACTAAAAGAGAAAGACAGCAACCTGACACTTCTACCTAAATAAATGCATGCACGCACTCTCACTCTCTTGAACTGAGAAATAAACTCAGCAAGCGTCACAGCAAACAACAAAATTTAAAATTCCGGTACAAGAAGAAATTAAAGGTGCTTTCTCTCATATTCAAAATCTACAGGTATCAATTTAGAATATATCTACTGTGCCCAATAGAAACACAAGCATCCTAAGCACTGCTACCTACAGCTTAAATACTCCTCAGTGGATACCATGTTGAAGTTTTAAGCGCCTTCACAAAAATAAATACCACCAAAACAACCCAATAAAACCCAACCTAACAATTAGAAAAATAAAAAAAACCAAGCACAAAACCACTACAGTTCACAATATACATTTTAGCAGATGTTTAAAGCAACTTGCACAAGACTTGGAAATACTGAATCATGTTAAAATGGTAGGGACTTATGCTAAAAAAGCCTCAGAGAGTGGTTGTCTACGGACAACAACACGCATTACTCTCTAGAAACCTTCCTGCCTGAAGACATTTCATAAAAATTCCCACAATCCATTAACTAAGAGCAATAGTGCCACAAAGAGGAAACTCCATTTAAGGATGATACCTCTCTTAAAACAAATGTAACTCCAAGTTTGCTACATCTAGAACTACATACAGAAACTTTACAACCTGTCACCTTCAAAGGACAATGGAAGTCCGGCAGTTAGAAAAACTCAGGACTATGAAACTGTCACAGAATATTCTGAGTTGGAAGGGACCCACAAGAATCATCGAGTCCAACTCTTAAGTGAATGGTCCATATGGGGATCGTAGCCACAATCCTGGTGTTATTAGCACCCTGCTCTAACCAACTGAGGTAGTGTCACCTTTGTTCTTAGCACCAAATTTCAAAACCTGCTTACATAACTGTATTTCTACAGTACTTCCCCATTCGCTGTGCTTAATGTACAGATGGGGAAAACTGATTATACTACGGAAATAATTAAAGATTTACAACACTGCAAATAACGCACCTCAGAGCAGAGTCTTCAACAGTAACAATTACCAAATGTTTTACCTTCAGCAATAATAGCTACTGATTGTTTTATCTATCTTAGAAAATGCTGAGTGAATGATTAAATGACCCTGAAGTTCAAAATGGTTTAAAGTTTCATCCTCCACTGAGACAGCAAAACCGAGCAGGAAGCGATAGACTTTTAGCCTCCAACACGGATTTCCTTACTCTGAGCAGTGCTTCAAAACTGACTTTCGTAGGGACCATCACAACTTTACTTACACCGCGCCTGTCTGAAGGCACTTACAGGGTTTTCAGGTAAACCCAAACACAAACCCTTCCACTCCCTCTCTGGGAGTGCAAAACGAAAAGGCACGGGCCCCGCCGGGCCCCGCTCC
>VZTD01002210.1:1308114-1322059 GCA_013397725.1 Rhagologus leucostigma | reverse complement strand
CGCGGCCGGAGCGGCGCCCTGCGAATGGAGGGGTCCGACCGCGGGGCCGCCCCGGGAGCGCTCCTCGCCTCAGGGCCCGGCGCGGCCCCGCAGCCGCCCGCCGGGCGCTGTCCCTCCCCGCGTCACCGAACCGAATTCGCGTCCGTGCTAAATAAAGGGGAAACACGGGCACCTGCCCGAAAACGGTGAAGAACCGTAAGAACTGGGCACCTCTACAACGGCATTTCCACCCCATTTCTCTGAGGTTTTCAGAAACTTAGTCCGACAGCAAAATGCAGACACGTGAACTGTTTTAACCCTTCCGTGGACTTCAGTTACTATCAGTGACCCGCTCAAGCGAGCTCACCCCAGGCTAAGGGTAGAACTCACTTGAGCATGTCTGATTAGGGAAGCTCGTTTACATCTCAATGAGTCGACTAAATTGATGCACTATTCAGCTCTAAGCAAGGGATCGGAAATGCCGAGTTACCCCGGTCTCGGTGCTCTATGCACAAGCCGCCCCAGGGCATCCCAGCGCGGCCACAGGAACGTCAAACTCCGTTCCCGCCAGGCCAGGGCTGCAGGCGTCTAGCTAAGGAACGCTATACGCTCATGTATTTTCTCGCACCAGGTTATAATGGAATTCTAGCTCTGTAGTAAAATCCATCTTATTGAAGTTATGTTCATTGTAATTTAAAATACGAGATCGTTGTGTGTTGACTGAATTTAAGTGTCCCTCCACTTTTAATGCAAAATACTGTAATTTTTACTGTCACACGAGAATCGGTAGACGGAACTTGTTCTTTATCACGTACTAGTCTTGGGAAACAGAACTTTCAGAAATACGGCAAAGATATAACAAAAAAAATTAGAAAAACCTTAGTTTGCTTAGCAATTTTAGAAATGATCTCTATAATAGAAACAAAAGCCATTTTTAAAATCGCATCACCTCTTTAATAATAATAATAATAGTAATAATAATAATACCACCATCCTCAACCTTAAGCCACTACTAGACACTAGGTGAAATATTACTAGATGCAGTTGTTAAAAGCAGTTTCGAGCCAAGTATTTGCATGACTGTTTTCCCTCTAGGTTTCCCAAACTGCTTAAAGTGCAACTCATTTGGCTTCATAACCTCTCTGGGATGATAAATTCTACCTGTACGGCAAATGGGTAATGCAGTGGAAGACAGCTGCTAGGGAGAATGAGACTTTTTTTTAAGGGAGCCTTGTTTGTTGTTTTGGGTTTGGGGTTGTTGTTTGTTTTTTTTTTTTTTGGTTGGTTGGTTTTTTTTTAAGGAGAGTGGCATGAACTAAGGAGTATCATTGTATTCATTTGTATTTCAATAGTTACCTCAGAACCAAATGTTTAAACATGCATATTGCTTTTTACTCTAACTGTAAAGCTTAAAGCACACACTAGCTAGAAATATAATCCTAAAATAAATTGCCCATAAAACATCTAGGCCCTTTTCCACAAATACTGAATAATTTAGTTTATCCAATTTGCAGACAGATAAGGTGCTGAAAAAAAAGCAACCCAAAATCACAATATGCCATCATAGACTAGCTTTGACTTAAAAAATTAAATGAAAAAGAAACACCTGGCAGCTAAGCAAAAAATAAGGCTATTAAATATAAGTCTCCACTTATACAGATGAAAGGAAAACCATACATAATGAACATAATGAAAAGCAAAGTATTGAAAATATCCTAAACTATAAAGGAAGAATAATCAAATTCAAACTTATCCTTAATTGACCTTTGCATTTCTAACCCTGACACTGGCTTGAGAAAAGTGCAGAGCAAGCAGAATGGACAATAACATTTGGATACAAAGAGGACAGTGCATTATGAAAAAGTTTTGGCCTGAAACTCTTGGACTCCTCAGCTTTTAATGTTTTGCCAATAAAAGAGATTGTGTTTAAATACTTTGTAGCAGAAGATGATTAGCCCTCAAAATTAAGTTGCCTCAAAATTAAGTAAGATGAAAAGTGTGATAATTGAAAACAATGTGGCATCAGCCTTGATGTCTGTTCTGTAAAAGATGATGACACGAAAAGGTATAGAACATAACCGGACTGATATTTCCATTTAATCTTCCTTTCATTTAGAAAATATAGGTATATTTTCGTTTTTTCTCCGTTTGTAGCTTTTACCAAAATGCACACTTTACATCTGTAGACATCAGTGCTGCACTATGACAGTAGTTAATGCAGAATTTGTATGTTCTGTATAGCTACCAAAATGCTCTTTGCAAGCTCTCAGTAAAAGATCAGTAAGTATAAATTAATTTGTTGAAGCAAAGTGCTATGTGTCTATTTAAAAAATTGAACTGTAAGGTAAAGTAACTGAAATATAATGAAGAGACATTTAGAATTGCTATCATTATTTTTTTAAAACTGCTGAAATCATTTGGGGCATTTCTTTAAGGCTGTATCTTTTCATGATCTCAAAACAAAAGAACAAGCTTAACTAAAATGAAAGCAGTTTGTGTATCAGCTATGCAGCTGGTAAATGGAACCATTTCAATATACATTCAAAAGTATTAAATTCAGACTGAGCATTACAGGCAAAGATACAACTTGATCCATGCACCTACAGACGGGGGTAGGGGTCTCTTGTGCTTCCATCTAACTTGGGTTTGTGAAGCCCAAAAACTTAACTTGCTATTTTGGTTTGCAAGTCCTGTGTACTGTTTAACAAGTTTTTACAAATTTTAGTATTTATTTAGTTTTATGGCTTTAAACCTCTCTGAGTTCAAGAAAGATTTCCAGTCATTTATTTAAGCATGAATTGTAGCTTTTTGCACATGGGTTTAATATTGTCTCCCATTCTAGCAGCAATCATCACAAAGTACTACACATGACATGCATATAGATTAAACCACATGATTTTTGTTGCCTTCTAGCCTTAACCATTTTGTATTTTAAGGATATAAAATTCTAGGAGACAGTTGCTCAACTTTAAAAAAAAAAAAAAGCTTTCCTAAACATTTCTGGTTTGGGGGGGGGTTTTATTAGGATTTGTTTGTATTTTGTATTACACTAAACTATACTCTGACTTTTGTATCCATAAATATTTGTAGTTTTTATTTTTTCTCTCTCTGTGACTACCTTACACCCTGCTTCTAATGACTCTTCACTTATTTATACAGCAATTTTGTTGGCCTGGTTTTTTTTTAATCCCCATAAATGCTGAATATTCTGAACTGATAAGAAGTGTCACTGGTCTCTCCCGCCACACACACTCTCAGTACTCAAATATTAAGAAATGGCACATTCTGAAGTTACCATACTTGGGTTTCTTTCCAGAATGCCTTACTCTTAGGGGTATTTGTAAAGACAGAGGTGTCTCTTTTATTCTGCTGTAAGCTTTTATGGATTTCCTCTGTATATTCCTCTTCTATATTTGCTGGTGATGCTACTGTTCAAATTTGCTTCTCAGCTACCCTTCTTGTATGTGTTTTGTACCATTTCAGATAGCTGTATTATTTTAAACCATCTCAGTGAGCTACCTGGAGTTTGAATTAAAATGAGATACATGTATGCAAATATGACACTAGAGGTACTTCATTATTTTATAAAATGTCATATTACAATAGGAAGTGGATGCATATAGAAATTATCTTAATAGCATGAAGATTTCAAGCATAAATGAACTGGTGTAATTCTTAGTGAATTTCACCTTATTTACTTGTATCAACTGTCGGTTTTAAAAGAGATAATGGAACTGTCACACGCATTTAAACAGTTCAGACACCACACTACAAAACTGGTGTAGAACGCCTTTGTGATCACATCTGCCACTTTTCTGAAAGATAATTTAGCATTTCTTAACTTTGGTGTCTCAAAGAATGGTATGATATATTCACTGAGTTATTTTAGCTGTTCATGGTTGAGATGCAAAGCTTATTTGAAGTTCTCTGAATCATAATTTGAAGTAGTGACCAAGTAAATCTCTTCCTCCATTCTTGACTCAAGGAAGGGAGATTAATTTGTCTTATGTATATATATATATAGATTTTAATGAGCAAGTAGGAACGTGTACTGCATGGCCAAATCTTTCGGCTACCTTTTATTTTCCGTAAGCACTTCCAGTTTGGACTGCAGAATACCAGAGATGGAAAAGGGATAATACTGCATTTAATAACCTATTTCAGTTACCGTTCAGCAGAATGTAAGAAAGCATAATCCTTTAGATTCCAAAACTGCCAACAAAATTTTTGATATGGAGGTACAACAGGCAACATTCTTCCATGACTGAAAGGAGCTAGATGCCAATTTAATGGTGTAATCTTCTTTGGGAATGTGCTGTCATTCATAAATACTCAAAATTTGAGTCCAGCATCCTCAGGGAAACTAAGCCAATCCTCAAATGGATATGCCATGGAGCCATATCCAAAAGAGAAGGAAAAGCCACTAGCCGGCAATTCTCTTACTGAGAAGAGACAAAGCTAAGAGAGGAGCAGCAAAAGCTATTGCCAGATTTCTACTTTTCCAACAACGGATAACCTCTTAGAGGTGGTGGAAGCATTTGTATCCATAGGAGGACTAGGAAGACTTCAAGAGGAATTAATGATTTAGGATTATTATTTTACAGACTCAACATTTGCCCCAACATCACCTGGACAGATAGGCAAGAAAATGATAAAATGGGCTCTATCTAAAAGCATAAAGGATTTGATGGAGTTTTTTTAGTACTGTCAGAAAAGAATCCGTTTCCTTTATATAGCTTGTTCCGGAGACTTAGGTTTTTATGTGTCTAGGGAAAATATGTTATAGTGGATAGTGTTATAACATGTTATAGTTATTCTCTTAGATACAGTGGTGGTAAAAAGACACAAATTATGCTGAGACTCTTGTGTCTTGAAATACATCTTTCCCTGTTTTAAGTTTTAATGGATTCAGAACAGTTATCCTAAGAATTGTAAGCATTAAAAGTGATTTATGAGTTTCTCTTTCATGTTTTCATTCTATAGTACATATCCGCTCTAAAATACCATGCTAGACACACCTTGAATTCTTGATTTAGTCATCTTTACTGGCAACTCATTTCACAAATTAATCTTTTAAGATTAAGTAGTAAGATAAAGAGGGACAAAACAAAATCCAAAAATGTCTGACTTTATGCTCTGAGGTTTTTTTTTTAAATCTTTATCTAAAACATTTTGTGTTCTGACAAACAAAACAATAATAATACTAAAATCACAATTTATTAGGTAAACACAGTCTGAGCTGGGTGGACTGTTACCACCTCTTAGGTAGGCATGGACTTCTGCAAACATCAGATTATAACACATGAATAATTTCTGAGTCAAGTAAATTTAATCACATGATTCTGTATTATTTCTAGTAGAAGAGCCAGCAGAAGGGCAAAAACCTTATGCTTTTCTTGCAAAAAGCACCCAACACAAACAAAAAAACCCCCAAGCAAACAAACAAAACAAAAAAGCAAGCAAAACCACAACCAAATTAAAAAAGAAAACAAAACACCAAACAAACAAATAAAAAGCCCTACCTTCTCCTGCCAACACAATTGCTAATTCATCAATCAAAGAGCTAAAGATATCTAACTTTGATATTCTGCACAGTATAAGGTGGAAAGCTAAGAAAGGAAAACAGAAGTAGAGAAATTATAGCTGTACATGGGTCTGCAAACTGTCCCAAATCGTTCAATTGACCATTAAGCTAAAAACAAACAAAAACCCCCCACCACACACATGGCACCACTACATAAACCCCAACTGCCTATGCTCACACCCCAACCGAGGATAAAGGGGTAAACTGGGGACAGGCCTTGTACCTTTGCATGACTTCAGAAATGTTACTTCTACCCTGGTAGTTGCCTGGCTCTATGTAAATGCAAATAAAATAGCAAATTCAGTTCAATAGTAAGACCTGAACGTCTTACTATTATATGCTCTAACTTTTTCGATTTTTACCTTACATTCCCAAGATAGAAATCCTGTCTTGCAAGTCAGTCTATGAAAAATTGTTTCAAGTGCTTCAGGGCTTCTGGTTAGTATGATCAAGTATTTCAAACTTCAGAATTATGTTGCTGATGTTAAATAATGTGGAGTTAAGTTAATGTGGAGTTACTGTAGAAAGCCAAATGCTTTAAATTGCAGTTCCTGAATCAGAATGAAAGTAGGTTATCTGCTTCCCTCAGACAATTGAGGAAAACATTGACTTATACCTAGATAGGAATTAGCTTGGCTTCAGAAATCTTTTGGTGCAGAAAAGTACATTTGCATCTTAGAATGAAGAGGCATTTCCTAACATATATGTTTAGATTTTTTAATTTTAATGTTAGTGGGATCTACCTACATACCTACAGTGTGAGTGAACTCTGAATTCCACATCAAATTAATACAAATGTGTTATTAAGTACCTTATACAGGCTATACCATCTTTACTTAACATAAATATATCTCTTCAAAGAAATGAAAAAAATACAGATAAGTCAGCTTTTGGATTTCAAAAGCTTGTTATTAGTTTGCAAGAACACAAATATTCTTTCAATTTTAGAAGTGGATTTTTTATGCAGTGTAGTTTGATTTATATTCAGTTAAGCATGAGTCAATGTTATAAAAATATTGCTTGTCTTCTGGGATACAAATAATCATGATCATATTTATAACCGAATGTTTATATATACACTTCAGAAAGCATAAATTAATAATGCTGCATTAGTGGGAAAAAAAGCCCTCATGAATTAAGTTTGACTGTAAATATCCAGCAGAGGAGGCTAGTTCTGAATATAAAACTGATCAGATGAGACTGTTTGAGGTATCTGTATCTGTGTATCTTTAAATGATAGCAGAGGCATAAAAATACAGAACTCTGATAGGGTTAACCTGAAGAAAATACATTTTCTGAGGTTTTTCAACATTTAGAGAATGCAAACATCTTGTGGGAGATGGGCAGATGTTGAGAGGGAAGTGTTTTGGTTTAGATGCAAACATGAAGTTGTGAGAAGAAAAATAGAGAAATCACATTACAGTATTTTCTCTGTCACTAATGTAGGTGGAATACGGAAGCCCGAGGTGCTGTGATATCATCAACATTTTCTTCTCACCTCCTCTGTGAAATCCCCAAATCTGCTGTAAGGGCAGCCTGAGAAACACAGCCAAATGGAAAGTGGTTTTCTCAAATAATTTAGATTACAAGCAGGTAAGACTTTAACCCCCTTGTCCATCTCTGATAAAGACACTCCATTCTCATGCTCTTATTGAGCAGTGTCAGTTTTACAGCTGTTTTGACATTCTGCTCCTCTGACCAAGAGAACACGACAGACCCCTGGCATTAACACTGGGGTTAACGTGCACCAGCCTGCAACTGGTCATATGTGCCAAGTCTGCTGAGCTTCTGATTTATAAGCAACTCAAGAAGGGTGTTAGCATAAAGAGACACAACCTAATTAAAAAAAAAAATCAAGGGAGAATATGACAGATGGGAAGGAAAACAGTTTCTCACATTAAAGCAGCTCATCTGGAAGTCTGCTTGACTAGACCTTCCAAATCCCACAAATTCCCACAACACCCATTTTTTAACTTGGAAATTGATTCAGAGATGACAAAAGAAATCAGAATACTTTCTTGTGGAATCTTCATTCATTATGTGCTTATAGATGAATATGGGCTAAACAGAAAGTGTCTATGCAGAGTCATCAGATGTATGTTTTTTCCCCCCTCTGTTATCCAGCATGGTCTCTCCTTAGAAGATGCTGATTGTGGCACTTTTCTTGAATTGTGAATACACAATCACTTCATCTAAAGACATCAAGATGTTCTGCCTTTTGTGGATATCTTTAAGACCCTCAGAAATAACACAGCTGCTCTGCATTATAACATTTTAAATTAAATTTTAGATTTTTTTGAGAAAAAAACTTTTGACTAAATCCATGCAGGTAACATGCCCTGTCTACCCCTGGCATTACAGATGAAAATCTGTCAGGTAAAAGGACCCTTTCAGGAAATTATCCTTTTAGTCATCAGGTTATGGCACCACCAAGATTCTCTAGTAAATAGAAAGGGATGCCCATAATGCTGAAATCCCCGGATCTGAGTCACCTGATTTTTTAGCCTGTTTGAACAAACATGGAAAGCTCACTCTTATATGTGTTAATGAATATTCCAGATGCACACCCCTGTGAGGCCAGAGGTCTTGCTTCCATTTAGTAATTTTCTCAGGGCTCTGAAGGGAAGTGAGGATTAAGAGCTAACTTTTCATTACCTAAATCATGCATAGGTCAGTATTAGCAAACTCAGGGGCATGGGATATGTCTCATTAAGTGAGGACATTCGCATCTGAACTAGTCACAGGAGGCAGATGGAGACCTGATCAGGATACTCAGTTAAGTTTAAGATACGGTTCTTATCACAGCAGAAATCCAAAATTTGGTTGTGTCTGTTTGTTTGTTGTTTTTGCTGTTGCTGGGGTCCTTTTGTTGTTCATTTTTAAAGCTGTGATTTACTTGATCTGTTTCTTTCCACTGAGGATTACAGATTTAACAATACTCATCTAAAGGCATGTGAAAGAATTTCTACTTGAAATGTATACGATACAGGGATTCAAATTCACTCAGAAGCACAACTTGCTGTAAATCCAGGGAAGCCTGAGTTAATACCACCTTACAGGCCTATTTCCCAGATCTCTAACCATGCACTTGTCCCAAGGAACAACCAAAACCAAACCTGAAAAAAAGAAGACTGCTCTGGGAGGAACAAATCTGCTCTCTGTTCCCTGGAATTCCTACATTTTACATTTAAACATTATTGAGTAAAATCCATGAGGCAGTTCTGGGAGCAGGGATGAGATCCAACCCCACCTTTCCCTCTTCCTCTGGAAATCCCAGTGCTCAATGCATTGTAAAATCTAACTCATCCTTTTCCTATTCCCTAGAAAAAGTGATCCAGGTTCTCCTCCATAACAGAAGATGGCGAGTCAGCATCCCCCATTTTCAGTCATTTGCTCCAACTTAAAATTCCCATAGACTACATTTAGAGCTCTTGCTATTTTTACTGGTCTCAAAGCAACAGACATTACATCTGTTTTCTGTTGTATGGTGTTGGATGGGTCTGAGCAACTTTCCATTTACCATCCATGAGCTCCACAACAGCATCCCAACTCCCTGCACAAGTAGTGAAGACTAGGACTCACATATTATTTGGCAGTTCCCATCTCTCTGTTGTTTACATTGGGAGATAAGCAGAGAGCATAATTTTTAGCAAATGTACTGACTTTTTAAGAACTGCAATACCTTCTGACCACCAATTTTAGGCTCTAGCTACTGTCAGCAGGGAATTAATGAACAAACCTTCCTATTAAGGAAGTTTATAGTATTGGTATTATCTTGTTGCTGGACAGTCCAGTGGTAACACGATATACTGGAAATGTGACTTAGTAAAGAGTCTAAAGAAGCCCACAGGACCTGAATCCACTGGTGTGTGGTCACATCTGTCCAAGGCTATTTTGTTGCTCACAAGAGCAAGACAGGAATTCTATTTCAAAGCACTGACATTCCCCCACCCTGTGTATTTTCTGAAGAATTTAAAATCTAGGATTGTCTCTTCACTGTAACATGAATTAACTTCCTGTGCTATTTGCTAAGAGAAGAAAAACATGAAGAATGCTAAAAGGTGGAAGGATGTGCTAGCTGTAGCAGTTCCTCTGGCATATTAGGAGTTAGAGCAGATAATTTCGTAACACTGAAAGGTCATGCAAATATCAGTCTGGAAGAGGTGTGGAGAGACCTAACTCTGTAGAAGATGAGAGTCTGAAGTAGGTGTGTAATATACTGTCCTCTGTTCACAGCTGGGAAGCAGATGATCCTTCAAGTAAGTTTAAAAATAATTATTCATTGCTACAAGTTGATGCTGACAAGTACGACGTGGAGAAGTACAGCTAGCAAACTCATGAAATAAGAGCGGTGAGAAACAAGATGATGTCACAAGGTGTCCAATGTAAAGACAGCCCCTCCACCCTTGAAACCTTGTTGCATCAAGGACACAATGAATACTTTAGAATCCTCAAAAGATAACAGTCAGAAGTCCCAGGCACCAAAGTATATTATCAGCATAGGAAACTGGAGAGCACAGCATATGAGTGAATGAAGCAGGGGGTATGGCTTTTGTTTGAACTGAGCCCCAAACAACATTCTTCTACACCACCAGCCCACTTCTGAGGAACTGTTTGCACAGAATTTTGGTTAACTTTGGAAGTTGATTCTATCTGCCTGGGATCTACACATCTTGCACTACTATGACAATTTCAGACAGCCATTTTTACCATGACTCTTACTTGAGTACGTAATACAAGTAATATTAGTAAGAGGAATGCCACAAAAGCACAAAGAACATTTTGGTCAGTCAGGTTGAGTTAAGTTCTTGAAAAAGACTGGTTTATCGTAGGATGCCATACTTCAGATAGTTTTAAGCCAAGAGACCCAAATATCTTTTAAAGGTGTCTGGAGTCTATATAGACTTTCTAGGTAAAAGGGAAACTGTATTAGGAGAGAAATACATACGTTTTGCCACCTTAGAAAGTGAGGTATATATAAGACGGAAAATTTTAAAAAACCACAAAAAAAAAAAGTTCTTATGCTTTAGGTCCTAGATTTCCACATCCAGGTATTTCAGAAGGAGCAGGTGGGAAAAACACAATAAAGATTGAGCCACCGCACAGAAATTACTCTTCCAGGCATTTCTGCAGAAGATGCAGGAGGTAAATTAGTTGCTATTTAGCTTTGAGGGGATGCAAAATCTTAAACACTTCTTACTCCTTATTGGCAACAGAATGGCTCAAAAAGGAAGGAGGAGAGAAGCGAGAAAACCACTGAATTGCAGAAGATCAGCACCTCACTCTTCTCACCTTATGATTTGATAGGAGTAAAACCAGACACTTTCATCAGATGCAGCTTCAAAGTTGCAAAACCACAACCAAAGTTAAAGAGTAACCCCAGCTGAATGGGAAAGAGAGGAGCAGGTGTGAAGCGAGTTTCCATTCAGATTTCATGTTCTTGCTGACTTCACTGAGCTCGAACTGACTCTGAGCAGCAAGATCACAACTATCAGTTTGTTCGTGGCCTGCATGCACAGGCTGCAGCCACAAGAAATCATCACTTTCATGGTGCAGGATGATAAGAAAAGCATGAAAATACCTTCAGTGAGCACCTCAGTTTATCATTTGCTCAGTGCAGTTGTCCACGGATGAGCACACTGAACATTAGTCTAAATGATGTCAAAGAAGAAAAGTTGCATCAGAATTAAATAATCCAATGATTCTCTAAGATTGATAATAATTGTAATAGATCCAACAACAACTGGCACTATTTCTATTGGCATAAACTGTGCCCAAAATGCCAACCTTATGTCCTAGTGATCAGGTCTCAGAAATGGAAATGGAGGATGGCCAAAATCCACACTTTCTAAGAGGGTTTATGTCTCGATATATGTACTTAAGATCTAAGAGTTGTACCAGGACACCAAAGAAGTAATGGTCATACTGTACTATCATAGGCCACCAGGTCTCTGCTTCAGCCAAGAATCCATAAAAGCAGATCTTGTCTGACAGAGCAGAGATGATAAAAGCTGACTGCTCTCTTGAATATATGTTTGTTACTGGCAGAAGATTGCAAGATGTATTTTACCTAACACAGAAGCAAAATCTACTTTCCGTTAAAAAAAGATAACAAATAAGAGACCATTACAGAGATCTACTGAAGTTGTATATCAGTTTCCATAAAACTAATTAACTTAATGATCAAACTTCCTTTTAAAACAAAATCTAAATGCATTTTCGAAGATTTAAACATTCATGAGAAGTTTAGAGATTGTTTTGAACTGCCTAGTATTTGTCAAATTTATTCTTTAAAAATACTGAAGACATTGAAATGTAAAATAGATACAAAGACCTCTAAAATTATCAGCTTTTATCACTCCAAAATAACAGGCACATTGAGTCCTTAAAGATGTGTTAAATTTAATGTCAAATTCGTTCCTGAACCTGTTGAGTTTCCAATATATGCGCTGATCATGGGCTTGACTATATCTTCCCACCCATCTTAGAACATTAATCACTTCTGTTTTCTTACACCTAATATGGATGTTAGCAGAAAGCCGTCTAATCCTTATGCACTTAGAACCAAGGTAATCTGTATGTTGTAACAAAAGAAAACAACACACATTAACATATATCTATTTATAAATACATGTAAAATGCATGCTCCACTTAGCAACAGGAAAGAAACCCACCCACCTCAGGTGAATCCTCTTACAATCTGAAGGACTACATTAGGTTTTCCCTTCTTTTCAACCCCACCTTCATACAGAACCCAAAATCCTATAGACCTCATCAGGGAATTTGCATATGCAAGCACGCGAGCAAGGGGGACCTTAGGGCTTGATAACCAGCCGTGGATGGAACCTTTAACTCCACAACAAGCAAACAATGGACTAGTTGCACAATAAGTGTGTGCCAAAGCCTTCCATATTGGCTGCAAAAAATAATTTAAAAACCTTTCATCTGCAGCCACTGTAAAATCATTTTGAGGGTGGGACCGAAAATCTAATCACTGAGGAAAACTAGACTCTTGGTACAGGATTGAAAAAAAAAAAAATTAAGGATCTGCTTCATTACACAAACCAGCGAAAGGGTGAGGTCATGCCTCTGCCGGGCCATAGTTCATGCGACACTACAATTTTCCAGAGATACAATTTCATCGTCATTCTAACTAATTTGCAGTTACTTTTGATACAGAGAAAAGGAAAAGATACAATAGATCAACCCGTGCCCCACCTTTCTCCCCCCGGCCCCCTCCCCCTTTAGAGCCAGGGACAGGAATTGTTTCGGAGCCCCACAGCGCCACCAGCACAGAGCAATGCAAAACAAAAAAGATCTCCCNCGAACACCAAGACATCTAAGTGAAGTGTGGGGAAATAAGAACCTTTATATAACTAATGCTTTAAGCTAATTACCACAAGACCTGGAATTTGTAAAGAAAAAGGTCACTGTTCAGTAAGAGACATAACTTCATATAAACCCTCTTATGTCCATCTCCACCTTCACCATACCAAGGGCAGTTTTCCCCCTTACTTTAGACCAAAGTAATCCATCAAGAGCCATCACAAACGGCATTGTAAACTCTTTTAGCCACCATCAGACCATAGAGCAGAAACATAATATGCTTCTTTATACACGAGAGCTGCATTACATTTATCTAGACAGTCACATATTTGGTCCTGGATCCGTTTATTACTCGGTAAAGAATTCCCCCCTACCCCCCCGCCCCAACAAAAAGCCAGAACCAAAAAAAAACCCCAAGTCCATCTGGAAAATATTTGAGTTCTTATACTCCTAAATGGAAGTTAAATTGGTTTTGATCTTCGCTTGTATAAAATTTTAAAGAGGAAACAAAACTGACTTCAGTAATTGTCGCTATTAAGGAGACACCGTTGGGCGGGATACACATGAGATCAAAGCTATGAAAAATACAAGACTACGTTTTGTTCATCAACACAACGAAAATCCTCCACAGCACTAATGCACGCCAAAAACCCGCAGAAACGAATATTTTTGGTTAAAACCACAAACTTACCTTTGAAGAAGGCAGCCCTTGCAAAAGGGCTGTAACAATATGGACTGCATACTCGCTCTCCTACAACCAGCCACCTCCATGCTGCAAAGGGCTTCCCGAACATCCTTAAAATATTTCGCAAATGCAGAAAGTGAGACTTTTCTTTTCTTTTTTTTTTTCCCCTCCTCCTCTCTCTCTTCTTTCCTCCCCCTTCCCGTCACCCCGCTAGGATCGCCGGGCGAGGAAGGAGGCGGCTTCCCGAGGGTCGGCGGGCGATGCCGGCGGGCGGCCGCAGCCGGGGCGGGGGACCCGGTGCCGCCGGGGTCACAACTTTGCCGGGGCCGGCGTTGGCTCGATGGGCTCCGCGGGCAGCGGCGCCCCCGCCC
>VZTD01002210.1:1228547-1308080 GCA_013397725.1 Rhagologus leucostigma | reverse complement strand
CCCCCACTCCGAACCCCGCAGCAAGTTTGTGCCGCCCGGCGCATCCCTCGGCCTCCCCGCGCGGCACCCCCGCACCCCCGCCCCGCCGGGCTCCGGCAGCCTCGCAGCATCCGAAAGAGCCAGTCATGCCTGAAACAAAATCCATGATTCCTGGAAAGTGGGGAGGCTTGAATCCCAACAAATACTCAGTTTACTTACAATTATAAATACCTACCTTATGAAAGAACTAAATTAACACTAAATTCAACAGATACATCCGTTACGGCAGGAATAGTTTTTCCATAAATACTGTTTTAAAAACCCCTCCTTGTACTGACTGACAGAATTCTACCATGCTGCCCACAAACAAAATGGCTGTGGCACCGAGTTTTTTGGTTCCTCCCACTGTGCCTCCCCCTGGCCTCCAGGAAGTGGTAGAAATCCAAAATAAAATCCGCACGAAAAGTACAATACATCAGCCAAACTCCGCACGGCACCGCCAGACAGCATCGGGAGGGAAGCACATTCACCAACATTGTAGTTTCTCGAGGATTTTTATTGTTTTTAAAAGGGCATCAATCACTGGGAATTTACATCACTGTGTAATTTGAACTTCCTGCTTTACATATTTATAAGGTCTTTCACCTATCTTGGCAGGCTTTCAAATTAAGTGGGTTGGGAAATTTGATGCTGTGGCTCTAGTTTGTGAGCTGAGTCAGGTAGTGCCTGCTGGAGTTGGGCTCTGAAATGACGGGCAAATTCTAACACCTTCGCTGTTCAGTGCAAGATAAAATAATCCCCCTAACATATCACAGTCTCATAAGTGAGCGTGTAGGCACAAAGAGGCCCCTGGAATGAGGATTCTCAACGGAAACTGAAATTTAGGCCTCTTGCACATAAATACATGCCTTGTAATATTTATAATTTTGCATTTGTGGTTCACAGCAGTCTGCCTGAATCGTGATCTCCGTGGAAATAATCTTGAATTTTCTCTTATTATGACCCCGTTTAGTGTTGCAGCCTTTTCACTTTTGTGACATTCACCTTAAAATGAAAATAAACAGGAAAATATAACGTATTTCTATTAGGGATTATGATTAAAATGTCACTATGTGGTCCTCTGTCTGAGCCACCAATCTTGCCAGGCAATAGCACAGCTCCTCTTGCACGTTGCCTCGTGGGCTCTGTACGGCCTGATTCATTTCCCGTGAGAATCCTTTTCCTGCCTTTAGGAGGAGTTACAATGGAGACAGGCTGTCAGACCTGCCGAGCCTGATCCAGCCCTGTATTAAAAGACTTGAATTAATATTCTCACCTACCGCTATTCTAAACCTTTTTCAGAGGCAGTGAAAAAACAGTGGAATTGGTGATGTTTTTCCTGAACCACTTCATATTTCTAAGTCTTAGATTTCAGAAAAAAAATCTGCAAAAAACTTGGAGCAAATTTTGCCATTGTTGTAATTTGTTTGTATGATCATGATATCTAGCAGCCTTAAACCTGAGCTGTGATTATAATGTTATATTGTATAGGAATATAGGGCAAGAAGATAATTCCTGCCCTGAAGAGCTCGAAAGTATAAGACAAAAGACAGCAGATGGCTATGGGCAGATGAGGGAAACAATGAGACTGTATTGATCAGCAGGGAAGGCACAGTTTGCAACACACCATCAGTCGAACTCTTGTTTCTGTGTATACTTCATGGCAAAGAAGACATAAGGTGGGATTTGCTGAAGAAAATTAATCAGGTTTTGTGGCTGTTGAAAGAAAACTCCAGCAAGAAGGACAGCATGGAAGAAAGCACAAAGGTGTTTGAAAAAGCAGCAGGTGAACTACAGAAACCTAATCAAATTGGCATTAATCTTTGTATAATGACAGAAAATAGATAAGGCAGAAGTAGGCTATTGAAAGCATTGAAAATACAGATGCAAAGCTTATGTTTGAGACGGAAGAGGCAATGAAAGGATCCAAAAGGCATGGTGAAAAAATCATAAACCGGGCCTGCTAGCAGTAAACAAGCCCTAGGAAAAATATGGGCCTGAAGAGATGTAGCATGCTCTTTTATAGGAGCAAAAGTGTTGTTCTTAACCATGAGTTTGGGGACTATGTGTTGATTGTCTGCACCTTCCTCCCAGTTTGTATTTAGTGAATTCTTAAGTCCTGCTCCTGGTGGTAGTGTCATTATATGAACATCTGATTACTAAAAGGTCCCCTCAAAGTTGTTGGTGTGCGTGGATAAGCACGTAAGAAGGTTGGGGCCAAACTGACCTTGCAGACTGGGAAGGTTCCTTCTTTCCATCACTTGTTTTTGGAGAAACCTCCATCTACCAGCAGTGTCCCATAAATTACTGTATTCCTTACACTTGCAGACTAGTCTGACAGAGCCCTCAGATGCATGGTGGAGGAGCAGAAAGGGCTCTGGTTTAGGGCATAGCTACATCTGGGAGAGCAAATCATACTTGGTGGGTGAAGGGGGAGTGTGGTCTGTAGGCTCAGAGCCCTCTCAGGACATCCTTTACTATGTTGCTGTAGGTTTTTAAACACTTTTTTCTTTATTTTCTGCATTTGCAGTAGTAGCAGGAACATCTTTTCAAATTCTTTGTACTTCTATTGCGCAAAATACCTTACATAACTTTGCATTTACTATGAGGCTCTTAAGTATGTTGGCTAGTTGTGCTATAACTTGGGGTTAAACACTGCACAGTAAATAACCTCCAATAAGCGAAGCCTTGGTGAATGTCTGTGGAATTATTGTGGTGTGGCAAACGTGAAAGAATTTGGCCGGATTCTTTTGTTGCAGGCTAAACTAAACTGCAATTGTCCCAAATTTCCTTCAGATTTGAAGCTTACTAGCTCTGTAGATAAGCTGATGTATACTAACTGTTTAAGCCAGGGTCATTTTCTCTCATGTTGGATCTCATCATCAGTTTTAACTGAAAACAGTGTATATCAAGTGCTGAATGTTAAGAATTGAGATAGGAATTGAAATACACATTTGTGACTGTTTTTTTTTTAAATCTGAATAAGTGTTCCAAGAAAAGTTGAACCATATGTTCTCAGGCTTTAAGAATAACCCCCACTTGACTTGATGTCAAATTTCCCCAAAATTCTTACAGTTCAGAGTAACTGAAAAAAGCACCATTATCCATTCTTCACTTTTTTTTTTTTTTAAGCTTTGTCCAATGCTTGGTGTAAATGCTCATCTTGAGCTTTTGCTCAAAAAACAGGGAAATAGAATATCTGTACAGGAACAAAGAAAAATACTAGCTACATTTTAGGATTTAGACTAACACAAAACAAGTGGCTAAAATCTCATAGCACTCAAATAACAACTTCTTACTGAAATTAGAGAAACCACTTTTTTACATTCTGCCTGCAATATAATTGCTTTTATTATTCTTTATCTTTCATTTGCGTTAATCTTTATCTTGCCCATAAAGATTTAACTCTATTGCCATATTTCCCAAGTAGCTCTCTATCTCTACACTTGTAATAAACAAATTACACTGATCTTCTTTTGACAATATTTTCTTGATGTCTTTTGGAAGTGAATTACAAGTCCTGTTAAGTCAGTAAATCATTAGGTAGATAACTAGTTGGAGGATATAAAAGTGCTTTTGCAACTCATATGTAAATGATCATTTGTTTTCTTTCATAAAAGTCACATTGAATGTTCTTCGGTTGAAAGATCACCAAATGCATAAATAGTTTGCATTTTTATTCAATAGATAATGTTCACATAGCTGCATAACTGCTCTTGAAGAATCAAAAAAGCTCATTTGCTGTAATTTGGAAAATTCATTAATTATAACATAAGAATGGATTCTTGATGCCTGACTGTATTTTGAAGGAGGACACAGGCTCCCCCAGCTTAATTCTTGTTTGACCCAGGTCAGATATTTTTTAAAAGCATGCAGTCTTGACTGAAAATACATAGTGGTAAAAAAATCCACAAAATCTTCACTAGATTGTTACAGTGATTATTTGACTCACTTGAAATTTAACTTTAAATCACAGACTTTGTAACTTATTAAACCTCTTCTTTCCATTTCTCTGTCCAAGTCCTGGTTTTGTTTGAGTGCATAAGACTCACAAAATGTTACTTTTTGTTAGGGATGTTACATGATTTTAGTACTTCTCTAGTTTACCAGTAATCTTTGTGCTTAATATTCCATGCACATAAGAAATAAGCACAATATGCCAACAGCAATTACCTACTTGCCAATACTGAAGTAACTCCTTGTATTTTTTATGCATATCCCAAAATTTCATTTGCTTTCTTGCAGCATTACCATTACAGATACCCCTGTTCAGCAAACCATCCCATTAATTTCTGTATCCTTTTTGGTCATATCATCTCCCTGCTTCTCTCAATAGAAGTTAACATTGCTCTCAAGATTTAACTTTTGCCCCTGCACAGATACATGGACTGCTCTACTTGGGCCCACCTTAATAAGCTGATCCAAGTTGCCTCTTACCAATAACCCATTCACTGCTGGTTTCCTCTCATTCAAGCTCTGCAGCACTGTGAGCATCAGTAAGGATTCCTTTTCATGTTACTCTTACTTTAAGCAGTGTTTTTCTTTGCTTCAGACACTGAAGTTGTACTGCTGACTTTGTTTCCTTGTGCTGGGACCCCATCTTCAAATTCTTTATGACTAGAGCAAGGCAATTTAAAGTCCAGTGTTGTCACAGATTGGTATGTCATTCACTCTTTTCCCATCACAAGTCCTGCCAGTGACATTTCTGATGGTTTTAGGATCATGTTTTTTGGGAAAAGCTTTGGAAAAAGAATTAAGTCAATTTAAGTGTAAAAGCAATTTGTTACAAAAATGTGTGTAGGTCTTCTGAAAAGGAAAAACAGAAATAAACCTCCAAAACATGTGTTGGTGTTGGCTGCCAAGGTACGCCACACATCTCAGAGGATAGCTTTTCCTATCCCTCCTGTTTTTCTGTTGTATCATTTTATGATGGCCTGAAAGTACCCAACCAGATCCCCTGCATGGACTGGTCAGGTCATAACCTACACCTTTTTATGAATTAACAATCTTATTTGGTTTTGGAATGTATCTTCTGTTGAATTGTTGTAGGACTCAAAATATGCTGTCCTTTCAGAATTAAATCTCTGTCCGTATGACAAATTCAATATGGTCATATTAAAAAAAACTTTAGCCACACCATGTTGGCACAGATGCACTTTGAAAAATTCTTCTCTTTTAGCTGTCTGTGTTTAATTGGTTCAAGCTGGTGGGGAAATATTGGGTGTGATTTCAGAATAAAGTCAGAAAAAAAAATCTAGTAAAAAAGAAAAGCCCACTGTGAAACCTTTCTTTTAACTTATTCAACTACTTGATTGGTATTGTTCTGTGTACTCTCCCTGTTATGTGCTGATATTTGAAACAGAGTCACATCAGCTTTGGTCCAGATCTTGAAATTTTACTTGGAAAGTTATTCTGTGCTTTTTAATCCAAGCACTGGATCCTCATCCATGTGTTAAAATTGATCCTGAATAAATACTCACTGCTGTGTTTGCAAGGACAAGTAACTGTTAAAGCATCTTTTTCACTTGCTTTCAGTCCTCTTCTGTGCCCACAGTGGATTTTGTGAGAGCATTGTTCCCAGACTGCAGGATAGACCTGTTGCTACTGTGGGATTGTTTAAGGTGTGCTTTGCCAAAACAAGGGAATGTGCAGTTGGTGCTTCTACTCTACTAGTACACTCTGTTGTTTTTTCATACTTTCACCTTCTGATAGTTAAGGGGGTCTCATGGATCGTATTAGATGAGCTACTACGGGAGACCATTTCCCCGTATGATTTATTATACCTAGGAAATTTCAGCTGAAATGCCACAGATTCAGATAAGGTGAATAATGGCTGCAGTCCATCTGTGTTCTGCTGACTTGCCTGTTGACTGGTTTATGTGTTCAGCAGATTTTATCTGTCCTTTTCTGAATTCACATTTGTCATTTAGAATAAAGGGCCACTGTTGAAAACATCTCAGAGCTGTTCAGAGTCACCCTTGGTGTTCACTTTTACTGCTGCTGCAAACAAATGCACCATCTGTGTGGCAAAGACAGCGCTGTCACAATTCAGTTTTCTTTTCTGAAATGTTCTGATGCTGGTGACATAGTGAATGGAAGCCAGTTTAGTCAGCAAAAGCTTGATGAGCATAGGGAGGAGGATATCAAGGGGAATTTAAGAAAAGCCTGTATTTGCATACAAATTTGGGGATATGTAGGTCTGAGATGTCTGAACCAAAGTCCTTTACAATTCCAGATTCAGGGAGACTATGAACTGCAGTCATAAAAGCTTTAATTTCTCCTCCTAGTTTTTTAATAAGTTTAGCCTTCTTATACATAAATTTGTTTCAGTTTGTGCACCTTTTCTTGAGGAGCTAAAATCAGGCAACATAAAATCTGGTCAGCAAGCTCAAGGTATTAATTGGTCCTCTCATCTGAAATTCCAGGATGCAAATAATAAGACATTAATTATTTTAAGATATTAGAATACAGTGGCTGTTTTTCATGCCATTATTAATTGCTGTTGGAAAGCAAAGTGGTTCAAATACATTCTCTGGTATTATTACAGCATCCATCATGTTCACAGATATGAAATTGCCTATTTGACAGGTCTGCTCTTCTGCATTATTATTATCAGCTGTAATATTTCAAACCACTCAGGGACAAATACAATACTTGTGACCTATTTTTTACTTAATTATTTTTAAATTCTTTCTTGTATCCTAATTTTGTTGATCAAATATTCTTTGCTTTTTTAAGATCTTTGTTGGTCCGCTAGAGATTCTGACTCACAGTATGTCTTTATTGGCAGCTTCCCTATTTTTGAGTTTAAACAATGTGTTTACGATTAGTCTTTTTATTAATGTTAGAAAAAGCTCTGAAGACTAAGCTGACCAAACTTAATTCTCTTGTTGATTAGAAATGCAATCAGTCAGCAAGAGAAACTACACGTTAGTGAAGATGCCATGCTGCGTTTTCATGTAGAGTCTTGTATATCTCATGTTACACTGGCCATGATTTTGCCCTCCCTACATGTGCTGCAGAGGCAACAATAACCTTCATTCCCCTGCTTCTCATGTACACTAAGGAATGTGCTCCTAGCCCTTGTCCTTCGGCTCACAGGGGCCAATGGCAGCATCTCTTAGCAAGGGGCTAGAAGAGCCTTTCTCTTCTGTCTATAAAAATTCTCTGTAATTTCCACAAAGAAAAAATATCAGACCAAAAGGAAGTATCCAACAAGCTAGATCTAGAACATGTACTGCCAGCTGGATTACAACACCTTATTTACACATTAAATTTCCACAAAGCCTTGCCAGAGCCCTTTTGGTCTGAGTGAAGATGGAGAATACACACAGCACCCAAGGCTAAGGCTGCCACACGAAAATATTAATGCTAATGTTTCCCAGTGGTTTGTAAATGGCGCATCTGCAAGTGGTGAGCTATACTTGTAACAGAGATCATTAAACCTTATAGAAATGTGCTTCGCAGTATGGTATGAGATGAAAAAAAAAAGCCTTTTGTTTTGCCTTAACCACAGAAGCCAGCTTAAAAAAGGTGTGCTATCAGTCCACAAATGGGGGAAAGGGAAATTTAACAATTTATAAATACTTCCTTTATTCTCATAGCTATTTATTTCATCTCAGGTTCCTCTTAATTTTTAAAACTAGCATGGGATTTCTTTTGTGGTAACAGAACTTTAGCTTTTACATTATAAACAGTCATTAACATTCCTCCTGATTTTGTTTCCCTAAAATTATTTAGCTTATATTTGGGTACTTTCTGAGAATCAAAATGTGTATTTTTAAGAACGCATATTTTCTGAAAACAGAATCTATTTAGTTGTGATGGAAGACTATCGAAACCTGGAAGAGTAGTTCAGTTTGAAAATTTCTGCATTAGTCTCAGTCATTAGTAGTTTTAAAGTTATTTGCAGCTGTATTTAGTTCTTGGTGACCGGATTTTTTTAAGGGAAGCAAATGACAGGATGCTGACTGTCAGCAAAAGGTGCCCATTCTGGTACACGTTAATTAGGAACCAAAGCTTCTTGTATTCAAAACATTCCTATTTTTGTCATTTGCAGTGTATAGGTCCTCACTGCAAATGAATCTTTGGTAGATGAGACCTGAGCTACACTGAAATACAGATCGTGGGAAGGTCATGCACCGGACTGCTTTTGCTTTGGACAGGCAGAACCTGGAAGAGTGTACCTGCAGTGTCTCTTCAGTGTCTGAGGGCCCAGCAAGCCCCACCAACGAGGAACTGTCCAGTTACTCAGCATTCTCCCCAAGCCAACATCAGGCAATACCTGTGCTTCACTGTTCAGTGTACATCTGGGCTATGACACACTCTCAAGTTTTTATTTCTGCTCCTTGACAGATCTGTCTGTCCTGACCTGATATGAGTCCGCAGTGCACCACTGCAGCAAGAAAAGCAAATTGAATCCTGGGCTGCATCTGCAGGGTTGGTATTGACAGAGATAGAAGAGATGTGATCATCCCATTATACACAGTACTTGTTGGGCCACACCTGGAGTACAGAGTCCAGTTCTGGTCACCACAGTTGAAGAAACACATGGACAGACTGGAGAAGGTTCAAAGGAAGGCCGCAAATGTGATCAAAGAGCTGGAGAGACTGTCCTATGAGGAAAGAGGAGTTTGATTTTTTCTCCCTGGAGAAGAGAAGGCTCAGGGGCACCTCACCACAGTATTCCAGTATTTGAAGAGTGGCTACGAAGAGGATGGATGTTCTCACTTCACAAGAAACCACATGGAGAAGACAAGGGGCTACAGAAAGAATTTGCACCAGGAGAGGTTTCACTGTGATAGAAGAAAGAAATTTTTTACAGTGAGAAATAACATTCACTGGAACAACCTCTCCAGGTGGTAGAGTCCCCATCACTGGTGGTTTTCAAGATGTAGAGTCCCTGTCACTGGAGGTTCTCAAGATGTGATTGGACAGGGTGCTAGACAATCTGACCTAGGTTCCCTTTCCCGTGAAAAGCTGGACCAGATGATCTTTTGATGACTCTTCTGACCTGGGTTAGTCTGTGATTTTATGGTATGCTCCACTGTAGTACTTTATACTAGGCACTCCTTTCCTTCCCGGCTTTGGGTAGTGCCATAAACCACATTTATCTTGCTCTTCAAACTAGTTCACCCACTGGTTTTTAATCCTGGATTACTTTTACTGTGGTCCTGTTCCTGACTCTACCCTTGCAAAGTTTCTTTAAGCTTGCCTGCTTCAGTGTGCTCAGTGCATGTGCAGAGCAGTGATTACATCTCTCCAGTCCTCACTCAGCCAAGTTTCATATTTATTTATCTCAGAAATCTCCCAGACCTTTTCCAATGCCAAAGGTACCTAGGGTCTATGGTACCTTTTCCTCCAGATGATAGATGTCCCTTATCTCTCCAGCTGTGCCTCACATCCTTCTGTTGCCAGCCAGACTCTCTTCGTGTTCTTAGTCCCTCTCAGGGCTACTGTGTGCCCTTGTGCCGGTTTGGCCAAAATCTAGTAATATAGCCCCTGAGAGAAAACCAGGTTGCAACCACCCTTCCCCCCACCAGGGTTCAGGAAAAAAGGAAATTTTTCCTCGAAGGAAAGTGAAAGAGATAAAAACTATTTATTTTAACAAACACACAGGAAAAGGATAATGATGCTAAATAATGAATTAAAACCCTTGCTATAGAGAGAAACCTGGGAAGATTTCAGAGTCCTTCTGTAGGTGTGGTCTCTCTCCTCCTCGGAGCTGGTCGGTGAGGGCGTGGGCCCACCCCCGGGCCTCGGGGAGAAAATTCTCCTGATGTNTTTTTTTTTCAAGCTCAGTTTAAAGGCACAGAAAAGGCACATTATTACTTTTTGGGCATAGAGCATGATAGGGGATACACATGATAGAGTCACCCAAAGACATTCCTGCATGCTCTTGTATGAATCTTTGCTATTCTTTTCATCTTTTGCATGGCTCTTTATTTTACTTTTCCTGTCATGACCTTCACTGCTCTTTTTCTCCCTGCTCCGCAGACACTGCATGTCTTCTGTTCTTTCCCCATAAGAGTTTTCTGTTTCTTACCATTTGCAACACTCTGCATGCACTATTTTATCTTTCTCTTCTCTTGAAAATGTAAGATATCCTTCTAGAATTTTAAAACTGTGTTTGGCAGATCAGCAGACCTAAAGTGTGGGATAATGTTATGTTCAGAGCTTCAAGTTCCAGAGAGGGAAATACGTACTAGTGTCTTATTTCAGTTGAACTCTGAAGGATTCTCGTATTTTCCTGAGTACAGAGATTACCACTCCTGAATGGTAACTAATGATGTTCCCTAAGATGACAACATATTTTTGGGTCAGTCTTGGTCCCAACTCCTTCTTTGTATAAGGCAAGAGTAGGAGGAAGAATAGCAGATGTGACTGCTGTCTAAGAAACCCTTGAAATTAATACATACAAAATACAACCATGTTTTTCCAGGCCCTGAATGTGTTGGAGCATGCCCATGGGTATTACACTCTCGTGATCCCTAGATGGCATAATAGCAACCGCTAGGGAACAGCTCAAGCAGCCCTGCAGCTGCTTTAACCACTCTTTTGGCTGACTTGGGCTTTAGTAGTCATATCCGTGCTTCAGCTTGAGTCTTGCTCTGAGAGCAGCTTAGAAAGAAATTAATTTTAATGTCTTTCATTTGAAACTTGTATTATTTTACATGCTGTAGGTTTCCTCTGAGCCTGGTGTTTAAAAGGTCAAGTCTTATAACTCCTTTAAGTGCCATTTTTTCATAGCTGCATGAAAACTTGAAGGAAAATTGATTTACCTAAGGGACAAAATTTTCCTTGTGACTATTAGGTTTTATGGCAAGGAAAAACAAACACTAGTATAGGTCTTATAAAGCTTTCTGTGCAACTCAAATCAAAAGGTGAAAAATAATGTTGGCAATCTAAGGAAGGGCCCAAGAGCAACAGCTTATAAAATATGAACACAAAAAATCAAAATTGAAAAAATAAGATTGAAAAATAGGTCTGAAAATTCATACCATGCTGTATTGCTGTTCATTCTGCTTCAGAATCTTTGAATCGACATCCCTGGGAAAAATAAGGTAAAATTCCTTCCATGTCTCTAGACATGTACAAACATATAAAACAATCTCAAGCATCTATTTGGAGAATCTTTGCCAAAACATATCTCAGTAACCTTTGCACTCAACCCAATGATACTTTTAAAACAGTAAGTATGGCATTACGTAGGGTTTAGACTGTTTTGTTGCCTAATAACATTGAAGTCATTATTCTGTTCTATGTGTGCTTTCATATTGCCAATGACTGGCTCTGGATAGTAGAGTAATATCTGGTACAAAGTCTTTTCAGTATCTGGTAAAAAATTTTGAAAATGATACCTACTTTACTGTGAATATATTGTGCCACCTTAACCCAAAAACCCAAAGAAACCTGCCATCGCTGAATATGTTTTCCAACCTGTAACACAGTATTTTCTGGCCCGAATGTATCCTGGTGTAATCAATAGGTTTCACATGATGAAACTCCTTTGATAAAACTGTAAAAAATACCCTAATTTTCCAGTCTTTTTTGGCAGACAAATCTATCAAAAGGACCTTGTGGCTCAAGAATAAGAACTCTGGCTTTGGGCTATGTCCCACGTTTTGTCACATTTCTTTTTTCCTCTTCTAGGTTCATGCCCATCCATTCAGTACTGGCTTGGCATCAATACCAACTACAGCTGCTGAAGAACAGTTTGATGCCTGGGGTGGGTAGTGAGAGAAAATGGCTGCATCATTAGAGCATGGTCTTATTTCATACGGAGCTGGGATGCCTTCAGTCCCTAAAAAATTATTTCTGACTCAGATTGCGATGAAATCATATACCAGACCTTTTCATTCCATGATTGACTGGTGAAATACTCTCTTCCGAGTTAATTTATGTATTCTTTTGACACACATCATCATAACTGTTGATTTACTGAAGATGTTAGGACTGCTGCAGCCCATGTCCTGTGCCAGTATTGCCTAGTGCAATGTGTGTGAACCACATGTATTGATCATGGGTAACAGCTTTGAAACCTCCTTTCTTATCTCTGTTTCCACCGGTTGCTTTAATCAATCCCTGCACCAAAGTATTGACCACTGAGTTTTAACTGGACTGGAGCTTTCTCAGCCTCTCAAATTGTAATGTGAGCCCTGATGTCCACCCTCCTGTACCTAACAGCATATAGTAGCATTATTTCAAATGTGAATGACAAAGAAAACTTTCATATTTAGAGCTGTACAGTTATGTGGAAGAAGATGATGGCATCAGGGGCATACTACAGTTACTTGACTTGAAAACAAAGTGTTAAAAACAGTGAAATACCTTCTGTGTGTTTGCCACATGGGGTATCTGAGCTAATGCCAGAACACCCACATGCAGACTGGTAACTTCTATGTGGTAGAGGGAAGTACTGTGAGAATCAGCAGTAAGGCTTTAGCATCTACTGTTGGCCAACAAGTTACATGAATTGATGCAAATAGAGATACAGCAATTTTTGTTCAGACATGAAGAAATAATGATGATGAAACTGGGCTCAAAAATATCAGGTAGTTTCACTAATATTTATATCTCTACGTTCTTGTTGTAAAGAATTAAAGTGAACTAAGAACTAAGTTCATGTTGCTTGGAAGTACTTTATAAGACTGGTAATACTTTCATGCAAAGTACTTCACAAGCACTATGAACTCAGCACTGAGCTGAACTCAATTATTTTACACAAGAGAGAGCTGAACTCCCACATGGTCTTAGTTGCTTTTTATAAAGCTTTAGCACAGACCTTTATTTCAGGTAGACTTAAGACATTTGTCAGAGACTATAGTTACAAATGTTTCTGTCACTATGAAAAAAAAAGCAGCTTAGATGGGTTTACTTGGTTTTAGTCTCATTTTCTTTTCTGAGCCAAAAGTCCTTCTCCGCACTGTTAACACATTTTTCTTTTTACTTACTGGATATCGTTTGATCAATCACCAGTTAACCCACTCACACTTCAACGAGTTTCCTCATTTATCAAACAACACACCAAATGGAGTTGGGAGACTACTGAGCCAGCATAAAGTCAAATGGACTTTATTACTGCAGTATTAATCAGCTTAACATCTTGGAAAGGAAGGAAGAAAAGATTGAACATACGTAAGTTTCATAGCAAGAATTCTCCTGGAGTGAAACATAAAATGGAAGGAGAATCGGATGCTTTAAAAAGCATGTGAGTAAGGACCTTGCTTCTGTAGTGAAGTATTACTAGTCAAAGGGCTGGACATGTTAGGAATATTCCTTTATATGAGCCTTAAAACTGATATTAAAAATGCTAATCCTTTTGAGAAGTTTCAGATAAGATTAAATATTATAAAAAAAATGAACGTTTTTGTTTAGTTCTATTACTGGGGCTTTTTTGACTTGTGACTTTGCTCATAAGCTATTTTGCTCCACCTTTGTAACACTTCAGATTAATAATGCTTGATGGCTGATTAACACTTTTATTCTGTATAGCTACATTACAAGATTTTAGGTAGAGTTCTTTGCATAAGTATAGTATTAAATCCTAGAAATACATAAATTACATAGTTATGTAATTCATGAAAGATTAATTATATTTAAACTAAAAGTACTTCATGAATTTTATATAGCATAATAATTGTTTACAATTTCCATATATTAAGTCAATACATTTTTCAGCTCAAGCTCTTTGCGCAACAAGTTCAATTAATAAGTAGGAAAATCGAGGTCCTCCAGCTCAAATTGTCATAATCCTACATTAAAATACACCATTTATGCCTATTTTCTCAGTGTTATACTGATTTTATTGGTACACTTGGATGTAAAATTGCTAAGAATATACTTTTTAATCTAATGATACAATTTAAGAGGAAGATTCTTTAATAAAATTCGGAAGTCAAGAGCAATTTGTCAGCTCCTTTGCAGTCACCCAGACCAGTACCAACATGAAAGATCTCATTAATTTCAGATAAACTTGTCGAGAAGATCAAAGTCATATTAGCAGTTTTAATGCAGTGTGCAAATGTACACTTTAGTAATGAAGTATCGTTACTAGATGGCTACAGGTAAATGCAAGATTAGTCTTTTCTAAGCTTTGTTTTATGTCTGTGCACACAGAGGCCTTCTTGAAGTTGACTGATATTTGGGCAGCATCTGACAAATACTTCAAATCATCAATTCACTCTTTGTGCATGTGGTTTGCTAGATGAGCAATGGCATTTGATTCTTCTGAATTTCAGAAATGTCTTATTTCAGCAAAACTTCCTTTCCATTCAGAGCAAGGCCACTCTGAGATGTTCCTTGGAGTGAATAGTTGCTTTAAATACTTCTGTGGCCTTTCTCTTTACTCAGTTAATATTGTCTTTTTATTGCCTTTACTTCAGCTCATCTACTTTATTGTAGGGCCCAGAACTCCTTTCCTTCTCTACAGATTTTCCCCTAAATTTCCAACAGGGTTTTGTAGCAGGTTTCATGGGGAAATTCAGTTTTTACTGTCATATATTGCAGTCCATCTCTAATACATTTTTGAACCTGCTGGCCAGTTGCAATCATATCTGACAAAACAAACTTGTTTATGTCAGTCTGCTTTTTGTGTTCATAATTCAAATATCTAACCACAATCAGAGTTTTGTGAACTCCTAGTGATATTCATGTATGTAAATGCATTAAACTCCTACTAATTCCATTAAAACAGCGAGACACCGTATTAACACCCTCTCTGAAGAAATTCTTACAGAAAATAAATGCACAGGGAAGTTCTACAGTGGAGACTTGGGTTCTGTCATTCTATTATTCTTTTATAATTTGAAGGTTTTATTACTTAGAGTGTTTTTATAACAAAGTGCCTTCAATTTTGTGGTATAGATATTCTTCTAGCTCCATTACCATATTAACAGTTTGTTTATCTAGTTAGGATCATATCCTGAGCTACCAAAGTGTTTGAATAAATGGCTTTCTCATATGCACTTCACCCCATTTGCAGAATTGGAGAAATCAGTGAGAAGTCTGGTTGCATTACTTTGAGAAGTAAAATGTATTTTCTGACAAAGATACTATTGCATGTTTAACTAAATATGATTTTAAATAACATAGCGTAATAAAGTCGAATTTAAACATGTTGGAGAATAAGACATCTCCATGAATCAGTAGTTCTGGATTGCTGGGAAAAGGAGAGTTTTTGTGGTACCAGTGAAATGTTTTCTTTGGGGTACAAACATAGCCAACATACAATCAGAGACACGGAGGAGAGCACAGGAATCTTGGTCACATGCAGGTCAGGGAATGCTCTCACTTGTTTATCTGGTGTGGGCTCGTGTGTGCTTGGTTCAGTAAACTCAGAACAGCCAGGGAGTGAAGGGAAATGTCAGGCAGCTCCTGAGGACAGCAGACACCTGGAGAGTGACCTGGGGAACAGGCCACATGCAGGGTGGTCCTTGCAGGGTGGATACACCCTGAGCTGCTGACGGGTGGTGAGGGAGGGAAGTTGTCTCTGCATCTGGTTCCCAGTGCTCATTATTTACTGACAGACATGCCCTCCATGAATTTGTGAAGCATGTTTAAAAGCCATTTATATTTTTAGTTTCCATAATAGGAATTATTTCCAGTTGGACTTAATTTGCAAATGGCTGATTGATTTTCTAATGTGCCCTGATTCTTCCATTTTAGAAACAGTGATAATTTTCAACTCACATTCTGCCGTCACCCCCAGTTCTATGGCTTTACTGTATCTGTTGGATTTTGGAGAAATCTACTGTATTTTGGAGAAAACTACAATCAAATTCTTGATTCAAATGAAGCAGATCAGTGGCTCTTACTATCTTTGTCACCTTTCTCTGCATCTTTTCTACATTCCGATTCTTTCCAACATAGGACTGCCAGAGGTAGATGTAGTAGTCAAAATGTGGGCATACCATCCATGCATACAGCAGGACAATGATATTTTCTTCTGAATGTTAGTTTTCTTTGGTTACTATCTCTGCTGATTTTTATTTCAATAATCCAGTAGATTTTAACATTATTTACTTAATACTAAGAGTTATTTCTCTTTGAAGAACTAGCTACAATAACATCAAAATTTTTTCAGGAGAGGGAAGAGGAATTACAGTGACTTAGAACCCATTTTTATATACATGCAATTGCACTTTGTTTTGCCAGTGTGCACTTATAGAAATGATGGTGACTTCTCTCCAGGTATACTATATTTATCCATCTTGAACATTACGTCTGTAATAGCTTCTACCAATAGTTTTCCCAAGATGGAGGTCAGACTTAAAAGCTTAGAGTTCCCAGCATCATACTGGGACACCTTGTGAAGGGATTATGCTTCTCACATTCAGTTTCCCCGGTACTGTGATTTTAGAATGATCAGGTCTAGTATTGTCACATTTTGGAGAAGGGACTTGGAATTTGGCAGCAGAACCTCTCTGATATTAGTGATGCAAATTTGCTATTTTTAGGACTGCCATCAAATTTTGGCCAAGTATGTCTGGGAAAAACAATTCCTATGTTCAGTAAATACTAATAGATTTTCTGTAACTATAAGTCATCCAATTTTATTGTTTTGACTTCCATATGGCAATTGTGTATGGCATACAATTTTTAGAAATATTATATCTATATGTAGCATTCTCCATTACATGCTCCTATATATTAATTAGACTCTTACTCTGCTGTGGCTAGTAGGAAGTGGAGTCATTGGATCCCTATGGCTGTGTCTCTATCCCTGTCTCCCTGCTGGCTTAGCAAAGAGGTGGCTTAGTCTGAGGACTCCAGAGCTCAGCAGAATGCCCAGCATTTCTTTCATGGTACTGAAAGTTACTGTGGTGCTAGAACTGAGACTGTGGGTAATGTCTGAGGCTTTTCTTGTTCAAATACTATCAAGTGGAGAACTTGCAGATGCAGACTGACTGCAGTACAGGTCTGCTGGGCAGCTGCATGTTAAAGAAGACGAAGAGAATGTGGTTAGTAGGAAAAACCAAAAGCTGAATGTCAAAGGAAGAAGGAGAAACCCCTCTGAGAGCTTGAAATTAATCTAAAATTCTTGGAGTCAATGTGTGTATCTGCCATCATCAAACAGCTTTGAAATCAATGAAAAGGTATGTGACCTCTCTTCCGATTTCTCTGTGTAGAAGACGGCAACAAGCTGCTGGGCAGTTCCTTGTGCTGTCAGTCTGAACGGTCCAGTATTGTTCAGCTCCTGTGTAGGTATAGCTGTATTTACACATGATGAAATCTCTGGAAAGGCAGGGCGGAGAAAGCAGTACATGTTTATCTTTCTCTTTTTTTTTTCATTAAATGTACATGTTTATCTTTCTCTTTTTTTTTCTTTAAATGCTTGAGAACTATATTCATATTAAAGCAAAATAGAAATCAACACACAAAGCCCAGTTTTAGAGACATGTTAAAGCTGCAAGTTTCTTGTTTGAGAAAGTGTTGTGTGTGCAACCTTCATTTGGACAACTCCAAATAGGAGGTCACTTTTTACTTTTTCTACACGATCCCTCCTGCCTTTAGTGCATGAAACTGGGTCCTCATGGAATGAATTTGTCTCTGATATTCCTAGATCATTTACTTTCAGAATATGTAAACTGAATGTGCAGTAAATGAGGCAGAAATGTGCCTCAGAAAAAGAAAGAGTTCAGGCAGCTGCACAGCCCCCCAGTAGGACTGACCTTCCTGTATCTGGCCAGGATCTGACCGATCCTGGCCCAGTTACTATAGTAAAAGCTGGAAAAGTGGTGGAAGGTACCATTTGGAAATGTCACAAGTGAAGTCAGTGAGAACCCAGAACACACAAACTACTAACACCGGAAAAAAAATCAAAGCTCACCTTGGGCTTTCAAAATAGGTTGACATTACTGACTTTTCTCTCTTTACACTCATGTATAAAATTACACCATCACCCTATCCATCATACAAAGTGTCTCTGAAAATGCATGAATTAATGTTTTTAAAGTAGTCACAGAGCTGACCTGCATTGTAAAGGAAGAGGAAAAAGCCATCAGTGATAATCCATTTCCAAAGCATTGTCGGCAAGTTGTGCAATGTATATCAACAGTTTGAACGAAGTTATCAATAGCAATTGGTGTAGGGATTCCCATTGTGTAAAGAAAAGATGTTTCAGGTATGTGATGACATACAAATTTTTCCTTGAGACCTTATGACATGTGAAGTACAAAGAAGCAGGAATTAAAGCTATAAGTGCAAATTTAGTTACGATCATTTCCTAACCAAGCAAGTACTTGACCACACAACAATAAGTATTTAAATACAGCATATGTCCAAGTTCAATGTTTATAATCCAGCCTAGTAATCTGTCCAGGATTATGCTCCTTGTTGTATTAAATATGAAATTTGAATACCTAGTCCACTTGTTTTTACAAGCTGCTGAGCAACCACCTTTTTAAAGTGAGTCATCACATTCATCTCTTTGCCTGGTTGCATGATTTATATCTTACTAAAGATACAGTATAATGAAGAGTGAACGGATTAAAATAAACATGCAGTTGCAAAGATTACATATTTTTGCATCTTAAACTCATTAGCTATGATTATTTGCTCTTGCTTTACCCAGTTTATTGTGCAAATGTTACTCCGTTTTTTGTGGACATTATGGCAGGGATGGGGTTTCTGTTTATGCAGGGATGATTTCTCTCTCGCTGGAGCTGAACACTCAGAATAGAAAAGACGTGTGCATGTCAAGGAGTGTTACTTAAATTTTCAGTTAGTGAGTTTATTGCACTGTAGTGTTGTACCTTAAGCTTGTCCTGTTGCTAGTTGCTAATCATTAGATGTTATGCAGATAATACAATAATTAGACTCCTCCACACTCATCATGGAAAGCTTTGTGGCTCTTGGTGCTGCACAGACACTGGGACAATGTGGTCTCTTCAAGCAAATTACACAAATAGACCTGGGGGTCTCTGACCAGGAGATCGGGGAAGGAAATTGCTGAAAGGCTGGGGGCTGCTCCTGTGACCATCACATCTTCCATGCCTGCAACCTGCCCCATCAGCGTTTCAAAATAGGTTATATTATAGATCTGACACACAGAAAGAGGAAAAGTGTATGTAATCTGAATCCTGCTATGGTTAGACTGTGTAAATTTTTTTCACTTAGACATTCACTATTTCATTGTAGAAATAAGCAGCACAACTTAAGGATGCTCCACTTACCGTTCTTTCCAGGATCACTTCCCTTCCATGAGAAAAACGTTTTCACACAGGTAGTGGATCATGTCTCATTCTGTTAATGTTCTCTACATCTTAAATACGCTTTTGATTCGTATTATTTATGTTTATAGTCATGATTATGTGCATAGCAGTGTGCTTGTGTTATTTTTGTATAATAGCACAGATGGTTTTGCACAGTGAGCTTGTAAAGACATCGTTCACTGTTACTGGGTTTTTTTTCTGTGAATGCATTTTTCATTACCGACATCACTTTATGAACATCACAACGTTCAATTAGAATAGAGTGTATTTTATTTATGGCTTATATAGTATTTGAGCACCTTACAAATATTAATTAATGCTGCCACATCTCTGTGAAGTAGCAGACATATTCATTTGACAGATGGGGAAACTGAGGCGTGGAGAGCTTATGTGAATGACCTAAAGTCTCTTAGCAGATCTGAGACAGTGCAGGCCTTTAATACAGGATCACCTTTAATCTCTGCAGCAGCATGGCTGTTATTTTCACATGAGGAGAGTTATAGATTAGTGTCAGTGTGTGTTCAGATATTAATCTCTACTGATTCATTTACCTACAAAACTATTTCAAGACAAATTAAAACATGTTTCTACTTCAGACAAAGCTGTCTGTTGCTTGCTGTGTAGTAAAACTTAATCTAGATGTTTCAAAATAAATTGGTTTGTCAAGGCATTGCTGTAAGTGGTGTATCTGCAGAAGAGTTTTCACTTACCAAAGCATAATTGAATCAGAGGAAAAAAAATCCTTGAGGAAAAGTTGAAGAAGCATTATAAGTACTGATTTTGGAAAACTATTTATATCAATAATATCAATATATGTATTATTTTTACTTTCCTATTATGTTTTGGGTTTTTTTTTAGTTACTATTTTGATACCTTTCTTGAAAGGAACAACACTTTTTAAATTTGGAAAATGAAAAGGATAAATTCATAGAGGATGGTAAGATCACCTTAGTGGACTCTCTTATTCCTCTTTCAAAGACATGGGAAATGTAACATAAGATTAATTTCTCATAACATTGGAGGTCTGTCACACTGACATTTGTGTTTGAGCTGGTCTACTAAACTCTTTTCATAGTTAACAGACATAATCAGGCATTTCTAATGAACAATTTATCTGAACTGCTTTAAGGACCTATTTTGGGGCAAGATTAATTGCATTCTAGAAACATCCATTTCTTTCCACTTGCTAGAAAGTCAAACAAGTTTAATTAGAGACTAATTCAAATGTAGACATGTAAATTGGATGAGATGAATTACTGATTCTCTGTAATCTTATACAAGGTTACAGCTTGCCCATATTTTTAACTGGAACACTGAAAAATATCCCCTACATACCAAAAGCATTGATGGAATGCTAAAATACAGCATCTTTAAAAAAAGGGCAAGAAATGGAAATTTGATCTGTCGTGTCCTCTGTACTAACTTCTGTAAATTTAACAATATACAAATTTTAAAAGTATGGCAAATTTTTATATATAATGGAATATTCATTTGTCTTTCTTAGCTGTCATCATTTTAAACTTCCATTTTGTAACTTGTATAATTCTTTTTATGGAAGGTGTTCTATTTCAAAATATTAAACAGGTTTTAAATTTAAAACTGAGGAACTTTAAAATTAGGGAAAATTTTAAGTAGTTTCTCATAAAAGCTTAATTCAACTTTTCTATTTTCAGTTCATGCTATTTGAAAAGCTTTAAATAATGTTTTAACCACTTTTATATTTTTACTTTTATATTTAAAGGTGCTTTGCTGTAGCTGTGCTACAGATATTAAGTGTATATTTGACTTGAAGCTTAAACAATATTAAAATTTAAAGAATCTGAGGACATTCTTCTGCTGAAAAGGGATTTAGGCAGTGTTTATATGCGTTGAAATGAACCTGAGCAGCAACAGAATTTCAATGTAAATATGTTTATAATATATATTTTAATAGGAAGCTTCAAAGGCTAACAAGCAACTTAGCAAAATCTATTTGTATTCAAGACATAAGTTTTTCAAGAAAAATTAGTTACAAAAATGCAGAAGAGGATCACATTGGTGTTTCTGACATTACTATGAAAAATATGCTGAACATTTATCTAAGAAAGGATAAAAAATGACTTAAAAGTTAAGGAAACATTAAGTGTTACCTTCCAAGTTCATTACTGAAATTGATGAATTAGTACAGAAATTTGCAGTAGTGATTTAAGGAAAACAAGTTATGAAAAAAAGGAAAAGTCCTGCATGAATGGAAGAAACTGAAGAAGTTGCAGCACCACCTCAGAAAAGGAAATTATGAAAATATGGATTAGCAGAAAGAAGTGTAGCAATCATGTGGGTTCAGCAGGCAAGTTTAAAAAAAGACCATATTTGGAAGTAAGGTGAGTTTGATAAACCTAAGGAATTAGATTCATTCACCTCAGTTAATCTCAGAAAGATAAGAGAAAACTGCTGCATCTGCATTCCAGGTCTTTGGCATTCACAGGGCTGATTCATACAATAGTTTTAACCTGAAGTTATTTAAAATATTTATAAAAATAGATAAGGATTCTTATCCACTTGCTGCAGGTGAAATCCGTGATACAGAGAGGTAAGAATTCTGCCAGGCTCTCGTAGGTAATTAGGTTCTGCCATGAAAGTACCTTATGTCACTATAATTTACAGCACCTCTAATGATCTTGCTGAGTTATGTCTGTGCTCAGAGGCTGCTTTATTTCTTTCCTCTCCATCTGAATAGAAAGCCTTTTATTTCATTCATGTAAACCCTAAATTCATCCAGCCTTCAGGCAGGTTTCCTTCATATTCTTGGAAGAAAGGGTGCTTTTGAAGGAGGATGGGATGGGATATGATACTCATGCTTGTCATTTTCTAAAGAAATCATACACTTCCTTTTTTTTTTTCCTTCTGGCTAATATGGTATCAAGAATCAGCCATGATAACTCCCTCCCTTTGTTTTACAGTATATAGGTAGAAACCCAATACCAGAAAAACTGATCTAATTACTGAGTTCAGTTCAGCTGCAGCAACATGTATTTTTCTTGTGGTTTTAGTGTGAAGGAGCTGGATGGTAGGAGATGGTAGAGTCTTTTGGCATAGTAAGTATTTATTTCCAAGGATGTTGGTCATCACATTACCCACAAATTTATACTGTATTTTGCCTGTTCCAATCTTGAAGTGAGTTTTGCAAACTTAATATAGTAGTAAAGTATTTCAGAAGAAACAGAGGCAAATGAGGACAGAGGTTATTACATTTTCTCATACACTGGACAGGTGCATTTAATAATTTTTTATTACTGCTGTATTGCTGTGTCAGTGTTCGCTGTCTTAGCAGTTGACACTTAGCTTAATTCAGTGAGAAAACTGTCTTGTTCATAACCTGAACTGCAGCTTTTAAACTTGGAGAAATTCATTCCAGGAGAAGGAGTTCTTTTGTTTTCCTACCTGTCCTATTCTTTTTTCAGTTTTGTGAAATTGTCAGCATTGAAAATGTTTCACTTTAACTTTTCTCATTGTTTTTTGAGAGGAAAATGCAAACATAAAAGAACTGAATCTAGATTAAAAGGTGAAACAAAATATTTCTTCTATTTCTAAAACAATCCGTTGGCTCTTGGGTATTCTTAGTTCCTGTGTTTGAATGTATAAATGAGTTTTGCTTCCTTAAACTGTAGTGAACCACATGACCCTTGCATAAATTAACGTTCCGCAGTTGAACACAGTGTGTTTGACTTCTGGGTACTTTTGCATGAAAATATTTTCTGTCTTGGACTTCATCAGTTCTTCTACATGACAGTAACACAGAGGTTGTAGTGGAATGTATTAGACTGCTACATGACACTTACACTCCAGTACTTGATTTGAGTGCTATCTACAAGAATCTCATGATGGACAGAGGTACAAATATAACACAGAAATTGAAATTTATAAGATTATCCTTAAAAGCATTAAAATATAATCAGTAGCATATTTTGGAGCAAAATACTTCCATGGTTGCTAGCCATGCTAGCCATGCGGAAGCAATGAATATGATTCTAAAGGGGTTTACAGCAGCAGTGGTAGCCTACAGCAACCCTTTATTTTCTCTGTTTTCCTTTGAGCATTGAAGATGACACAGCCCATCCAGCACTACTGTGTGAGACCTGTCTTCTTTGTCATATTTGTTCCCATATTCAGCAGTTCAAAATACATACCAGTACCCCCCCAATAATATATATTCTGTAGTTTTCCAAATATTGAAGAATTTTTTTTAAGTTATCAACTGCCAGTGTTTCATTGGTTTAATATCAGACTTTTCAATCTTGAAAAAGTTGATGGAAAAAGAACTCCATTTCTGAATAAGGTTCTGTGAATTTGTATAAATAAAATTGAGGGAAAAAAAGAGAAACATTATTCGATTTAGCAGTTTTGAAATTAGTTTTATTAAATGAATTCATTACTTCTGAGTTCTTAAAGGTAGCTCATTAATCTGTAGTTTGAATGAGTTTGCTCAGGACGTGGATACGTTAAAATAGAAACATTTATCAGCTGACTAATGTTGTACTAAGACTAAACAATATCATATAATGCTATAATTTTTCATTATAGAATGTACCTTTGGAAACCATCTTACCTGAAGAAGAAAATCTTTCATGGACTGTTTTAAAAAGAAATAGTAGATGTTAAAGATAAACCTTATCTTTTCTTTAGAAAGAAGATTGTCTGTTTGTAACTATTGCTATCATGCAAAAAATTGCCAGAGACCTTGGCATATTTTAACAGTATTTTAACAATATTGAGAACCATTTCTCTCTGGGAATTTGTTATACCAATGAACATGTTCCTGACTGAGCTGATTACATATAAAAGATATTCGGCCATGCTGAATACAGAACAGACAGAATACAGACATATAGAAAGTACAACTGTTAAATAATTGTAAAACATAATATGTGATGAAAATCGTATGAAAATTTATGTTCATTAATGTGTTTTGCCATTAAAAATATTTTTGCTGCATGGAGAATATTTATACAAGTAAAGCTTATACTTTTGTAATTGCTGTCAAATGAGGAGTCTACACCAGAAGCAGAAAATACCCATAATTAAATTAGGTCCAGACAAACAATAATGTAGGATCCCTGCAATGACAGTGATTACTTTCAAAGTGACTCCATAAATTATTAGGGTTATTTTCTGTGGCAGTCAGTCTTTCTTGAATGAGTACGTTGTGTCTTCTTAATTGCTAAATACTTTGAACGTGCAGGGTTATCAGGAGAAATCAGACACACCTGGCCATTCAAAGTTCCTGATGCAATTCCTGAAATGACTGTCTGCCTTACATGCTTGTTGTTTATGTGCTAAAAATATGGCAACATAAGCACATTTTTAAAATTTTAAAAATGAGTGAAAAAATTTTGTTAAATAGTCACCCAAGAAAATGGGAATTTATCCGTGTTCTCAGTCTTTTTAGATGGTAAAAAAAGGTACTGTTTGGATGTTGCACTGATATTTCCACATTGGCAATTCATTTATTTATTAACCTTTTGCATCCCTGTCCCCTGAACCTTCAGTTTTTGCTTCTGTAAAAAGAGATAATGATTTTTATATCTTCAGATAGCTTTGCCTGCTTGGGAACATCATCTTATCTTGCAAATAAGTTTGTAACAACGTAACAGAACTTTAAGTCTTGGTTTTAGGTAAATATATAACAACAGAAACATATATATTAATCCTTTTTTCATCTGGTTTTGTACTAAGTGGTGCTTCAACTATTTTAAAGCTTCATTATATTAACAGGAAAGTATGCGGTAGCTTTAATATAAATTATAGTCAAGGCTGTAATGTATTATGTATTTATGTATAAGATCCTATAGTCCAAAAAAATTGTAGTATTAAATATAGAACATAGTTTTAAAATAAAATATGTTGCTCTATGTCCTAGATTAAAGCCTATGTGTTTTTATAAAGTAACCTTTGCTTTTTTCACCATTCCCAATGAGCTAGAACTGCTACTAAATGGCAAAAGACTGCCATTAATAAATCAAGAGAGTAAAATCCAACAAGCAGCAGCAGCAGAAGCTGGCCTGCGAATTGGTAAATGGAAAGCTGCTCGTGTAGGGTCCTGACTAGAGAACATTAAATATGTCATAAGGATGTTGACAGTTTGCCCTCAGTGAAGTGCTGTTTATCTTCTTGGGGTTTTTTTTCCCAGCTGTTACTGAAACTTGACCAGCTCCACAAAATCTTAAGTTTGTGCCAGTTCCTCATCTATCTGTATGAAATGGCTAATAAAGGATGAGGTAAGGATATAATACAGGATGATGTAAAGATGTGCTACAACGAAATGGAAAGTTCTCATCTGGGGATGAAATTGCCAACCTCTGTGCTATGCACATGCTTTTCAAAATGAGCCCAAATTCCTGTGTCTGGACTGGTTCTTACATCGCCTTCATCACTGAGTGAAACTACAGGGACTGCACATGCCTGCAGCAAGAAATGCCAAAAAGGCCAGTTCTTAGGAGTTACAGAAAGTTTTCTTCACTCTTTTTAGAAAACACCGTGTGCCAGTTTCTAGAGGAAAAACAGACACTGTTTAGGTGTTTTCTCTACTGAACATCTTTCTGAGTAGCTTTTATCTTTGCGAAGGAAACAGTGGAGCTTTGGCACAGTAAAACTTGCTATGCTGTCATCAGGTACAGAAGATCTGAAAGACAAAGAAGCTTTTGAAGATAGTTAAATAGACAGAAGCACTGCTAAATGCAGCAGAGATACAGAGATCTGTATTCTATTATTTAGGTCCCTGTTTAATTTACTCTACCACCTCACACGCACTTATTCAAGAAATGTTACTGCTCTGGCAACTCCCAGTCTCAGGATGAAGAAACAGATGCTAGTGAAAGTTACTGGAGATGCCATGAAAAGTAGAATTATTTTAAGAGGAACTTAAACAGGGTAAAACACTTTATTTGATATATAGATGACAGACTGTCAAACAAATTACACAAGACTGGGAATACTGGCAGAATGTACAAAATATAAATAGGCATCAAGCTTAATGAGAAAATATGTTATAAGGGAACTTTAGAGCTATACAGATGAACAGGAAGAATATCCACAAATGCATAGAGTTGTGCATGAACTAACACATCCTGCCAAGAAGCTCAGTACCACTGTTGCTGGGGGTATTTCACTGGTTCCAATTTAAAACTAGCTCATATATTTTTTCTACTTGGCAATTCGATAATAGTTTACATTGTACAGCATTTAATTTATTTTTATTTTTTTAAGAAGCAGACTTATGCCACAAGGACACTTAAAAGCAATACTGAAAAATGTAAGTTTGGTATCAAAGGGAATTAGGCCATGGTGGAAGACTTCAGCACGGTACAGTTTTGAGGCAAGGGTGTTGCATGAACAAACTGAAAGGGTTTCTATAACGTTTTTTATAACATTTTATTAGGACTGAAAGGAAGCCCCTTCTGTTTGGACAAAGAGGGAAAGAGGATGTTGAGCAGATGAGGATCCCAAAACGGGATTTTCTTCTATAAGAGCAATGCGAGGAAAAAAACTTGGAAAGTGTCCTGAGAACATGTACCTGAGTATGCAGAAAGTAAAGGTATAGCAAGTCTTTGGGAAGAAAGATACTAGCTCTTTTTCTCAAGTTCTGTTAAAGCTGATAAAACCTTGAAATGACATAATTTGAGAGAAGGACAGATGGAGAATATTGCTAGAAGAACAATTAATGATGCTGAGCTTGATTTGTTAGTCATCAGCATGGAGATGATAACTGAGGATGTGTCAGCTGATGAAATTGCTTGGAGAGAGAACATAATGTAAGATGAGCAGAAGGCTATAGACACTGCCCTGGGGAATAATGAAAGTGGGGAAAGAGCAAAAAGACTCATCAAAAGATCAACTACAAGAACAGTGTTGAAAAGAACTGGAGCGAAAAAACCAGTCTTCAGGTCTAGTGGGTGTAAAATGCCAGGAAGGTAAGAATGATCAATGGCATCAAAAACTGGAAGAAGGTAAAAGAAAGAAAATAGGGGGATGAAGGACAGGGAGATCATGCGTGTCAAGGAGCAGTAGGCGTGGGCTTTTCCACAAGGGAAGGCCACCTGGGAGATGACAATGACAGCAAGATGGCTGGAGGCACTGACAGGGGCACAATCCCACAGTGGCTGGGCAAGGCAACCAGAGCTGGTCAGGTTATGGTAGCTGGGGTCACCAAACAGTCCAGATGACAAGGCAAGTCCAAAATGGTGAGACGTAACCTGAGGTCAAGTCAGAATCAGGGTCAGAGCCAGGGCTGGCTGATGTTCAGCAGTCCAGTGCTTGTCAGGCAGAAGTGCAATGATGAGGCAAGCTCAAAGTGACGGCAGGGAAACAACTCGGCAGGCCGAGGTCACTGAGGCCATGGCCAGGCAAAGGCAAGGCCACAGCAGAGCCCAGGCAAGGCTGGGGACTCACAGAGCTCCCATGCTGGGGAGAAGGGACCCTCCTCTCACCACCGACTCTGGCACAGCTCTTTCCTCAGCTTTCTGCCCAGCTGCATCATTCCAGAGCCAGCCTTGACCATGGGCAGCTCAGCCCCTGGCAGGGGGAACGGGCTGTGCTCAGGTAATTAATTGTATTTAATGACTTGTGGGGGACTCTGCCACAGATAATGAGGGTTTTGTGAGTGGTTTAATTAGAGTCAGGAACTCATCCCCAGGCCTGTGTCTGACCTTCTTGCTATTGCAATTGGTAAGGTGGGAAAGTAAGTATTACAATGTAGAGGCTGGAATGAGAATCACAGCTACACTGTGATACAAATAAGAAGATAATGTGTGTTTTGAAGGGCTGAAATATAAAATACGACACATTCAGGAGGGAAGAGTTAACAAGATAATAGAAATGCTATTGTTTTCCATTTCCTGTGCACTTTTAAATTTTGGTATTGTTTAAATGCGAGCTTTCTTTTCAAGGCTTAGAAATTTCTTTTTAAACATTACTCACAGTATAGGCTAATAATTAATCATGGCTGTTATTTCCCATATAAAATAAATTTTAAGATCAAGATCCATTTATTAGGACTCAATTTTTAAAGAAAAATATGAATGTAGTTTTCCAACTAAAGGAGCTATCAAACGAGTGACGGCATCTTGCAGTTTTGGAATGAAATCTGAGAGACCTGCAGGAAACCCTGGGTCTGGCAGGCAGCCAAGCACAAATAGTAATACACAGCTGCAGTCTGATGCTGTATTATTTATTCATGTGTGTCCATGGAGTAGAATCATGGAGATATTCATATCTCTCAGGAGTAAGAGTGCAGGACTGGCTTTTTATAAACATGGAAATTATTTTTAGCAATTTTTAATGTTTAGAATTCTTTCCCTTGAGATGTGAAGAAAAGAAGTTGAAGGGAATATCTATTTTCACATAGGTGAAAATGGTTATTGACTGAACTTCTGACATGGGGGAATGATATTTTAGATTGTCTGAGAGCTACTTAAGCATTTTTAAAGAAAAAACATTTTAAAAGACTGATAATTTAGGAGCATATTAGTTGAAGATACATAAAAATATGCTTTTGATCTATGTCTGCAATACTAGATTGTCACTATAAATGGAAAATGTTATCAAAGGCATAAATTTCAGCAGGTAGGAATTACTTGCTTTTATTCTCTAAGCCATACAGAGAGCGTGTTACACACTTGCATTATATCTTTGTCATAGTACATTTCAATTTATACAATTGTTTTAACCTTCACTTTAAATATTTTTAATATTAATATTAATATTTACTGTGTCTAATATATAGTATACTGTATTTACTATAAGAATGCAAAGGCAATTTTTCAACACTCTAAGTAAGCACTCTAGCTTAAAATCTTACATTACAAAAGCTTGTAAAACTTTATATTGAGTAATATATCTGTCATTTCCTATAGCGAAGAATGGATATGAGCTGAAAAGAATTTTAGCTGCAAGTCTGAAAGCAAAACTGAAAGAGACCTGCAGCAAGTGGAGAATTCTGTAGCAGATCAGCCAAGTGTACATGGGTCAGAGGGTGAGACCCTCTATGGGCATTCATCTGCAGGTACAGTCAGTAAAAATTATGGCTTTGGTAGACAGTCCTAGGACGGATGCTTACAGTACCTTTTATTTTTACATTTTATTTTAACTGAAAATACATATTATTAACATTTGTGTCTGATCTGGAATATGTTAGATGAAATGTGAATATTCTGATCTATGCAGATAATTATTTATAAAAGATAATTAGCCTTAAGAGTCTTTTGCCCTATCAAGATGGGAAAACAAGTCTGGTGATTGTAAATTCTTTTTTTGATAGATGCCTCAATCTTTTTCTTTCTAATTCAGTACTTAATTAATAGAACAGAAAAATACAGTTAATGATCCAAATATGTACTGAAGCATTTTTAACACTAATCAAATTTACCTGAAAGTTCTCAATGAGTTTTGAAACATGATTTTGTGATGTTGCAGCCAAGTTCCTTGAAGACCTGTGTTCTACAGCACAGGAGGCAGAGCTAATTTGTGTGGACTTTTCTTTTGTGTTCTTTTCACTGCAGTCATTGCTGTCTTGTGTCCTTGTACTTCTCCTGAAGCTGCAGAACCCTTATGGGCTGTATTCATCTTCTCTGCTCAGCTGCAGCTGCCTTGCTTCTGCAAGCCTCTGAAAAACTGTGCTGTGATTTAGGTGTTGGCTAGGACATGTTTTATATCTAAATATAACTCTTAATTACTCTCTGCCATTGTTATGTGCCTAGTGACATTTTAATAAACGAACTTAATAGGAAAATTTGATGATAAAATATTGTAGTCATAAGAAACCATTTTGGTATAAAACTGTTGATAAATTCTGACAATCTATTTGGGAATTACTGAAATAAATCTTTGAAAGATTTTCCAAGAGCGGGAAAAGCTTGGTTCAGAAAACTTTTTGTACTAATTTCTGTCTGATTTTCTGGTTTTATTAAACTCTCATGGACCTGATGGGATGTTTCGGAAAACAGGAAAGAAATATTAAACGTGTTGCACTGAAAATGTTGTACTACAAGGGCAGAGGTAAAGACTGCATGTGCATGAGCTGACTGCTTATTTGTGAGCTGAAGATTGTCTCAGAAAGGTACTGAACAAATGAGCTGATCAAGGAGCTGCTTGGACAGATAATTTATTGCCATGCAGCTACTGTTGTGTTAGTGTCTTAAAACCAATGGTTGCACTAGTGTTTTAAAAGAACATAGGGAACAATATCAGTTTGATATTGGACAGAATAATTTAGCAGGGCAATATTAATAGAAAACGAAGGGAAGGAAACATAGCTGATGTCATTCATTCTTGTTTTACGGAAGATAAGATGCAAACCAACTTAATTTTTTTTTTTTGAGCAGTGTTGGAGTTACCATATTTATTAATAGCAGTTATAATGCTGGCATAGCTGAGATCTGCAAGTTAGTAGAGTTTTGCAGAAAGATATTTTTATCACAAAATTAGGTAAAGATGGAATTAATTGTTCTGCCAAGTGTATTCCAGCTGAATACTTGTCAGCTTTGTGGTGCGTTCCTCACCAGTGTAAAATGAAAATAGGTTGTTTTTTTCATTGTAATTTTCTACCTCAAAAAGGAATTAATTGAGGAAAACCTGATGACCAGTGTTATGCAGGACCCTGAATTCAGTGCAAAGGTCAGTCCTCACCTGCTCAGGCACTTAATTTCATTTTCATTTTCTGTTTGCTGACTGTAGATAATATTTCAAACAGAAGCAGTGAATGATCATATTTCAGTTTGCGGATTAAATGAATTGGCATTTGGATCATTTCACTAAAACACCAGTTCTTACAGAAATGTAGGTTTATTTGGATTCTTCCAAGTCAGAGGTGGCTTTGAGAACTCTAGAGTCTGTAAACTACCTCAAAATGGCTGCATTTCCTGTTTTGCTAGTAGAATTCACGCACCATGTGAAAGAATTGAACATGAAGGAGTGGGCTGGCGGTGTCTCCCTAGTCAGGTACTGGTAACAACCACGATATTTTTTTCTGATATATCAGAATAAAGTGAAGTGTCTCTTACTGCCAGGAATCTCTTCTGCAACAGCTCCCAGATCTCTTAACATACACTGCATCCTATTGCTGTTTGAGAGATTTATGGGGAATGCTCTAGTTGTACATCAGTGGAGAGTCTGGAAATTAAAAGAATTTGTTTTCTGTTCTGAGAGGGATGTTTTGATGAGCCCATTAGCGTGACACAAAGGAGCAGGGCAGACAGCCTTACTGAAATAAGTATTATTTCTTTTGATTCATATTTTAAAATAGTAAATGTAATTTGCTTCTTATTATTGCTGCAAAGAATTTCTCTTGTGATAGAAAAGAAAATGCAGGAGGTAACAGAAAGCTTTTGCTTACAAGACTGGAATCAAACTGGAAAGGTCTGCAAGAAGCTGGGGCTCTTAGAGCTGGCCAGTGTTGTGACATGAATGGTAAATATCAAAGAACATAAAGGTTTCTGACCTTCCTGGGTCAGTTTACGGGTTCATATAATTCAGTGCCCCCTCTCCATCTGTGTTCAAAAGCAAATATGTAGAGACAGAGTATGATTCTTCCCAGCAGAATCTCTAATTTCAAACTAAGCCATATTCGCTAGCTAATATCCCACAATGAATTCCTCTTTTTTGAATTTTTCTGCTCATTTTAAATACATACTACCCACAGTATGTCAGAATATTTTATAACTTATGGGTCATGGGAAGAAGTACCTGACATTTATTTCTTGGGGCTGTCTTTGATAACTCTTTGGTCTTCCCCTACTCACTTTCTCCACTACCTCTCACAATAGGTTGCTACGGTATCCTTGTTGTCTCTTCCAAGCTGAAAATCCCTTTGTATTTAATAATTCCCTGTATAGAAACTGGTATGCAACTTCCATTATGTCATCCTCCTCTGTGTCTTTTTCATGTTTTACTTTATCTTTGCCGAGCAGGCTGAGACCGAAGTGATACTCAAGATTTAGTCACACTAGTCCTTTAAAAAAAAAAATACTGTTTTCTGTTTTGCTTTTTACTCTTTTTCTAGGAATCCCTAGTTATTCTGTGTTTTACTGACTGTTACTGAGCATCACACTGATGGTCTGTATCTTATTTCCTGAGTAGGCAACAGGCAGTTGAGAGACTGTCACTGAATATGTACAGATAACGACTGACTTGCACCCTTTAGCTTGGTTTAAATGCACGGATATGGTTTTCTAAGGGGACAGCAGTGGACATTATCTCCACTTCAGTAAAGCTTTTGTTGCTGTTTGCCATAGTATCTTTGCAGACAAGGTGATGGAGTTCATGTCAGGTAAGCGGACAGTGAGGTGGGTTGAGAGGTGGCTGAGGGGGCCATGATCGGTGGCACAGAGTTGGAGGCCAGTCACCAGTGGTCCAGGGCTTGACACTGGGCCCCTCCCAGTTTAACATCCCCTAGAAAGACCTGGACGATGGGGCACGCCCTCAGCACCTTCACAGATGAACAAAACTGGGAGAAGTGGCTGGTTCACTGCGAGGTTGGTGCTGCAGGGGGACCTGGGCAGACTGGGAATGGAGGAAACTGGGAATGGAGGAAACCTTGTGACATTCAACAAAGGGAAGTGCCAAGACCGGCCCCTGGGGAGGAATAATCCCAAGCACCAGCACACACTGGGTCCAGCGTGTGGAAAGCAGCCCTGCAGGAGGACCCTGCTGGTCCTGGTGACAACACAAGGCAGCGACTCAGTGCCCTTGTGGCAAAGGTGGCCAGCGGTGTCCTGGACTGCACTGAGAGAGGTGTTGCCAGCAGGTCAAAGACTCATCAATGGCACCTTTCAGATTAGAGACCTGTTAACTGATTTCCTACACTGTGTTTTTTTAACCTTCTGTCTTTAATAGCTCTTTATTCTTTTGAAAACTTTCTTCACATCCCCTGGAAGTTTCTGCAATGGCCCTTAATGCAAAGTATTGTTAGAAGGCTTTTGAAGCACAGTTGTATGAAACGATCTCTTTGCATGCTGCTGATACCCTGAAAGAAGCTGACATTTGTGAGGTATGTCATCCCTCTGCCCATGCTGATTCTTCCCCAGTATGTTACACTTATCCATGTATCCACTTACAATTTCTACCAGATAGTGGTAGAAACATCTGGGTAACTCTGCTATTTTTTTTTAAGTCCCAGAAAGCGTCTTAAAAAGTAAAGACTATGTATGTTAGCCATTTTCCATTCATATGGGAATGAGACCTGGCACTCATCCTTGAGTTCCTTAAGCCTTCTCAAATGATTAGCATTGGCTTTTGGCAGTTTGCTGCTATGCCTTCTGTTGATTCCTCTCCAGAAGATTTTGTTGACACTTCATTTTGAATAATTTCTCTGGTATTTGCCCTCTGCTGGGGAATGTTAGGTTGGCTATCTCATTAAACTCTTCCATAATAAATATATAAGCAAAGAATGAGTTTACATATTTTGTCATTTCTTTATTCCAACTGTCCTTCTTAATCTCAGTGTCAGACTTCTTGTTCCAGTGTATTTATTATTTCTTGTGCCTTTCATGATGAACTAAATCCTCTTTAGCATACTTCTAATGTTTAAATTTCTGTTCTTTTTTATTTTCAGCTTTTTCAAGGACATCTTACTTTGATCAGCTGCTTTTACTCCCTGTTTAATCCATCCTTCTGTTTGTGTAATCTTTCTAAAATCTTCCTTGAACAGGTTCTCTGGTGCCCAAGAAATATTTGGTGGCTCCATTCAAACATACTTATAGTTAACTCCTTGAATTAACTTTTATTTTCCCATTTTGCAATTAGGCATTACTGTAGTAGATGGTTTGACTTCTATCAGTCTTGCAACAATAATATCCTAACAATTGTCATGTTTTTATGTTTTACAGAGTTTCTGGTATTATTCTGATTGTATTATTACTATTCTTATATTATGCTATGTCAGCACCCTCATTAAACACATTCTCAAGTACTTTAAAATTATGTCCTACAGTGTTTCTTTTCTATCTACAATTTATCCATTTTATTGAGATGGGGTTAATGTATTTATTATCATTAATGAACATTCAGTGGAATTACGTTGCAGCAATCTGTGTTCTGGTAGTTGTATTCATAGTTGCTAATAAGTATTTTCTTTCTGCTAGATGAATGCTTTGGCAGCAACTGATTTTTCAAAAAGAAAACCAAGGGTGCTTGAAAAACACCTTCTAAATAGCAGAATTGTGTAGCTAGAACATATTCCCCATTTCTACTTCATCAGTATTTTACTTAACTAAAAGCTTCTCTTTCTTTTCCTACTCGCATTCTATGCTCCTCTGAGAATGAATTTTAATTTGTTATGGAAAAGAAAACATACTGTAGATTTTGCAGAAAAGGAAAAAACCCATCAGCATCCCAAGGGCATCATATATTTATCAGTCCAGATTTCCTCATGTGTAGATGCTCAAGACTGTGCTAAGACTACTTTCCAGGCAGCCTAAAGGTAGTTTAAGGCAGGAGGCTCAACATAGTATGGCAAAATTAGTTCATGAATGCTACTTAAGAAACTACATGATTACAGAGAATTATTTTCTTTAGCTGACTTGTATTTTTGTCGTTAGTTTCAATCCAGGACAAGAAACCCTGATTAGTATAACTGCCATAAAACAACTCTAGTTCAGCTCTTTAGTTACTAGACAGGAGTTGGGGAAATGGATGGATTAAGGATGGCGAGACTATTGGTATCTTAACTGTAATTATTTTAAAACAGATAAACTGCTGGGATCTTATATCTGTCTTGTGTAGGATCACAGTCTCCTGAGTCAATGCACTGCTATTGACTTACCTGAGGACAGTATTTACAAACCAAGAAGGATTCACAACTACTTCTGGTTCCCAGCACCCAAATTTTATTGTATTTGAACTACACCCCTTTCTCTTAGCTGGATCATCCAATCCTGCTTTAAAGCAAATCCCACACTCTGTGACACTTATCTTGAATCTGATCCTGTAGGATGGCAGCTGTTCTCTCCCATTTAAGCAACTGTTCGCTTGGAGATATTAAGCAGCTTCCATTTGCCTGGAAGCGGCTACTGGAAATCCAGTTCAAAACAAGGGTTTAGAAAAGCTCTCTTAATGGGCCACCTTAATTCAAAGCCTTCAGCATCTCTGTGAAAAAGCAGTCTACCAATCCACAAAAGCATTTTGAAACCAGACTTGTTAAGGAAACTGCAGAACATGTAACATAATGAGTGGACACAATCAGGTTAATGCACGTGTAATTAAATATATGCCTAATTTGGGAGTGCTGGTAATGCTGTACAGGGGTCGGTGTTCCTAAAGGTCCGTTTCCTGTGTGACATTAATTCTGCATAGTTCAGAATAGCTCTGCAGTCTGGGAAAGATGGAGAGGTAAAAAGACAGATCTCTGAAGGGGACTTTGATACAGTCCAAACCAGAAATTTGTGTTAATCTTCCTCCTATGTTGACAAACGAACAGCCACAAAGGTCAGAAACTATCCTTTCTGGTCAAGCTGCTTTGTTGTAGATTTCATAGACAAGTAATACAGAATGCGTTTCAAAGAAATTTCTGCATCTTTTCTTACAGGGAAAATCCTCAGTATTGCTGGGGAAGTGACCAAAGCATTAGGAAGGGAGGCAAGTTCTCAAATGTCTCAAATAAAATCTCATCCCTTGTGGAGACAATTCTGTAAAGTCAGTATCAAGAGGAACAGACCACATGAGCTGCACATCCAGGTGCAGCTGCCTCTTGTATCTAATCTCGTGGCCAGGTTAGATCGTTCTCAGGCTGTTTCGGTTCCCTGAGGTGGGACTCTGTCATGAAGCACCATAAGCTAAATTATTCCACAGCTTCTTCCCATCCATGAGTTTGCTCTCACTGGCATCAACCATGAGAAAATGCTCCTGTTGCCAAAGCCAGGAGCCCACAAGCAGTCAGACTGCAGCAGCTCTGTGTCCCCAGGCCCATCACGAGGTGAGCTGGAGAGTGCAGGCAGTGCACACACACAGGACATCTGTGCACACACAGGACACAGCACTGGGAAACACAAACAGGTTTACAACAGCTCATGTTTGTTACCCAAGATCAATTTAACTACTTTCAGGGCATATTTGGTATTTTTACAATAACAATTATTACCTTGCAGAGACGCAATTGTCAGGTTTTTTGAATAGTATTAACTTCTACAAGATAAAGACGAGATCAAGTATTTTAAGGTACTTTTATTTAATAAATAACTTCAGTAATAGCACTGTAAAAAGTGAACATCTGTTAAAATAAAAAGGCACTTAAAACAAGAATATGACTATGATGCAGTTTGAATGGTCAGAGGCAAATATACATGGCACATGTCAAGAATGATGTGAGACTCGTCACATGACAAACTACGCAATCTTAGCTACAGGGTAAAGGCAAATTTACAGCTAAGACTGCTCAAAAAAAAAAAGGAAAAAAAGGAAAAAAAAGCTTGTGTTGATACAAAAATATTACAAAAAGAATCGCAACCAAATACGTTAAAAAGATTAGAAGGTGACAAAGCACCAGGCTTTAAACCGAAGAAACATTACAGAATAAAGACACAGCATCACGTAAGGCCCTTAGGTGATCTGAGGATGTCTTGGTAAGGTACTTCATGATACTGCCACCCAGGGCTTGAATTTACAAAGAAAAACTAAGCAAGTTACCAATCAGCAACTTCTTCAGTAATGGCACATGTTTTAAAGCTATTTTTTCCTTCTAAACATTCTTCTCAAACCCTTTCATTAACCTGGCAATATGCAACTTGAAAATCAAAGATAAGTATGCACACAGTTTTCAGTCTTTTACACTGCTCCCTTCCAGCTTACTCAACTTACCAAAGACTTAATCACACATCTAGCAAGTCAAAGACCAATTAACCTCCAGCTCCATGCTACATGAGTTTAATAACATCTGCAAACTCAAGCCCTGATTTCCCTGTAAAGCTAAAAAGTTTAATACTAAATGGCTAGGCAGAGCCCTCATGCTGATTGCTTTAACCCCTTCCCTCCCAGTCATGCCATGCAGCATCATGCCCTGCAGAAGACCTGGATTCACAGCACAGGAATGGGAAAGGTCAGAAAGGCACCATGTGACCTGGGCTGACTAGGCTACACAGTCTCAAGTTTGTTTTTTTTTTGTCCAACCTCTGGCACCAATTACTCNAAAAAAATTAAAAAATAAAAAATTACATATGGTACATTTTCACACAGGAAAACAAACCTATATGTAATGAATTAGTAAAATCACTGCAGTTTGCCCTAAATCTATCTTATTGTGACTACAAAAATTGCTATGCTGCATACAGTGTTGTGAAGTTATACAAGCAGTGTTCATTTTCCCTCATATTTAGGATTGACCACAGTCGTCACTGCACTCTTGTAAATAGGATTTTCACCCTAGAAAAAGAAAAAAAATTATATTAACATTTAAAGATACAAAAAAATAAGTGTGTTTGCAAGAAGCACAAAAATTAGCGTAAGAAATTACCCATTAACGCTTTGTTTGTACACGCAAACAACTTAAGTCAAACTAGTTTTCCTTCTAGCAACTTGAACAAAGGCATGCACAGCTAATAAATAAAGCAAAGGGTTAGCAGGATCCTGTTCCATTTGCACCACAGAATTCCTTGGAGGCAGCTGAACCTCGTAGGCTCATCTCGGGCTGAGCCATAGCCCGGGGCTCTGCATCACTCTGCAGCCCAGGGCATTTTATAAAGAAGAACAGAATTGTAAACAACATTGTTTGACACCAGGACTGACCACAGACCACATTCTGCTAAAATAAACATTTAAATAGCTTATCTTACATTGTAATTTAATTCTAGAAACAAAGTGGAAAGACTTCTAGTATTTTGCTAATACACAGTCAATATTTATAGTGAACATTCAGTACTCATCATTCTCATTTTATTCCTGCAGGTCTCCCCACCCCCCATAAGGGCAAAATGTACAGATAAAACAAAGAAACTTCCGTACTGGTGTAGATGCTGTAATAAAAATATTATTTCTACTGATATGAGAGAAGCCTACAGAACAATTGCTTACATCTCTCTTGCTGAGATTTAAAAACCTTTAAATTAAACTTATTTTAAGCTTCCTTTTTTCCCAGGTTTCCTTCTATCCCAGTAAATCTTACTCCATTTATGACATCCTTGCACACCTCAGATGAAAAGCTTGAACTCAAAATTAACAGATAAATCTTCCCAGGAGAAAGGACCACTGCTAGAACGGCCTGGAGCTGCAGTTCTGAGCTCTTATCACAGCCTGAACCTCAGTCTAAATGAAAGTTGTCTGCGAGCATGAAGCTCTTCTGTGCATACACAACTGCTTCCTGAGAAAATTCAGCTCAGTGCAGATGTCAGTCTGAGTGCTGTTCTGGCCAGGGCTGAACTTAGCCTTCAGCAGCAGTAAGGCAATCTCTGTCCCTTCAAAGTTCCCCCCAATCTGAGATGGTCTGTATCAATGTATTAATTCAACTCTATTAATATTCAACTCTATTTACAATATTTCAGGTTAAATCCATTTTTCCTACACTCAGTTAAGGATGCACAAACATGAGGTGTCTACTTTTCAGGGTCATGAACCTGGAAAATCAGCTAAGAATACCACAGAATGTGCCAAAAGAGACAAGGCAAGCAAGAACCGCACTTGGTGTGAAATTTTTCTATCACCGTTCCTGGGAAGTTTGTTGCCTTCTGTTTGCAAGGCCCAGTACAGGACGAGTAACTGGTCTACCACAACAACAGGGGCTGCTGCTGAAGGAGACCCTGCAGCTGCTGTCGTGGTTCCTTTCACAGGAAAAGGGTATTTCTCCTCAAAGCCAGCTTCTCTAACATGGAAAGAGCAAGTAGGTGCATCCAATCTTGCCTAGATCCAAGAGACTTGTCCAGCCAGAATCTGGATTGCCAGACAATGAAGTCAAAATTCTCTGTTCAGTCTTCTCAAGATCTGAGTCACTGGCACCTGGACAGAGGTGAAGGAGGAGCTGGGTGTTCAGTGCTGGCTGTACTTCACAAACACAGAGTAACAGCAAAAGACCCTTCCCCCTTCTATCAGCTCCCAGACAAATGCTGTCTTGATTAAAAGTGTATCACCTACTGGTCTGGTAAGGTATGAGGAGTAACATTTGGTTGGGATTTTTAAAATTTTAAATAATGGAAATTGTGTGATGTGGCTAGTTCTCAGACAGACTAATTAATCAAGGAAAAGTTATGATCTTGCCCAGTATTTTTTAGCAAAAGGTTTGCAATAGTAATATGCAGATGAAACGGGAAAAACATCCAGGGATGAGGGATTTAATCTGGTACTGAAGTATCTCTTTATGCCTCAAAGTTCTTGGCAATGTATGTTATGTCCTTGAAAAGTTTCAATGGAGAATTCTTAAAAATATAAAGTAATAAAGCTTATGACGCAGAGGAAGTCTGTAAGTTTAAGAGGCTGCATCATATGCAGAGTAGGAGTTATTGTCCAGCTCTCCATGGCAAGGCATTATGTAATACTTGTTACGCTGTGCTGTTAGCCTTCAGCATTTTACAGAACAGACTCCCACCAGCACATACGGGGGGTATACACTTACATCATCTAGTTTGTAAAAGAGAGGTAACTTCTACCAGATAGTCTACAAATGGGTCCAAAGGTTAGGACTAAAACTTGGAAATTTGCTAGGTGCTACTCATACAACTGATTTGAACCTGAAATCAGGCTTAAAATACAATTTGCATAATAAGATTGCAGATTTTTTATGACACTCCTTTTTGAAGAGAAGTCAGAATTGAAATTTTCATGCTCTTGATTTAGCATAAGCCCCATAAGGATATTAAAAGCCTGTCCTGCCTTCCCTTGTACTTGCACTTCTCAGAAGCACACAGGGGGATTTAGGTCACTGGATAAAGCACTTGACTAGCTGTCTCCCCATGTCAGGAGAGTGTCTCAGTTCCCATTACAAATAATGGAGATTTAGTCAATATTCACACCTATTCAGCTTAACCCAACTTGACATTTGATCAGCTAAATGGCTCCTGAGGCTAGACATTCTATAATTGCAACACAGGCTCCTGATGGATCTGCAGTTCCTTCCCTGCTCTCTTCCAGTAACAGCCCTGGCTGTTCCAGCCATACCCCACCACCCTGTCTTGGGCCTGCCTTGGCCGGGGTCTCCTGCAGACAGCTCTTCACTAAAATAAATATCCACTAATCCAACATGATGCTCACCTCGCTCAGGGCCCCTCACAGCTGGCAGAGGGTATACATTTTCATACCTTAGAAGCATTCCAGTTTTTTAATTGGCCACTAAAACGTGGGATTCCAAACTTGCTGTCTTAGACAAATACTATGGTTTTTAATATCCCTTTTCCTTTATGCCATTGCTGAGAATACACTGGTTTAAGCATGCAGAGTTAGGTAAAACACATTTGTCACATGCCCCTACAACGGAAAACTCCATGCACACCTACACCAAAATTAAAATTAACAAACAGTAACTACATACGAGACTGAGTGAAATACTGAGTAAAATAAAGATGGCAGTACTTTTTAAAAGTACCTTCAGTCGAGAAAGGGCTATGTTCTTGCAACAATATTCACTTTCAACTAGACTGGGCTGTTCAGAGGAAAACAGTTCAGTCCAGTGTTGAATAAAGATGGAACTATTACACAGGAGGTTCGATTAACCTTCTTATTCCTTCTGCTCCAGGAAAAGGAGCAAAATTTAACCTTCTTATTCCTTTTGCTCCTTTTGCTGTTTCAACACTCACTTAAGATACCTCCATAGTGGGTTTAAGACCCACTGTAGGAAACAGAATTAAAACTCATGCACCTACATTGTTCAAGAGCTGGCTGTGTCTATTTCCAGCCCCCGCTGATGTCCAGCGCTATTTCTCAGGAACACGGGGCCGCGTCCATCCCGGACCCGCGGCGGCCGCTCCAGGGCTGGACAAAGCGAGGCCACGGTCCGGCCCGGGCGGCCGCCAGAGGGCGCGGCCAATCCCATGTCCATCCATGCTTGGCGCCACAAACCAGCGTTCACGGAACACAGTGATTTATACGAAAGGGACTGAAAACGTGGCATCTCCGCTCCCACACTCAGAGCACGTTCATCATTCAGCAGCAAGGCAAGTTACAGGCATCAAATCCAAGTCAGGAGAAGAACAAGTCCCCGTGATTTTGAGCGCTTTGAATTGTTTGTCGGTTTTTTCCATTTTAATGAGTAGCTGCTAATAAGGCTAACCAAATTACTACAGCTTTAGTGTCTAACATAAATGTCTTTATCACTGGTGAAATTCAAGATAACTGAATCTGGAGTCTGTTTGAAGATGCTTAGCAATGCACGAGCTATCCCCATGCAGGAGTGGTAACGGCATTCACTACGAATAGCAGCTTTGTGTTTTAAATCTGTGATGCGGCTTTTCAGTCCAGAAGAAACTCATCCTCAGACGTGTTACAAGCACGATTGCACCGAAGCTTTTATGGCTGACTGGGGTAGAACACGGGCAAACAGAACTTGGTTCGACCCAGCTGCCCTGAGCACTGACCACCAGGATGCCGTGGCATCATGCGCACCATCATGGGCCAGCACCAGGGAACTATTTGGGTACCTGGTCCATGACAAACTCCATGGTGCTGCAGTTCCCTCGCCACAGAGCCCCCGCCCGGGTGTGGACGATGGCCGTGGGGGAGGGGAAGGGTCACACAAACCGCACAAAGTTAATTTGTGTATGCACACACTTGGAGGGAATCCACTATGGTCTAATTTTCTTACAACGGGATTTCAGGTGCCTTGACATTACAAGGCAACTCTTCATCTAAATGAGAGGCTACGGCAATACTCTAAAACCACCCGAAAATCTTGTCTATAGGGAAAAGGAGGACCTTGTCTTATGTCTCATGGCTCACCTATTCTGACAATGCTGACCTCCTCCTTTCCAGTTGTCCATAAGGATAAACCCACCTCCCTCTCTCCCCAGAGTTCTAATATTTCTATGAATACCAAAAACTATAAAGTCATGTTTAAAAAAACCCAAACCACACCCTTTCACACTTTTAACCTTCACATCTGAGCGAACCAAAAAGGCAGAAGTCAATCCCTTCATTTACACCAGAGGAAAGCTTTTTGCAGGAACTACATTTTGAGGAGGAATGGCAGCACCAAGGACATTACATCCTGAAGAGTCATAGGGTAGAGAACAAGAGAACAGAAGGGAAGTTACACACCGTGTGGTTTGTTAGGTGCTTGTCCCGCATGCAACAGAGAGTACACAACTGTGAATAGCAGAAGAACAGCTAACAAGACACTTAACCAGATGGAATACGTGAAGCGTTAGAAAGGACCAAAAGCTCAATTTCCTCCCCAGAATAATTGACTCTGGGAAGAAAAATGAAAAGGAGGTGAATGTGGTCGATGTAGCAGGCAAAAGGAACATTTTTTTACACTCCATTTTAGACACACTGGAAAGTGAAATGATTGCAAAGAGAAAAGGAAAGTATATTTCATCAGGAAGGGCTCAGAATGCTACACGAAATATTTGGAACTGTTGTCACAGTGAGAGCACGTAAGAACTTAAATACTCTCAGTTTCTGCTTTCTCCCCTTATTTTTCCTTTACAAAGTCTTTTGAGTTCAACACTGAAAAAGAGAGACAGCAGACAGTATAAAATTAGGGATACAGATCCTTCCTTTCCACTGGCTTCTGAAAAAACTCCATGGATGTTTAATGGATATGCTGCCTTCCCAACTTCTTCATTCCCCTCCCTCTAGTCTGATCACTGCACTTTTTTTTTGCTACTGCCAGTTTCAATAGAAATAAGGATGAAAAAAATAAGATGCATATTTAATTATAAAATTAGTAGAGTATATGCATTTCATTCTTTAATTACAGGCTAGTTCTATACTAGGTTAATAAGCCAAAGAAGTTTACAAAAAAAAAAGTAACGCTACTCTGCATGTTCACAGAGCTATTCTAATAAAAACAGTGATATTTATAGGCTGGGATATTTTAGGAGTATCTAACCTAGCTTAACAAATACACTGATTTTAAGCAAACTGACCGCTGATTTGAGGAAACAGAAGACAAAGCCTCCCCTGTGTCTCTCTCTACAATCCAAAGATATTCTTCAACCCTAAGAGCTGTTCTATTATGTATCCACGCATTTATGAAAAAAAATTAAAAATCAATTGTTGAATACTTTAAGCCAGTACTGGTAGGATTAGTAAGTAAGCAATCTCACTGTCAAAACCAGTTAAAAATTTTCAAGCTGCATTCTTGAAAACCCCACAAACAAAGCAGCAGTAGATACATTGAGCAAGACTCAAACTGTGATTAACTGACTGACACACAGTGAGTTTGAAGCGACATGCAAAGGGGAAAAAAAGGAAAGAAAATGAAAGGAGATACAAACTGAGACTTAGAGACCAGCTTTATGTCCATAGTTTGGATTCTTGAAATTGTTAATAGGGCTCTTGTATATTGGATTTTCTTGCTGAAGTAAAAGAAATGGTCAATGTCGAATAATGCAACAGGAAAACAAAAGCAACATTCTCAACTATCACTGAAAGGAAATCATGCTATATATAAAGAAAACTGTTAGTAATTTTTTCCTCCAGTACAAGGTTAATTCATTTTCTTAAATAAAACCAAAAGGCTTCCTAGGACAATTTTTTAAAAATACATATTCTTATCAAGCACATGGGGGTGTTGACTTCTACAGAAGTGTAGTGAAGGGGTTCTTGATTAGCAGACTCCTGACGTTGCCCAGAGGCAGTGACTCCATAGCCTATGAAAGCCTATAGACCATAGGCTTGTTTTCCTTGCACATTTCTCTGCTGGCAAAGAGCTGGGAAGATTTCAACAAACCAGCACCAGCCACGATTTTGTGACTTTATGGAAGTCTCCCAAGTAACCCTGTGTGAGTATTTGTAAGATCTTCTCAATGAGCGCAAAGTTTTCTTCTTTGCTTTCTAAAGAAATGACTCATCTTTGTAATAAAAGTTTTACTTGTATATTGTAAAGCGTGGTAGAACTGCAAAGCTGAGCTGTTCTGTCACCATTACATTTTCTCTCTGAAATGTTATTTAAATCTAAGTTACTACTCTCTTTTCTGCCTCGAGAAGTACTTCTCTAAGAGGACTGGTTACAATCTGAAACACTTAAAAGCACATGAACAAAAATCTTCTATTTTTCCTCAGCTACTGCAGCTTTTATACACAGGAAAGCTTGACTCACCGTATCCCACTTGGCATTCATCTTCTCCTTTTCAAATTTAGCAAATTCTCTTCTGTCGTGAATGATCATTAGTAGTTTCCAAATCAATAATAATGCAAGTCCAATAAGAACAATTCCAGCAACCACACCAGCTACAATGGGAATGATGTCAGGACCGCTGGGGCACTCTGGGGAACAAAGCAAGGGAAACAGGATTTTACAAACTGGTAAAGGTAAAGCATATCCAGAAGCTTTTCACGTTTGATTTTGTACTGAAGCCAGTATTTTGAATATCAGATATGCCAATGCTCCTTTTCTTTCAAATAAGAGAATTTATGTACATCCTGTAACATTCCAGCTTATTTTTATCCTTCTAATTTGTATTTGATCTTAGCAACAGAACAACTCCTGTTCTGATGATACAGTCTATACACTGCTAACCTTTTAAGCTATTTATCTACATATTTAGAGTAAAATAACTGGCAAATGCATTTTAAACATTTAAGAGCTCCAAGTCAAAGGTGGTGGCATCTGGAACACAAATGTTGACCAGCAGAATAGGTCCCACATACAGAAACACAGAATATTCTGAGTTGAAAGTGATCCACAAGGATCATCGAGTCCAACTCCTGTCCCTGCATAGGACAGCCCCAAGAGTCACACGATGTGCCTCAGAGCATTGTCCAAATGCTTCCTGAACTCTGTCAGGCTTGGTGCTGTGACCACTGCCCTGGGGAGCCTGTTCCAGCGCCCAACCACTCTCTGGGTGAACAATCTTTTTCTACTACCCAAACTAAACCTCCCCTGACACAGCTTCAGGCCATTCCCTCGTGTCCTGTCACTGGGCACCAGAGAGAAGAGATCGGTGTCTGCCTCTCCTCTTCCCCTCATGAGGAAGCTGTAGACTGTGATGAGATGCAAAGTGATTTCAAGTGGCTGACACAGAAATAATAATCCTCCAAATTAAAATCCAACTCCGCTATTAATATAGAATTCCCAATAATCACAAACTGAAGAAAGGCTTTTGCAGAGCTCAGTGCACAGACTTAAGGAGTCAGAACCAAATTATGCAACTCCTGTGCAATAGAACAACTGTCAACAGAACACAGCTTCCCCCACACTGCAGACTCCTTATCTTCAAAGCTGCCTCTGCAAGAGTGAGGGAAGTGGGAAGGGACATGACAAGGAATTCCTTGGGAGCCAAGGAACAAGGGTCTGCTCCACAGAATACAGCTCTGCTGGCCAGAGCTTGTTCCTTCAGCACTTGTGTGGCACAAAATTAAGGCGCCTCTTCATGCATGATGGGCTTGATTCACCTCTGAGCTAAGGCGACAGAAGTTTATACACAAAGAAAAGATCAGGCCCCAAAAGCGTAGGGCATGTATGGCTTGTCCTAGGAGACAGGGCTCAAGTTCCTCCTCTATACTGTGGACTACACTTGTAAAGAATTGAAAACACTCTGAATTGAAGCAGTATTTATTTCTAAGAGCCCCTGGCCACTGGTCTGTGTTAAGTGATGATCATCAAAATGATCAATTCTGAAAATTCCTCAAGCATATAATACAGCACTAAATCTCTAAGGTGTGCATTTTCTATCAGGCTTATAAAAATCAGGAGACCACAAACTGCTAATGTACAGAACCATAAATTTTGCACTGTTAGATGCAACATCCAGTGATTCAAATTAACAAAACTCTTGGTAAATAAATGGTAAATTACTGATGGAGCTATAGAACTGTTCTCACTTTTTTTTCTATCAGAAGATTGATCTATTAAGGATTAACTAGGCAAAATGCTTTTGGGATCTATTATTGAAGGTACCTCAGTTAAGTAAAAGCAAAGGTTGCCAGCATAAAATAATTCAAGCAGTTTGCAACATGGTACACAGTTTTATGTAGACTGATCCCACACTAATAAGAAAAGGGAAACAAAAAAAGCAGCAAAACCGCACAGACACTGTTGTTTATAACCTGTATCACAAGCCTAGTAAAAAAAATTATCAACATTTATCTAAGCAGGACTTGCTTCAGGAGAGATAAAATAAGCCTGAAGGTACATGAAGTGCAAACAGGAAATGTTTCAACAAATATACATATCTGACTTTTTCCTTTTAAAAAATAGAATCTGTTTCTGTCAGCCCAACGGTTTGAAAAATCTTGATCTAGGGAGACGTATGTTTTTCTAAAGCCACTCAGACATGCACAACTGTCACTCAGAGAACAGGTACCTGTTTCTGAATGCACTTAAGTCACCCAAATCAACCAGAGGTACTTTTTAGCACCCAACAGCTGCACAAATTAACAACAAAGGAGGAAGAGGCAACATCATGTTCCTACCTGGGGTCTCCACCACGTGGACATTGGCTTCACCATTTGAGTTGACAGAGTAAGTGAAGTAGAACCAGCAGTCATCAACATCCTTCTCCTTGCAGTGAGACAGGGGATCGGGCTGCCCGGGCTGAGGCAGCTTGTCCCGGCTCTCCACCCGCGTCATGTTGAAGTGCATACATTCCTGGGAACACGTTTCCTTCTTCTCTCCCTTATCGAAAGCTCTGCACTGAACGCAGTCCCTGGGGAAGGACAAAACAGAAGCAGCACTTTTGAATGTGTTCATGGAAGATTTCTAGCATTTAATCTAAAGAAATGTTAAGGAGAAAACATAGGGAAAAAAGCCCAAGAAAAACCAACCCTTTTCCCATAAAGGTTAGGAAAAAATAAAGCAAGACATGGGTTTATACCCGTCATTATATACATTTATGTACCTTGAGATTAACAAAAGCCCTTTTCACAAGTTCCTCTTTCCCTGAATGACCCACAAGCTTCAAGGACAGAAAAAACCCTAAACTTTTTCAACATCTCTACCTGGAAAATGAATACTGTCAGAAAAGGCACTCTAAGAACAGGGTATTTACAGTGGAACAGTGTCTGAGACACAGGTTAAAAAGAACAAACTGAGTGACAAGCCTTACAGTGGGCTGTCACTGAATAATTCATTGAAAAAAGCAGATTGAACAGGACTTTTATACTAGAAAGACCAAGGTTTTTTCTCAGCACAAAGTCAGTTGCACAGGAATCAGCTCAGCCACTAATCCTAAAATTATTTCAAAGTTTTCATACAGAAAATGCTAGGTTCCTAAAAACCTGGATTTCCAAAGGGAGGGATGCAAATGTCACTGGCCCACACAGGACTAGGTTTAGTTTTTGACTGTCAGGTTAGTTTTTTTCAATAGTATTTCAGAATAAAAGTTTTAAGCAAAAAGCTTAGCTGAAGTTTTAACTATCAAAAGCTTTGTTTTGAAAATCTTCACATATAACTATCACAAACTCCAACGCACGGATGCTGGGATTTGATTTTCTAGGTACGTACTTGTGCTCTGCACAGACACCGAGGCAAGTCTGACACATTTCACACGTGGGGCCTTGGAATTTGGGATCTGTACAGTTACAGGTGCCACATTCACAGGTTCCTCTTCCATTGCAAATCTGCCCATTAGATGCCATGCATGGTGTAGTGTCCAAGGAACAATCACAGGCGCTGCCAGTGAAGTTGGGGAAACACTCGCACACTCTGCACTTGCAGATCCCATTTCCTGTGCAGCGAAAAGGTATTGCAATGAAATCAAATCTAATATAAAACATAAAATCCGTGACAGTGAGAAATAAATGTTCACCACCTCAGGGTAGATAAAACAAAAAGAAACCATGGTGGAGAGATAACGAAGACTCGAATTAAGAGGTACAAAATAAATTTTAGCTCTTTGAAAGACTACTTGCAGGCATTTCTCCCCTTTTCCCATTCTCCTACATTTGGATTTCCTTTCATAAACAAAATAACAAGACTCGGGAAATCAGATCAAGAACAGTATAATGTGATGACCGCATCCCCTGGGTGGAGAGCACTACAGCACTGCTTCAATTCACAATTTTGCATGCATACAGATAAACTGACCACTCCTACCTTTGTATCTATCACTATACAAACGTATAAAGCAAGACTTAAAAAGATGAGGAATGCACTAATGGAGTATTCAAAACACAGAGAAATGAAACAGCTTTGGCTCCAGAGGACACCACTGTTCAGCTGCTGTACTTCTGACCTCACACACACAACCCAACTTCAGGCTCCTTACACCCTCGACACAAGAAACAAGATGCCTTTATCTTGATCTGGGTGACAAGGAAAGATCTTTGGCTACACCCCTCCTTCTCCACTGAGAATAAAGTGTTTCAGTCAACACTTTCCTGTCACCTGTGTATTTTATTTATTTATTTCCTGTGTATTCTGGAACACCACCATCTTTGCTCCCATCCTTTGTGGAATTGGAGAGCAATAGTGGATTCTGAGCAAATCAGACAAATGAGGTATTCTCATCACTCACAGCTTAGTGGCTTCCCTGTTTTATTATTTTTGTATCACAGACAACACTGAGGTAGTAGTTATACTCCTACTGGATAGTTCCACATGCAAAGCAGCAAAATAGCTTAGACATCGGCTGCTGAATGGTTTTTTAAATTGCTTTTGATTTCAGGAATTAACGATCATCAAAGTCTTGCTTCAAGTGCTTAAGGTGTTTTTCTGGATTTTGCACCTTCTAGTCTTCACCTACCTTTCAGAACAGTGTCAAGCAGTTCCCTGGTATCCTGTCAAGCACCAAAGTCAAGCACTCACTATTACAAGTAAGCTGAGGGCATTCTCTCTATTGACACAGTGGTTACACTGAGCCAGTAAAACATTATAATCTCAGGACAGTTGTCTCAGCCTTCTTTACTATAATACCTGAGGGTAACTCTGTAATAAACAGCAGAAGTCAAGTTCACTTTACACCCTTCTCAGAGCTGTGATTCAAGGAAGGTGAAATGTGCATTAACAGACTACACATCCAGAGGGCTGTTTTATTAATAGGAAAGTGTTTGCAATCACTAAACCTGTGAATATTCTCATCTCTGTTATCAAGTGGCTATGATCTTTTAGCTAAGTATCCCTACTCTACTGGGTAGGGAAGACAGACTTGCAAACTGCTGACCAGCTTTGCCTGCAGAAAGCTGAAGCATCTCTCACCTCCACAGATTAAACCATTTGATCGATCACAGTTGAAGTTGTCACATTCACAGTATTTGCCAGAATACACCTCATTGGTGTTTTCCCTTTTCTTGCATACGCATTGTCCACAAATGCATTCTCCATTGTTACTGCAGATTTCTGTACTGTTCTCTCTCCTGCAGTAAGCATCCATATCCTCACTATTTACTTCATCTGTGCTACATTCACATAGTCTTCCAATACGTCCTTCATTACACCTGCAAGGTAAAAGCATGACTGAAAATGTAAGCTTAACTGAAAATCACACAAAAAAAGGCCACAAGAATAGCACAAAGAACAGGAGTAAAAGTGACTACAGTCCCGACGGATGTTCCAACTTAAACTTCAGATGAGGTTGCCAGCTGGCACCTACATACCAATTCTTGAAGGCACTGGAGCAAACTGGACTAAGTTGCTCTTATGCTGATTATCTTACCTGATATTCCAGGCGAGAAACTGTAAGTCACCCCTTCTAACTAAATTGTCACACAACCATTATTAATCCCTCTCTCATGTGACAGAACAATAATTATTTCTCAAGTGACAGCAACTGTTCACTGTACCTGCTGTCATACGTCAGTGGAAAGATTTCCTATGAACAGTAATTAAGCAGGAGAGTAGATGATCTTCAGACCTGCTGAGCTGAGATCTTCAGGGATCAGCACTTCTCCTTATCAAGATATTAACGAGCAAATGGAGGTTGCTCTTGTTCCCATCAGTGATCAACAAACTGTTATGGGGTGTCCATCAGAGACAACAGATCACTGGAAAACTACCGCATTTACAAAAACAAAAGGCTGTGCTTACCCACAGGGCTGTTCTCGCCCATGGGAAACCAAGTGGACACCAGTGACAGTGATATCAAATAAAAGTAGTCTTTCTACACATAGATGGGAACATCTGTTATCCTTATTTAAAAAGGAACATCAAGAACTGACCTATATCCTTTAAAGTACTGACTCAAGCCAAATTTGAATTCTGACTCATACAATAATGCTGATCTAACGATCAATATTTAAGCATAGGGATTATTTATAGAGATATGGCAGTATTTCAAAATATCCTAAAAGAAACAGGCCTGTAACAGCAATTATTGTTCTTTCACTAAAAAGTATGTAAACCCAAGTAAACCCTAATTAAGGAAACAAAGATCTTGCTTGTATTTCTCTTTTGCAAAAATAAAGTAAGTATCTTTTTATTTACCTGCATGCACCACATTCAAATGTTCCATTTCCTGAGTGGCAGGCTGGACTATTAGGTTCTCCTTCACTTTGACATTGACACTCACAGATGAACTGGAGATTGATTTCCACTTCTTCAGTGAATCCCAGTGGTTTAATTTTAATTGTTTCATTTTGTTCTTTCTTTGGACATTCATTAGCTGTTATATTAATCTCAAATCTAACCTGCAAAAAAAAAAAAGTGGAGTGCCATGTTACTACGAGGACTTTTGTCTGTACTATTAAAAGGAAATGCTGTGTTGGATACTTTAAATGCAGTCTGTATTTGAGTAGCAGCACATATACTCCAAGTTACCTCATCTCCAATTGAAATGTTAGAACACTTCCTTCCATCTTCTTGTGTGTCATTCACTCCATTCTTGCAGAAAGACTTGTAACTGATTGTTACTCCTTTCGGTAGCTTAGTATTTTCCAGGATAACCTCCGAAGAAAGTGACTGAAATAACAGTTATTACCTAACTTCAAACTGAGTTGCAGAAGCGTTTAGCTGAAGAACAGACATTATACAACTATACACAGTCTAAGCACCAACCCCACAGGCACACTGGAATTATTTAAGTTCCAATGTGCTGAGAAACACCAGCCCAGGGCTGCCCAAAGTCACGCTGTGGTGACCCCTTCTCATGTCTGAACCTGTTACAGGGTCAGGGCAGCTTTCCACAGATGTTGGAGGCACTTGTTTACCCCATGTATCCCAAAGGAGAAGTGAGGCTCATTCACACACAATGCAGCAATGAAAAAAATATTTTGGAGTCAAACCCAGAAAAATGGCCTTTTTTGCTAACACTTGGAAAAAAGGTAAAAGTGAAGATGCTGAAGAAACAGCGTGGGTTTTGGTTGTGAATTTTGTTTTTTTGAAATGGAAAACATGGATGATAACTCTACCTTGTAATGCCATTTTAAACGGCTTTAAGAGCGTATCTTTTTACTCATCTAACCTCTTACTGCCATAGAGTCAGAGTGTTTAGTGTGGTTTTACAGCGATGGAGCATATTTATAGTTTACTATACTAACTCATCCGCCTTGGAGTCTCTGCTTGAAAAACTTAAGAGCAAGAAAAATTAATACATCCCGAACAAAATCTGAACTTACATTGTATGCATCAATGATCAGCTGAATCACGTTGCTGGAATTTGAAGACAATGTTCCCACTGCTGATTTTGGTATCAGATTTTTCAGTTCCTTTCAATATTTACAAAAATAGAAGGAAAATTACCATCTTACTAGCAAACAAAGTATAATTTGTAGTATAAATGGTCATGTAATGCATTAGTGGATTAATTAGTCAAGATCAAGTACTTCAGAAAATAAAGCTGCGTTGCCAGTGATGATCACAACTTTTGAGGTTATACACAACCCTACTAGCACAAATACTCAGCCTTTTCCTCTCCTTTGCATTTTCACTCTGCATTTGGCAACAGAATACTAAGCCCTTCTCTTGTACAAGTTGACCACACACAATCTCTCTTCAACCACACTTAGAATACATTAAAAAAAGGCAGGCATCTTTTTCCAACAAAAATGAAAAAACAATTTGAATACAGTTTAAAAAAGAACCCCAAAACCAAAAAAACAGGTTAAAAGAAGGAAAAATATGCATGTCCTTTACACAGTCATTTCCTATTGCACAATCACATCCAGCAGTTCAGTTAATTTTAAACATGGGGTATATAAATAGAGCACAAGAGACAAAATATGTTCTTTTATAAGTGTGTCCCCTGACTCAGTGTCCACACCCCCCTCAGCTATTTTGCTGCAAAAATGTTCTCAAAAATTAGAACTGCAAATGTGTTTTCCACTCCCTCATACCTACAAAGAGCAGTAAGGAAAAGGGGCGCTTTCTCACTGGAAATTACACACAGTCAGTTTTGATTTGAACAAGTAAAAAAGCTTAATAATAAAGTATGTGGGTAGCAAAATATTACTTCCACGATCACTTACTTCCACAATTAATTTTATTTCAAATAAGGCAATTTTAATGACTTCAGAGCAATTTCTTTACCTTATAGACTGCCTGAAACTCTTCAGTAACAGCAAAGATTGTCTGAATATTATTCTCACTAAGTTTCTGTACCAGATGAGCAATAGAGGGATAATCCTAAAAAATCAAGCATAAAATTAAATTCAAATTTGGGACACGTTGCTAGAAAATAAGTAGAAAGACTCTGACACCATAAATACAAATAATCTTTAGAAGCATACATACAACTCCTAACGACTCAGCTCAGGTCACAATTCTAAAGGAAAACAACCTCTGAAAACAAACAGGCATTGGTAAGATTTAATCCATGAAGATAGGTATTTCTTCATATGGACATTATCACATTCCAAGTCATATATAAGGTTAAATCCTTAATCTCAATGTTCTCAGAAAATTATCTTCTCAAAACCAGTACTTTTAGCACTGCTTCATAAAGAAATGATGAAATAAAACTGAATTAATTTTAGGTTTTTACTGAACAATTTTCACTCAAAGTTAGGCATATATGAACACACAAACTCGGTAAAGCTTATTGTGGTTACCCCATCTGGTCAATGTTCCTCTCCACTTTTTGTCTGATCTCCCTTTCAATAAACCACAAAGGCAATGTTAACCATATTTCTACCATGAGCTTTGCATCATAAGATTTCAGTCTTAAAGAACTATTCAAGGAGATATTTGAGAGTATTTTTCACACTAGTAAACTATTACGAACATGAAGACTGGTGAAATGATAAAATAATGGGACAGCCACCACAGTTTTCCAGTGGACATACAGGCCCATTCATTTAAGAGTTGGACTCTGACCCTTGTGCATCCCTTCCAACTCAGAATATTCTGTGATTCTGTGTGACATACAGGATTATTAGTTATCAGAAAGGTTAACGTCCAACAACACATAATCATAGCACGAAAGTTGCCATTTCTTGAAATTTTCCAATTAAGACTGGATTAATTCTTGCACGTTTACTTTAGTTAAGATAAAGTCACTTGATGTAAACAGACAAATTTTCTAAAACATAGTGGTCTGAAATTATACCAGATGACCCAATGAGTTCTTTTAAGCTTAAGCATCATAAAATACTCATTTTCCTAGAAGATGATGTAAAGACTTACGTAATAGTGGCTCATTGTGTACATATTATTTTCCAGATGACATTTCCCATCATTTGGTAGAACAATTCCACCAAGTTTACCATCTCCTGCAAAGTGGAATCCAGCATCCGTGGAAAACACTAACAGCCTTGTAACATTCCTCCAGCCAATTTGTTCCTTGGGAAAAACACAAATGGATTTTTAGTATTTTGTACCAATTTATTTTAAAGCATTGGAGATCAACACTTGAGAGAGAAATGCATGGAAAAGTAGACAGACTTAGGAGAAGCCACACTGCAGTGCCACCATGGAAAACACTGATTCACGCAAAGCTTGGAAGCACTTGCATTTTGTTAAACGTCTGCTCCAAAACATCTGCTGCAGGTTTTTCATCAAAGGTGAGAAAGATTCTTTTTGAGACAGACCCTGTTCAGTTCTCATTAGAGTATCTGAAGAGGTTTTAGAAATCAAGCCCATCAGCCCAGCTCTTCAGTGTCAAGTCCACTGCCATGCCATGGCCAGGCAGCCTCAGGACGCTGGTGTGCAGCACTGCTGCAGTACTGAACTGCCCAGCATTAGGCTCTGAAGAATCATCAGGCTTTGCCAACCTAGTGCAGATATGCACCCAGCACAGTGCTCGCCAGAGAACTGGCCCAAGGGCATCCTGGCCCATAGCTGCAGGGCCCAATTATGTAAACTGCCCTTTCCTATTTTTTTAAATTTTTCCATGGAGCTGAAGCCCTAGCTAATTTAAAGAGAGAAGACCATGTAAATGTGTCATATCAGTTAGCACCAAAAAACCCCTAGAAGGCTTATGATTAACACCGCACTTTTAAATTAAGAACCCAGATCATTTCAGAAAGTCTTGAATCCATTGATCAACAGCAAAAATAATATGGTAACAAAGAAATAAACTTGGATATCGCTTTTTTGAGAGTCCCTTTTGTACAGGTTCATAGAATAGTCAAAATGATAGAAACAAAGAATCCTTAGGCCTTCAAAACTAAATTAAATTAAAAAACAGTTTTCCATCTACTTCTGTCTGAGAAACTAGTAGAAGTCAAAATACACCAGATTTCTGCAACCACAATTACAAGGAGCTCACAGATCTTTAAAGTAAACTGAGAACAACTGCTTACTCAGGATTTCATACACTTTTAAGCAGAACCTGACTTTTATTCTACAGCAAACTTAAACAACTTTGTCTCTACATGCTGTGATCACGATCTCTGTTCGGAACTTTCACAATTCCCAGTTTCATTCACTCACTAGAGCTCTTCCTCACCTACCCAGTCTTGCTCGCAGGAGGTGACATATTCAAATGCCAGCCACCATAAAACACTAAGGCTGCATTCAAACAATTTCATCTAATAGAGCAGTAAAAAAAGAGTAATACACACTTACCCCACAAACTGCAACCTGCATTATTGCATCAAATCCACCTTCAGGAGAATCTAAGTTCCCAGAAATGTGCTGTTTACCTACAAGTTCATTGAATTTCTTTCCTTCACTGGTAAGGCTGAGCACATTTTTATAGCTAAAGGGACTTGTACAGTTCTGGTCACCCGTACAAGGATTTCTGAGTTTGGCCGGTGTTGTACTTATATAAGGCATCACAGTTTTCTCCACAAAAGAGCCAAAGCCTAAGACAGAACAATAAAATCCCTGTAAGTTGAAGTATGGAAGTCCCATTTGTATTATGACACAACAGAATTCAAATGCATTATCGCTGAACTGACATCAGAAATAGCTCTTATACTTGTTTATGTCCCACCTTCTCCACCAACACCAAACACTTTTACGTTGTTCAACAGGTTTTATGTATTAGAATGTCTACCGTAATACTGCTAAGTTGAAAAAAAACAAAATACTCTTCATATACAATCATGTGAAAAACATCAGGAAGGAAACTTCGGGGGTTTAACTACTATTTTCTGAGAATAGGCATATCTTCCTTACCAATTCGAAAGTCTGAAGTTATTTTTTCCATCTCTAACATCAGAGCAGTTCCAAGACTTTTCACATTCTCTAAATCATCTTTCATAGAATAGGAGAGGTCCATAAGATAATAAAGGTCAATGGGGTAGTCTTCAGCTCTCTTGAATTTTAATGAAAATGTTTGGGGTTCCCCTGTTTCAGAGATTAAACAACAAATAGAAACCATTAAACATTCCACAACTGCACCAGCAAGAAAAATGCCTTTCTAAAGAAAGGTTTGTAAATCCTTATGAAGGTTTTGAATTAGAGGCAAGTGATTTTTTTCTCCTGTTAACTGAAATGCTTAACATCAAATTAGGATGAAAACAATGTCAACAAGTGTTTCTTTCAAATATTCAACTTCATATTTCTGAGGTACTTTATCTCCCCCCAGAAACTATTAGCCTGCCAAAAACCAAGCTTCTTGTAGTTCCTGCAATTTCAAATCTTAATACTTTAAATCATTCTAACAAGGTTCCTTCCTGTAAGACCTAATAGCACAAATTCTCAACATCTATTTTCATCCAAGATGACTTCAATAATTCTCAGAAGTTAACAGATCACATTGTTTTAATAGGTTTATAAAAGAAAAATTAGTTCTGGATGGAATATTGCAAGTTGCTTTGCATCTACCAAGCTCAGAGCACAGAAATGGCAGCAAGAGAATGGCAAGTTACTATTTGCTGTGATTGTAAGCCCAGACCCTGCATTTTGCCTGCGGAAGAATGTAGTCTCAACTCTGATGCTGAGAGACGGTGCAGAAGAATCACACACACATACCACACACCGCCTTTCCCAGAAAATGGAACAGCATTCTTTTGCCTATTATATATATGAAATAAGGAATAGAATCAATAGGATTTCCTGCTCCCCTCAGTCACTGAACTTAAATGGTAGTATGGCTGCTGCTTAAGTTTGCTTAATAAGTAGGAAACATTTGCTAAACATCAGCAAAATCAGTAAAGTGAGAAAACCATTAAATGGGCAAGTGAATAGCATATGGATGATACAGCTGTATACTACGGTTTTCACCAAAAAAACCCCAACAAAACAAAGGGAAAAAAAAGCCACAATACAAAAAACAACCACAAAAATCTGTTTAGATTTTCCTTACCTAATATTTCAAAAAGTCTGCACAGAAAGCAAGTGTCCCCCTCTGCAAGCACACAGTCCCTCAGAGAACCCATACCAAGAAAAGTGCTTATAAACAGAGTAATAATCTTTTGGGTAATTAGATTCTGGTTGCCCAGGTCCCTGCTATGTTCTGATGAAAAAACTTCTGTGTCAACAGAGGAACAATAATTTGGTTTGAAGCAAAACCCGTCACATTAGAAATAAATAGGAGTCATATCAAAATTGCAAAATAATTTTCATTACTTTCCCCTCCACATCATGCCGAGCCTGCTTCACATCACCTCCCAATTATTACTGCAACCACCGCCAAGCAGCTGACCCCAAGACCAGGTTCCGCTTCCAGGAAAATACAAGGCAGCTGTTCAGTGTGTCTACAGCACCTAAGAACTCTCCTTAAGGACAATCTCCATTCTGCTCAAGTGAGCCACTAGCCCTGTTCCTCCCTGCCCCACTCACCTGAACGAGATAAAAGTTCTCTTTAGGGGCTAGAAATCGTACACAACTACTTTGTTTTTTTTCATTACTGTGGTCCTGTGTCCACATCTTTAGCTGCTGGAAGGTATTTTACGTAGCAATCCAAAAATTGTGCTGCATAACTACAAAACCACTTTGTTCAGATGATGCCATCACAGACACGCAGACTTCAGGCAACAGCAGTACTTCAAGCAAAAGGAACTGCTCTCATAACTTAACTTTTAAGTTTTTGCTGACTCCTCTACTTTCATCCTATGAAGGCACACTGTAGAAAATCAACTACAAAATACTGAAAACAAAACAATTTTACTTTTCTGATATATCTGTTATTCCATGTTGTATGAATTTTCTCCTAAGTTCTACTGAGAAAATAGAACAAATGATAATATCTAATCTTTCTTTTAAAATCAAACAGTATTTGGAATATCTAAACACTTGGATCTGAACTCAATGGCTCTGCTATCATTCACATTATCTGAACAGCAGTGATTTCTGTAACAAAATGGTTACACATTCAAATCAAAAAATGCAGATGTGGTGGTGACAGAAGAATCATCCCAAAAGTGGGACAGAACTGTCCTTACCGACTCTTAGATGCAGTGCTAATTTCTGTGGCTGGATCTGTGTAATGGCTTCTGGTTTCAGTTTCTCTGCAGCACCTTTCTTACGATTCGTTACTTCTCTATTTTCGAGCACCTGTTTGCTGCCTCTGGGATTTTCTATGTCTTCCATAGGGCAGCCTTTACTCTTCAGTGCTGCCAAGTCATCACACCGGGCAGATGTTGGCTCTCCTTCTTGCAAAAAATCCTAGAAAACACAAGCAAAAGAGCGTCAAGTTTACAGCTATGTGCAAGTTCTTATATTCCACCCACAACTGCTCTTCCTACAATGATTCCATCTTTTTTTTTTTCAAAGTTCAGTAATAAAACACGTGGTCTTGAAATATATTAAATGATACTAAATACATTCAGTGACTACTATTTACTCCAAGAGTTTGTACCTACTTATACTTATCTGTGTATAAGATATAAGTAAGACAAAAAAAAAATAAAGCCCAGTATCACCTCCATCAGAGCTGGGACATCTGTTTAAAATGGCTACTCTAAAAGTGACTGCAAGTGGAAAAATCTTTCATTTTCACATAATTGCCAATAACGTGAACCTACTTGAACAGCCTGCTTTTAACATTCTTTCCTTTTTAATTACGATTATATACGTGTACCTTGGTATTCCACAATAAAGTAATAGCTATATGCTGACAGAGCAGGGCAAAGACAGACAACTCTTATTGTGAGGAAATTCAATGTGAAAGTAACACTCATAAGCAAAACCAATCCTTAACTTTGTTCAGAACAACAAATTATCAAACCTTAAAAAAGTTTTAACCTCAAATATAAATAAACAAATCTTCTAATTGAGAAACTTGGCAATTCTGATTCTGCCCCCATCCCCAAAATATGCATATAAATAAACGTATACTAAAGCTTGTTGGTTTTTGATGACACAGACCTACAAGAAATCTGACAGCTCAAGGCCAAATTATAAAATTAGTCAGTTTAATCAAATGTTGCAAGTTTATAAGCTGGTTTGGGGAATAGTAAGTAGGCAGTATATAGAAATAAAGATACATTACCATCTCCTAGCAAGAAACAGGAAAATTTCTCAGTTTCCAATAACAAACCAAAGAAGAGCTATAGAAAACATTTTCTTCTCTTTCTAACCTGAAGAAGATAAATCACCATATACTGCTTATACCTAATATTTTGTAGTTTCCTGAACTTAATTTTTCTTAACCTAAGAAAATACTCTTTTTGTTTCATAATGAAACAAACCACCCACCCACCTAAACCTATCTCCTACTCCTCAAGTCTACCAACAACAGAAAACTAAAATTTGAAAATCTTATTTTTTAGAAGAAAAACCCCCTTCAGTGTCTTTCCCTACTCCACCTACATCTGTCTAAAATTAGCTCTTGCTCTAATGTCACTAGAAGAATATAATTAAGCATACCCAGACAGATTCCACATTGGAGTCATTTAAGTAACTATGAGACAGCCTATAGAGCCTGTATATACTCAGGATTTAGAAAAGGAGAAGTAAACACATTGTGAAAAACATTTATACTCAAACCAGAAAATCACAGTATTTGATTTTTTAAGTACAAATAAGTATCGAATCGAAGAATTAGAGGAAACTACTATTAATGAAAACAGACATTTCTATACGGTTAAAGTATTCACTAAAGTGTGAAACCAAGGGAAAAAACCAAACCATAAAACGAATTTCGCAACACTTACTGTTTTTTTACACCAGCCGCAGTTCGGTCCTGCTTGTATACATTCTCCACATGACTTTGCATTAGCTTTTATGCAGTCACTTCCACCTAGGGAAGAACACAAATCCATCACTTCGTTTATAAAAAGGTGCTAACAACAATAGCATTTCACTTTGTTTCATTCTGGCTTTGTAAACTAAGTTTTAACTACAAACAGGTTATTACCATGAGATATGACTGACCTACTGCCACTAGCATTTGTCTAGTGAGGATGTATTTATCCACATAAATAACTGCTACACAGATACAGTTTTAAAGCAGCATTAAAGTACTGCAGTGAAATCAAGTGCCTTACCTTGCTGAGCAAATCCATTCCATATCAAGCAACAGAGGACGCCAGCACACGTGAGCAATTTGAAATTAGTCTGGAAGACAAAAACAGAAAATCAAATTGGATGATTTACTGTAATGAGTAAGTGCAAAAAAAGATTTCATGAAGCTGGGGACATATAACTGTGTTTCAGAGGAGGCAAGGAACACGGAACAAATGCAAATCAAATTATCTTAGTTGTATCAGCTGGACAGTTTTGCTCTAATACAAACCATGTTTGGGAGCTACACTGTATTTAAAAGACATCAAACAGGGCAGCTCCTTACATTATTTTGAAATGCTCTTATGCTAGGTAAACCAGCAGGCTATGAGAAATTCAGAAATGCTGTTTATTTGGGGGAAGAACCCAGACCAATCTTTTAACACCTTATAAAAAAATATTTATGCTCTGAACGTTATCAGAGAGAGACTTCTAAATAAAGATACCACAGCAGTACAGGACGGAAACAGAACTTCTATACTCACATCTCTGTTTCAAGATAAACACCAAAGCCCTTTACAAAACATTTTCGTCGGAATCTTCAAAGGGCATTTTACAGACTAACTTTGCACTTTATACACCAAACTAGAAATTTCCTCTCAAAATATGCATCACAAAGTATCCCTGACATAAACTCTACTACTATTTTTTCTTCCTTAGACAAAAGAAAATTTATGGATACCACCCATATCAAAGAAAAAAACACTTTGTTCAGTGCTGTAAGTATTAATGAAAGGCTAAATTTTTCTAAATTTTTTTTCCACTGTAATAGCAGGTAGTCAGCCCGGGTCAGTTGTCGTATCTTTTAAATTCTGATACTATTTTAAACTCTCCTTCTCTTTTATTCATTATAAGAGTTCTGAGAACTTAGATGATAATGTCCAGTTTCCTTGGACATCCTAAAATGTTGTTGCTAATTAAAGCCCTTCCAGTCATCCTGGAAACAAAAGTATTCTTAATAACTTTTTGTTCTAAAAAATATCTTGCAGTATAGCCAAGGAAAAGTGAATTTGGCAGAATCTCCTAAAATGAACATGTCATTTTTCTAGAAGACATACTATTTTTCGTATAAATTATCGGCAAAGTAAGCAATGCTCAAATTAGTACAGCAGTTGAGCTTTCGTTTTTGCACACTGATCTGGGGTTGAAACACAGCAGCTACTTTGCACATCCAGCGAGACCTATCAGAGAAGGGATGGCTACTCCAAAATCTGATGGGGAAAGTTTCAAACAGAAGCCAACCCTTTGCTAACAAATTGTATCCAACAACAAAATATTAGATGGTTCATATTTTTCTGATAAATCATTCTGGCTTACTCTTCAGTGGATGCTATGGTGAGAGGAACGGCAGTGGAGTTTAGACACAGGAGAATTAAGAGAATATGCTGTTGAATTACTTTGACAGATGTTATACATAAGCACAAAAGAAATTACCGGTTAAAAAAGGAGGAAAAAATTGAACTGTGAATTATATCTTACTTAACTTTTGAACGCTACTTATTGCATATATGCAACTCCAATTTCTCTCTGCACATTGCTGCAACTGGCCAGTCCTTCATTTACAAAAACTCTCTTCCAGAAACACTCTTTTATTAAGCCCCTCTATAAGTGATCACCTCAGTTCAACCTGTGCAACCACAAACCTTGATCAGAGGGGAACGGTGACCCAAGGAATGTGAGCAGGTGGAAGACAGATGAAGGGACTGAACCACGGCTTGGAAAGACAATGGTTATATGGTTAGGAGTTCACCTACTGGAGTAGGAGTCTGGACAACAAGGCCTTACCAGGTTGCTCAACTTTTAGATTCCTTCTTTCCTGGTTTTATGGTAGGTACCTTGTGTTCAGCAAACCCTGCTTCTCTTAAGCAAAAGGATATTTTGTTACTTGAGAAGCAGTTTTGCTTTCAGTACAGCCCAGAACGGGGTGGGATTTTCAGTAAGAAAAAAGCCAAGCTGCTGGCACCAGTTGAGTACTGTCTTTTCTGTCAGCCTAGATGAGAAAATTATAAGCAGTTCACCTTTTTAGGGCAGACTAAGAGTGGATGCACAGCAAGTCCACACGGACTACATAAATAAGTCGGCAAAGATGTGACACGGCACTAAAGCTATGATTAAGACCATTTGGAAGAGAAACGTTCCAGTGGAAATACATCCGCACGATGAAGGCAGTTCTGGGCACAGCCTCCCGGTAAAGTTAACAGGCAAAATGTCCTTTTCCATATATGGCTGCGCCAATGCCTCTCCCGGAGAGAGGCCTGCCCTCCGACGCACGCAGCTCAGCTCAGCTCAGCTCGCTTCCTTTACCTCCACAGCTTAACAGCTTTTCCAGCTGCTGAGGGCTGGGAAAACACGAGCAGAGATCCACTGGTTTGGATTCAGTTCTGATTGCTGTCCAATGCAAGCAAAGCCATGCACACCCTCGGCCTCCATCCCTCCTGCCGGCCACTGCGGCGTCAAATGCACTCACTCCCCTGCAAGTCCCCAGTCAGCACTGAGAACTGCCCTCTTCAAAGTTTTTCCATTGAGGGAATAAACCCACACAAATAACTCCCGAGTATGCTAGATGGCCAAAGGAAGCCTTTGGAAACCCTTTATGGAGCTACAACTACAATGTCGTGTCAGTATTCAACCACAGATGACTGCAACAGAAAAAACCCCCAACTGCTACAAGAAATAAATTAATATTTTTACGCAACATTTAAGTATTTTCTATTATACTTGCTCTCCCCTTTCTAAATCCTTGAAAAATATTCCAGAATCCTTGAAAAAGTGGTATGTTTTTCTCCATGAAAAAAAGCAGCTCAGAGCCAAGAGACCGAAATCTCTTTAATCACCACTTGGATCCTTTTTAAAAGGCCGCAAATACTGTGCTGTTGAAAAACTGATTTTAAAATTATTTCTGCATATTTGTGAACCATAGTCTATTTTTGTAAATATTTTAGGAAAACAAACACGGACATAACCTTGAATGTTTGGATTCAATGCTTTGCAAGTTGTTTTTTTTTTGCTAACTGTCTCAACAAACAGTAATGCTTGAAGAAAATTTTTTATTTATAAAATCAGCTTTGATGGAAATTTCTGGAGCTTTTAATTTGAAATGAGAGACTCATTAAGTGACAACAGAAAAAAGGAAGGATTATTTTTCCACAGAATTTTGAACTTGCAAATTAAATATTTAGAACCTTCACATTCTGCTAATCATCAAGGTATTTAGAAATTAACCACTCCACAGTACTGAAGCCTTTTAAAATATATTTATTAGAATGGCAATAGCATCTCTGCAGAAAATTAACTGGGAAAATGGGATCAAGGAAAAAAGGTAAGAGTTATACACACATTTATTCCTTTGAAATTTAATATTGATGGCTATGCTGTTCTCCTCTCATCACTCTCCAGCTCGGCACTGCCACAGGCCGCAGTTTATACAGATATAAAAGCAATATTAACAACAACGTGTTAGGTTGCTGCAGTATTATGCCCCTCAGCTGCGCTGCTCCTCATCTGACCCAGTAACCCAGTATCCACCAAGCTGATGGCAAGCAAAGGGTAACGCTACATGGCATCTGCCCCTACTGCATTCTGAACTGTGCCCTACTGCAAAGCTTTCCATTGAAACACACAATGACCACAGGGGAAACGTTTTAGTGTGCAGTAAGAGCTGAGCTGTTGTGCAGACGCCACCTATTTGAGGCAGTATCCAGACAGCCAATTTACTCATATGCCCACACACCACTCGAATTGCACTTATAAACCTAGAAATGAATACACAACTCACACTTTTGGACTCATGTTCGTGCTTCCTGCAGCCTGACACCTCTTTGCATGAGCTGTGTTTTCACGGGTTTAAATCTTGGTTCAGAAATGCTGCACGGAATTGATTCCTCTTAGAGCTGATGTTTACAGCCACTTTCACGAAGTGCAAGGACAGAAAATCACTTAAGAGATCTGCCCCATCCTCCTTTTTGATTATTTGCTCTTGGTAATCAACCTCCTGGCTGATTATTCTTACTGCTTTCCTTTTCGATCAATGCCAGCATTACTGTGGCCACCAGGAGGGCTGGAGCAAGAAAAGATCTGTCTGAAACTAATCCAAAAAAGAAAGGGTCTTGTTTCTTCCACTTGGGTACAAAACCATTTATCCCGGCGTGGCAGAAGTAGTGAGATGAGGATGGAGGAAAAGAGAACTTGGAGGGGGCAGGGAAGCAAAAGCTCCTGCTGCTCAACCACAGCCTGTGGTTGAGTGCTGGACTACACTGGTCACACAGCCAAGCCCCCACCCCCATGCATGAAGGCTCTGGTTAAAAAAGGAGCAGGAAGAGACACATTTCTAAAATAAGCAGAATGAAATAGTCTCTGGAGACGCCTGTTTCAGGACTTGATGGCTACTCTGCTAAAACAGTTCCTTCTTCCCTCCCTCCAGAAGGTTTCCTGGCGTTAGCTGAGGGCCATACCTTTCAGCCTGAATTTTATGGACTGGCAAAATGAATCCCATTGACATTTCCGAAAAAAAAGTGGGGGGAAAAGCAGGAACTGAAGAAACCAAACAACCTTTGTGACATGGGACAGCAATGACAGAGACATTACAAACCTCTAGCAATGACCCACAAATTCTTTTGACAGCAAAACTCCCACACCAGATGTCATTAATTACAATCCCTAATTTGCCTGGAAATGCAACAACACTAAACATATCTGCTTGTACAACTATTCATTGTAAAGAAGCAATTCACTATATAAAAAAGCAGTAAAATGGTATCTTGCTGTTCTGTGTTGAGAGAAGCATATTGCTGAGTAAGACACCAGCAAAAAAAAAAAAAAGAAGTTTTACACGAAGGAGTTACATTTGATTAAAACTTCCATGTCTGTGCTATAGATTTTCCCACAAGTCTTAAATTGGTAATTCTTCATTTATGACCTTCACAGCTATCTTATTTACTTAATCAGTGTTAACGTGATACTGAAGTACAGTTGGAATACACTGCACAGTAAATTCCAGGACCACCATTAAGAAACTGCATCACGCATTCTTCATTAAATAAGCGGAGATTTGGGATAAACAATGGTGGTTGAACTGCCAGAAAAATTTAATCAAAGAACCCAATCCTTAACTCAGCCTGCATAACTATTTGTTCCCTGGATGTAGACCAGCTCTGTGACGGCTGCCCTTCACACAGGCCCAGCTCCTGACCTTGCATCATCAAGGATGAGTTAGCAGAGCATCCCCACGTAGGGAAAGTGAATTTGATGAGAAAAGTCAAGATGGACAACAGAAGTGCAGTCTCAAGAGCAGGAGTTTGCAGCACACCAATCCAAATGGGAATGCTAGAAGCAAGCCTTCCTTCAACAGCCTATCTGTCTACCAGCCTACCAACAGCATGGCTCAAGACCATGATGTTCCTTCTGCCCCGGGCAACTTCACAGACGCTAACACAGCAGGTTTTGAACTGCTTGCAGTAATACGGAAAGAATGGGATGTTATCTCAGACTGAAGTGCAAAATAAAAAATTCTTTAGGACTGAAAAAACTTTTACACAAAAAGTTCAGCACATCAAGACTGCTTACTCAAAATGTTTCCTGAGAAAACTTTAAGGCGTAACCACTTCAGCTACTGCGATGCTACAGCATAAAAGAATCAACAGTATTTCACATTGGATTTAACTTCTGTCAGTTATTTGTAAGTAAAAACAAGTCTCCAAATACTCATGAGAATCGCTTCCATAAAACACTGTTTTAGCAGGGCATCACATATTAAAATAATACATAATAAACCAGTTAAGACTTAAGTTTCAATTACAATAGAGTTAAAACCTACAGGAAACTGATTTTCTGCTTAGGTTAGGGAGACCAGCTCCTCCATTCCAGTATGGTTCTGTAAGGTTACCTGCCACAATTGGTATATGTCACTGTTAGTTCAGAAGATTCCCCTGCAGGGTTGGGAGTCCAAAAAGAGATGCATGCCCAAACCATGAGAAAAGATACCACAATTCTACAAGTTTGGCAGGGAAATTACTGTGCCCCACTCCCGTGCCCAGTAAGGCAGACAAACATGAAGAGTAACACAACTGCTAAGAATCTGAGCTACACTACATTACTATCCACAGTTTATTCATACAGTTCTAAATAATTTCCCAAGAAATCAAGTGGCTTAAAATTCACCAAAAAGGACAAAATGCAGTTGGAAAAATCAGTAGGTGTTAGGTTCTGAAATAACCTTGTGTCTTTTGCTGAAATCCCAGCATGGGCACCTACATCACATGGCCTTGTCAGCTGAATACATGAAAATGTTCATGTACAAGCACGAGCAGGCTGCGGCCACAGCTCATGAGAACAGAGCTGGAAGGCTGTTCATGGTGTCATCTTGTGTCCCCAGAGTATGGGGTGTTAGTTTCTACAAGACACAGCTGCTTCAAGACTGAACCACTAACTTCACAAGCACTCACATGGTTTGACTGTATTACTGTTTTTATATAGAATTTACTGATATTTGTTCCTGGGTTTCATTGGAGCTCTCAACTTACTGACTGTTCTAAATAATGGAATGAAAAGCAACTGGGTATTTTTTTATGCAAAGTATTTTTTGGTTTTGATTTGAATTATGGAACGGAAATAAATCTGCCCAAGCTAGGTGCCTGGCTGCAGGGAATTGGGGTGTGGAAGATTTTGCTTGATGGAAGACATAAATTTCCTCTATAATCAGAAAAAATACAGGTAGCGATTTCTGAACAACTGCAGATGATAAAGTTTTCTGGTATCTGACATCTCTCCACAATGAGAAAGAAAAAATGCAGTAGATCCAGTTGGGATATGACAGAAGGTGGTAATGCATCCCAGATATTTTACAGTACTGTGGCACACACAGGAAGTAAGATAACTGGGCTCCAGTCCCTCCTCAGCCCCAAAGGGTTTGCATTCCCATCTCCTAAGAATGCTCTATCATCCTATAGGATATACTAGTAAGAGCTTTAATTAAACCAAAGCTGCTTCACAGAACAAAAGGCACAGAGACAGAAAATGAGCTGATAGTTTTGTCTCTAGTTCACCCACTGAACAACTCATATGGCAGGAGGTAGATAAAAAGATATGTGGGGTTCCAGATACTGTTGTCTGTAATGTTTACAGATTTACAGCATTATTGTCCATGAGAAAAACCAGAGACCTGGGTTCATGATTTGGAGTACGAACATTATTTCTTTCTCACCAAATGCTCTACCCTGAAGGAAATTGAAAGGAAACAGATGTATGTTCACACTCAGACACATAAGAAAGCCTCAACTGCAAACCTCCTGTGTCGTGGATGACAACTCTGACCAGTGCTCACCAGGCTGAAATCCCTCTCGATTTGCAGACCTGACCAATCTGAACTATATGGACTTCTCTCGGGACTTAAGTTAAAAGTGAATACAAGGACCTAAATACAAAGAACTAAAGGCAGCCAGGGAGCTTCTGGAAAGCCAGGAAAAGCCTAAGGAATGTAGACTTTTATGGAACATAGCAAACTTATTAAGGCAGGGTAAATTACATACCATGCCTTACTTCATTGTATTTCTGTATGTCTTTCATTGTATTTCTCTAAGTGTTTTCACTAGCAAAATCTATTTATAATTTCTCTTAATGACAAACTCCTGCAATCGGCTGCACACCGAAATAATACTCATCACAAGCAAAAACAAGTGGCATAGCAAATTGTAAAGAAGGCTAGTGCTGCTAAAGCCCACTCAATTTATTCAGAGAATATTCTGAGATGGAAGGGACACACACGGATCACTGAAGTCCAGCTCCTGGCCATGCACAGAACAGCCCAAGAATCACACCATGATTTGTCTTTTCATAAAATATTTCTATTTCAGAACCCACACGTCCAAATTTCACGCTGACGATGGTGACAGAAGGTAAAAGAACGGGAAAAAGATGCACAGCGGCAACTTGAAGATACTACTGACAAAGAGCCTTCACCTTTCTAGTCAGCAAACCTCAAGTGCAACCTTGATGTCTTCCCTTTGTTCTCATGCTTTTTTGGAGAGCACTGTGGTGCAGGCAGGACTAACACTGGTTAGTCAGCACCACTTTTGAACGAAGGACCTTTTTTCAAACAGCGTGTAATTCATGACTAGATCTTCACAGTACTACCATACCACAAATCATTACTAATTTGAGAACACCACTTTGCTGTATTACCCATCCTTGTCCCTGGCTTGGTTCTAACGCACACAAAGAGACTGTTTGTATAACATCTTCTTGACCCGTTGAATCATAATTTGAATCCAAGATTCCACAGTTTAGGAGTTGCTTTGGAAAGCATCTGAATACTTGAAAGGCAGGTAGTACTTAGACACAGCTCATGAGAACAAGCAACCTGTGCATGATGACCACATACAAGAAACTATTTAACAGATAAGTCAGGTGCTCTTTCTCATGAAAATGCTCGTTTTTATTTCAATATTTTTCCCATGCAGTTATCCACAAACTGCAATTTATAGTGTAAACTCTGACAACGGTATTTTGGAAAACTAGACTAACAAATAGGTGTATTGTGCTTAATGTTCAACACTAAATTAGGAGAGAAATACAACTCTGCATGTTCTCCAGCAGAGCACCGAGAGGCTTGCAGCTACATCTCATTAAAACACCAGCAATGTGCTTTAAGTGTTGATCAGCACCTAGTTTAAACTAGAATATTTACATCGTTCTCTGACCATCCAGTTTATAACTACTTTCTGCTCTACATTCTACACTTCTCAAACTGCTGTGCTTATAAAATCCCATTTTGGTGCATCCTGCCCACAGAAACCTGGGATTCCTGCAAGGACATAATGAAGCTCTTTGAATTTTAGGAAATGACGAAACAATAAAACCTGTTCCTGTGCAGCTTATGCTGGTGTGCAAGCACCCTGCAGAGGCAGCACCTCTCCAAGCCTAAACCACTAACCCACCAAGCCCACTGCTACTGATACTGTGGTTGAAGGAGTTTGTGGCATCTACAGCACCTCTATACATGCACACCTAGAAAGCTATCTCTTCAATGTGGACATGTGTCAGTAACAAAAACAAGTCCTTTTTTCCCACCCTTAAAACTGTCACTGTTAGAAATATCCCTTTTCCATACTCTTTCAAACCTAAGTTTCCAATAGTTCAAGTACACCACAACCTTACTGACTCAAAGCATGTTGTCTCCAGAAATTTTGAAGAATTATCACTGTACCCAGTCTCACTGTTATCAGTAGGGATTTTTCTGTAACAAACATTTCAGTGTTTTCATTATTACAAGCAGCTCTTCACACAACTATGATTGAAACAATTTTAAAAAATCTGTTTCAGTACTTTTCAAATGCTTTTAGAACCATCCGTTGTTTTCGCTGCAATAATTTCTTCTCTAGTCTAAATGTAACACTTTTTTTTTGGTGGGAGAAAGTGTGAACTGAATATTTAACTTGTTTACATAGTTCTTTCCAGTCTACAAGACTTCTTGGCTAAGTTTAGCATTTCCATCACAGACAGATGACAATTAGGAACGGCAGATAACGATTTAAGCCATTCTAGTAGAAAACGTGGGGGTCTGTTCCATGGGGTAGTATTAAATTCCTGCACACTCTGCACCACTTACTACTCCCATAAAGAGACTATTTAATTTTGTGCAACTTAAACCTCACATTTATCCACATGGGGAAATGAAAAGTTTAGTTAAGCACATAAATATAGCTCTTACACAGCTGACTGTAACTGGTGCTTCCGAGGCTGTACTGCCTCCATGACTGTCACAACATCTGGATAAACTTACTTTAATCCAAGCTTTTCTGTTAAAGGAAAAGCAGAACAGAGGCAAGTATGTTCCTAAGTAAAAAGCTAGAGAATTTCAATTAATACAATGTCTCACTCATCTATTTCTTTAAGAAAAAACAATTGCAAATGTGTTGCTGGCTATTGCTGCAGGTCCTGCAGGAAGCCAGCAGCTGGCACACCGCAAAGAGCAAACTCAGCGGAAACTCGTCGGTCGTTACATCGCAGAGTTCACCCACCAGGAGCTATCATTAACACTCTGGGTACAGTTTCAGCAGCCAAAACCCAGATGAAAGCTAACTGCAGCTGAAAGGATCAGCAGTGCTGCAGCATCTCCAAAAAATCAACATCTGACCCTGTACTACCACTCAGGGACCTCCCCCACCTCTATCCCAAGCCAGCTCCACTTGGACCTTGAGATATCCCTTTCCCCTTTGTGTCAAAAGCCACTTTCTGTAAGCCTCAGTGAAAATCAGACCTCCACATGGACAGAGGACTGCTGAGGAAACAGCGTCTAAGAAAGGGCAGGTGGCTGATGGACTGACTGCCCTTCAAAATTACACTGGGCTCTCTGCTGCTAAACCAGCCTGAATTCACGCTGTCATGGGCCAATCACCCTAAGGTGATCTTGGACAAATTGTTTATAAATGCTCTATAACACAGCCAGCCAGTTTGGGGAACTATTCTGATTTTATTTTTACAGGTTATCAGAATAAATTAGTTGGCCGAAAAAATTAACACAAGTAAAGACAAAATACTGAAGGATTTTAGGTCTGTCGTTGTTTGTTCATATTTTAATTCAGAATTCGAATGGCAAGCACATAAAATAATGTTTACAGATAGTATTGAAATATTTAACATCAAGTTTTAAAAAAGATTCACTATATATTCACTATTCAAACACAATTTAGAATGAGACTTGTACTGAAACAACTCTTGTCCTCAACATTCTTTTAATGCCAGGTAAGTGTCCAGAAAAATGATCATGCAGAACCAATAAAAAACTGGTCATCCCACTGAACTACATACAGCCTTATAAATCTGTACTGATGAGATCTTGAATATAATTTAATTCTATGTATATTTAATTTTTTCATATGTTTGTTATATATATTTGTGTACATAACTAATGATGATTATTAATTCAACGGGAGTGATAACTGGCTAGGCAGAAGCACAAACTGAAACGAACAGTGGACTTCATCCAGATTTTGATGCAAGTTTGAGCACTTGCAAAAAGCTCACCAATCTTAGGAAAAAAATAACTTCAGCCTTAAAAGACATTAAAAAAAAGTCAAAACCAAAACCGCCCAGACTCATCAGAAAGTACTTCATAAAAAGCAGTCCTGGCCTGAACAATCTGCCTATTCATACACTTCTGCTGTTTTCCAGAGTAGGATTTCAAGCCTGGAGTCCACAGGCTGCTTCTCAGAGCACTGCAAAAGATAATAAAAGATGAGGTTTCTCATAGCAGCCAAGTACATCTACCAATGTACATCTACCAGTTTGCTACTAGTGAGCCCAGGAGACAGCTCAACTTCTCCACACCTTAAAATTCTCCACCTTGCACCCTTCATATCTCTGGTGCCAACTGCAGACGATACTTTCACCCCTTAGCTTAGCCAGTGGAACAAGCTGAGCGGTAACACCTTCTGAGTGATTTCTCACCTGATCTAGCAAGCTAAAACGGATTACTCAAGTCAGAAGAGCACTGAAGCAGGCACGAGCAGATGCTGTGAGGTTCCACAGCAGTTTATGCCACCTTATCTCTGGACTACCACAGTGGCACACGCTCTCGCTATGAGTTGCACGTTTTCCCGTTCCTCCCTTGGCTCTGAAGCACGTCCCTCACAATGCATGTGGTCTCCCAGCTGCAACAGCTGATCTACCTGAAAATTAATTTTTTGCCAAGCTATTTCTCAACCAGAACAGTTCTTTCAATAACTCAATGTACAGCCCTATAACTTCCACTGCTGATGAAAGGAGGATGGCAAAACTGCACAGCTATGGGCAGGAGGGACAGCTGAGACCTACAGCTGGTATAAATTGCTGCAGAACCATGAAAAAAAATGAAAATTAAACACAATTTTAGTTGAATTCATGGTTCAAAAGCCAATGGAACATTATACAAAATATGAAATTCAGGTAAATTTGAAAACCAATTGTCTGCTGCAGTTTGAGTTATCACTAATGAGTGAGCTCTTTTTTTTTTTTAATTCTGCAGAGACATAGCATTAAAATTGCTTCCAACTACAAGCAAATGTTAATCATATTAAATAGAGATATTATTCATTTAGAAAGTGAAACTGTTTTGTGAATTATGCACCAAAAAGAGGCAGCATCTGTGCAAACTCATTTATTACTATTTGAACACTCTCCATACTGGTCAGCTGGCAGCGGTAAAAAAGCTGACAGCAATCTTACACAGTATAGTTAGTTATTCCTTAAAGCTGAAGTTGAGTTTTTCACTGAAACAAGATATCTGTAACATGGCTGCATAACATTTTAGTCTAGCCTTTGAGAAGTTATGTAAACAACATGTAGTGGAGCGAGATAACATACCATAGAATAAAACATTTATTGCTGTTTATTGATTTTATTATGCATTTTTAACAACCTATAGCTGATATGTACAGCATGTTCTTCCAAAAAAGGAAATTTGCTGTTTCCTTCTTTACGGTGAAGTCCACACCCAGGAAAAATTACACTGAAGTTCTTGTACATTTATTTCTCACACTGATTTGTATTTGCATAGAAGTGACAAAAACAACACAAAAAAAATCACTCCCCATTTTTGAACTGCACAGTAAAAGCAAAGAACAAATGTTATCTTCTAAAAGGTTACCCTTTCAGATGTTTTGGAAATGCACCTAAGTTATATGTGTGTGTAACTGAAAGACAGATTTTTAATCTGTTTTGACACAAAACCAGCAAACTGACAATTCAAAAACTGTCAAGCCTTGTATTTTATGCAAATGTGCTATAGCATGCCTTTCAGCTTTGGGACAATCTCCACCTAGCACTACAAAGTCAGCACAATAACATACACTAAATACAACCTTGCAAAAGCACAAAAGGAACCTCTGAGAAGGTAATTCCTGACTTTATCCTAAGCCCACTTAAACTAATTTCCTAATACACAAGAAAATAAAACATCAGTGTAATAAGAAAAAAGGTCAGTCAGAACACACTGGCAGCACATCAACCTCGCTTACCCTGGCCAACCTTGTGGATGATGACAGCAAAGATTTCCTCATTTCTTCTTTTCATTAACAGAAGAGGGAGCATTTCACTTGCTGACTGGACAAGCACAAAGCCTTCAGCCACTCCACTCTCAAAGATGTGGTAGAAATATGAGAAGTCATCCTGATACAAAATGTACTCCAAAGTTATCGATAACCAGCTACTAAAATGTGTCATCTTTTGACACCTGGGAGAGTGCTTTTATTTAATATCAAAAAGATTACATTCTTCGTATTTATCTCCACTTCAGAAACATGCCTTCTTTTTAGTTGTACTCATCTTTATACAAAACCTCTTTACCCAAGATCTGGAAAACCAGACAGTCTAGGCAGAGTTTGGATGTTGTCAATTTAATACTTAAGCAGCTGAATTTGCAGAGGATGCTGGCCAAGCTACTAAGAATGCCAGGTCCTTTAAATGACCTCCTATGGTCCCCAGTATGCTCCTGGACACTGCGGTTACCCCACTGTTCACTGGGAGAGCATCCTCTGCTTTGTGGAAGATCATTCCCAGCAGGTCTTGCCAGCCTAAAAGGACCCAGAGCAGTGGAGGACAGATCAGACGACCTCGTAGAGCAGCTTCCTGCACAAGGGGCAGATGTGACTCTTGGTGCCACTGCCCACGGTTAGCACCATGTTAAGACACGTTAAACAACAATTCCACCAAACAAAATTAAGAAACACCAGAATGACAGCTTATCCCCTTTTCCCCTTGCAGAACGGACACATCCTTATCTCAATATTTACTTCAAGGGCAAGATGATGCCAAACTACACATCCCAGTCTCAGGTTTGCTTTTCAGAGACCAAGTAGGCATTAATAACCAAGATACTACCTTTGACTCATCACCATTTCCTAAGTAAAATACTGACTCCTTCTAAATTAATGTAATACAGTTATTTTTCTTCTCTTTTAAATAACCACAAATCATCTTTGAATGAGGATAAGTTCAGTGTCTCAGTTAAGCCCAATATATATTTACTGTTTTTCATTCTACCACAAAGGATGAGAAAAGATGGAAGATTTCTCTTTTTCCATTCAGCTTCCACATCAAAAGTGCTTTTACTTTTACATCTATAAAGTTAAAAAAATTTTTATGAACAGCTATAACAGAAAATTAACTACATGCAAGTACCTCTTTGTAGTGTAAATACTGCAGAGAAATTTATAGTTTAAAACAACAAGAACTCATACAAACAACAGCCCTTCTTCCTCCTTTTGCACTAGGATGTACCAAGAGCAGAAGTTAAAACTAAGTGAGTCAAAATTTGGACTAAGTTAAGTAAGTGATCGCATACAAAGCACAAAGCAGAAATAAGAGAACTACCAATATGATGCCAATCATTTGGGGAGAGAATATTAGCATTAGATATTGTATATGTTGCAGTTTATGAGCACTATAAAGAGGAATCTGCACTTAAACATGGTCTTACAGATTAGAATTTTAGAGAAAGCGACTTTTATAGTCTAATGATTTGCTGACAAAATGTGAGAACTGCATTAATTTAAAAAAGATTTGCAAAATGTTTTTCTGCGGTAGAAAGAAAGGAATGAAAAGGGTGGTGAGAAAGGATCAGTATCTTCTTAGCTCTTACCAGCAGTAACAAAGTTAAGATTCCAGTCTCAGCTTTGTTACTCAAAACTTTCCCCTCTAATAAAACCACAAGAATACTAATGGTATTTTGTTGCTGCTGTTGAAAAGAAAAAAGCATATGAAACTGCTTTTAAGACAGAAAGCATGTTTCATAACCCAACTTGCAGCTGACTGTAAAGAGAAATGAGAAAGATATAGCCAAAAAAAAATCACTAATATATTAGTCTCTGCTCAGCGACACTCCAAAGATTATTACAAGTAGGAATTCTATCACCTTTTGCAAAAGAAAACATTAATATTATAGTCTCATCGAGCTAATTCCCCTGCCACGCGCTTGGTTATGTGCAAATTTTGTTACAGATTAGAGATTTCAACATCTCTCTGAACAAATCCAATCCATTAATGGGGGAATATGATAGCCCAGGAAGCCCACTAACCACTCTGATTAGTCTGTGAATAGAAAACTAAGATAAGGTGGTTATTACAAAAATACAGGATGTTTAATAACAACATTCTGCTAAAGAGAGCACCCTTAGTACTGAAAAGGGCAATCATATTATTTAGTGATGAATAATGAGGTGCCTAATGTCTTACTTTTCATTCACAGAAGTCAGAATTTTCATTTTCTCTGTAACATTCCCAATAGAAGCTGTTCAGTAAGCCTACATATGTCTTGAACTGGGCTAGAAACTCACGCAGCTAAAGCACACAACAGTTTCTTACAATGAAGCTGTATACACTTTTTACTGGTACTTACACTAATAGTCCACATGGTGGGAGGGAAAAAAGTTCAGAGGAAAAGTCTTCTCACGAATTTATTCTGACTTATGGTTTTAGGAGTTTAGGTTACTGGACCATACCTATGAAGGACAAATTAGGAAAGAAAAGGAAAAAAAAGAAATAGAAGTTGTCTTCCCATTTGTGGGTAAACACAAAAATGGCTTTGTAGGCTACCCCAGAAACTCCACAACCACAACAACTGACAGATACTGGTCAATATTGTGGTCCCCTGCGGTTAGCGAATCACAAGAAACATCATCCTTTTTAGAAAGTCGGCAACACAATACACCACAGAGCAGAGCAGAGCAGAGCAAGGAGGAACTACACAGAAAAAAGGAGAACATATCTGCCACCATAAATGACAGTATTCATCAGCATTACAACTATCCAACAGATTTTAATTTCCTGACACAAAAGGAGCATTAAATCAGACACATATATTGTCAGTATCTGTCCAGGACACAGAGCCGCAGAATTTGTTCATCTATTCATTTGTGCACAGATCTGTGACACTCCTTCCCTCTTGAAAAGCAAACAACCATCCTCTTCACAAAAACCAGCTAACTCTCTCCTACAACAAAAACTTACTATTGTGTACAGCTTTGAGATGTGTTTGTCTAACAATCATCCCGGCACACCTACGCCAGAGCAGAAGCCTGAAAAATCTTGAGTCTCTAACCAGCAACGTTAGAACTGACAGCAAGAACACTGCTGTTAGAACGTGACTTCAAAGCAAGGCGAGTGGGGCGAGTGAAACAATTTGTAGAATCAGCAATATAAAGACAGATGGGAGATGAGAGGCAGGAAAACACAGACTGAACTCTGAGTTTTCTGCTGCTGGGAGACAGGAAATTTTCTACTGGGCACACAATATAGCAGCTGACTTAAAAATCTAGTCATAGGGGAATAGCACACATACTGGCAAGTACTTTTTAATGACACTTCCAAAATAAATCTAACTACATATTGCCTTAATTACATTTTTTAAGATTGATTTAATTTATGTAATTGCTTTATGAGCTCTACCAATAGAAGCAGCTTAAAAGGCAAAGCAAAACAAAAGAAGAAAAAAAGGCACTCCCAACAACAATTCCCTCTCAGAGGACTGACAGCAGCTCCTAAGAATTAAAAGGATGCCAAGGGGATTGGCCATCCTAAAAAAAAAGTTGGAAAAAATAAATCACTTGAAGTTCTACAAAAGCAACAGAGGCAGAATAGGCTCTGCTACTCCAAAGTATGGATTCTATTTTTCTGGATCTATCTAATCAATATCTTTTCCAAGTGCCACGTAAGGTGGCATGAGCAATCTTAAAGCTAGTGATTAATACTGATTTAACTTCATTTGTGCAATGTCTCACTGATTACAACAGTCTGTCTTACATGAAAGGTGTACAAAACACATTTGGAAAGGAATGAGGAGGAAGAGGAAGGTCAAGGTGTACCAATGGCCAGCAAGCTGCATCCAGCCTTCCTCCACAAAACCCACTCCCCACACCATGTGGGGAGAACTACCAGAGAAGGCAGTACAGCTCACACATCCACCTCCTGTGCAGCAGCGACAGGTGACACAAGCAAAGGCTGCACGAGGCATCATGAGCAGGTCCACACTGAAGAAACCCAGGCCCCCCGGACCACGTGTGCAGGAAAGGAACAACAGGGAATCTGCATGTCTGTCCACTAGAAGGAAAGGGAGCCCGCTGCAGAACTACAGCCCTTGCTGATGGCTTACAAAAAGGGTCCCATGAAGAGAAGGTACGTAACAGCCTGCTGAGCAATCGCAACCGCAGCACCTTGTTTCTGAAGGCCGCAGTACCAAGAGCCACAGCCAACCACAAAGGCTGTAGCAGACTGATGAGAGGCTGGGAGAACCACAAGCAAGTGTGCATCACATCACTCAACTAAATCAAGACTGGGTGGAAAGGCAGGCATGACAACAATTTACAAAAAACTGACGGGCACTCACACCAGCAGCAGCGAGGGAATAATATTCAGGGCAAGGGAGACCACAGCACGTGTCTACCCCACGTGTGCACGGCTCTCCCCAGGTTTGCCTTTCTGCTACCCAAGTTATCTACTTCCTGAGCTGCTGCTACAGCAAACAAGTTTTTTTCAAATCTGAACTATAGCAGAGCTACCCAACGAGAGGTATGGAGAGGATGGTTTACAGAGACAAATGAAATCATGAGTCAGGAAGAAAGAACAGCAGGAGAAGTTCTCAGACAGTTTTTTTCAGCTTTGGGAATCACTTCCCAAAGGAAGTGGTATACGGCTAACAACTTGAGTCATTTAAAACACTCAAGACAAAACACTAGAATTCTGCACTCCCATCAGAAATTCATGCATCTTCTTAGAGAAACAAGCATCCCTCCAAATTAGTCCTTCACAAGGGTGGGCATTACTGGGAACATGGCGCAGATCAGACGACTGAACAGAGAGAGGAGAATGAGCTGCACCCACGAAGAACACCAGAGCTTTACCTGCTGACCTTTCATTTTGAAATAAATATGTAAATTTATCATGTGGCTGGCAAACAGATACACCACTTACCAGCTCCAACTTTGATTAAGCTAAGATTATGCATGCCTGTCAGCTTTTCACCTTTCAGCTGAAACATCTTTGAAAAGGACAAAAGTTGAAGGTGTTCACACCTTAAACTTGTCTTGTCTTGCCAAACTATTGCCAGTGGCTCACTGTTTTTGTAATCCTTATAAATACAGCCTGAGGCAAGCTTGCAAAATGCTACTTAATCATTTGCCAGAGGCAAGTAACATTTTTTGTGACCGGAGAATGAATCATCGGTTTCATCGCTGGGATGGATGTGGACAATGAATGTCTTTGCTACTCTTAGTCTTGTTTAATTTAGTCTAATTTACATCTTTCTAGTAGTATAATACTTCTTAAAAAAACCCCATACAAACAACCAAGAACAATAAAACCCCCTCACTGCTACCAAATTGTCTCATTTCTCAAAACTACTTTTTCTCATGCTACCACCATCACCTACCAAATGATCTGTGTGCCAGGAGTACAATTTATTTAAATCTGTTTCCACATACATAAAGTCCTGCTTCATTTCAACACCTTAGCACACAAGCAGCATTAGCCATGAGTGGGCCCACTAATCTAAATGGAGACAATCCTTACTCCTAAAGTTTTGTGTATCTTGGCACGAACAGGACTGTAGCAGCAATGTCAAATCTACCAGAAAAACTAACATTTTCACCCAACAGCTATGTGCACATGTGTTGGCATGAATGGACTGTTGTATTCTATCAAGGACAAATGAAGAAGCAAACATAAATGCTTTTCAACTTTTTTTCATAAACAGTCACAAAGACTACCTGATGAGTCTAACAGGCAGTCAGACACTTATTCCGTAAGATAAAGACATCTGACATGGGCCTAAACAGTGAGTCAGAATGAATTTCCGATCGCTTCATGTTTCCTTCCAAACACCAGTATATGAAGGCAGTAATAGGAGACAAAGCACTGCGCTACTGCTGTAAGATTTTTCAGGAATTCCCATGTGGGACATGGCATACAGGCCTCACATTCCCACTTCCATCCCGACACAAGTTTATAGCAAGCTATAGAGGCTCAGAGCCACTTTGGACGGATCGAGCAGTCAAACGCTGCACTGCCACCATCCCGTCATTCAAAGCGCACATACTCCGCTCTCAGGGCTCTCTTTCTGCACACATGTGCAGGTCAAAACCCTGGGTACTCAAGTTCCTGCACTGCCTCACTCCTTTCGTTCCCATTCCTGTAACTCCAGCGCCCGCTTCCCGCGGAAGGCACCTTCCGCCTCCTGACGCCCGCCCTCGCCCGCACCCCCGGGAAGCCGCCCGAAACTTTCCCAGCCAAGTGCTGCCCCTTCCCCGGGAGGCGGCGGCCGGCACAGGGCACGGCACCGGCACGGGCTGCTTCCCTCTCAGAGAGGAGGGCTCGGGGCGCTGCCCGGCCCCGAGCGGACAAAGGCCCGGCCGGCCCCGGCGGCACGGGAGGCCCGAGGCCGCCGTCCCACCGCCACAGGAAGCCACAGGCTGGGCCCGACACCTTCCCGCCCACAGCGCCGGGCGGGCACGGAGGGAGGCGGCGCCCCTC
>VZTD01002210.1:1059572-1228365 GCA_013397725.1 Rhagologus leucostigma | reverse complement strand
CTCGCTGGCTACCCGCCGCCGCCTGCTCCGAGCTGCTGCGGGAGCCCGGCCTGCGGGGGAGGGGAGGGGAGGGGAGGTCCGCACTCCGCCGCTTTACCCGCCCCGGAAACACATTCCTCCCCGCTGCCGTCAAGTGGGCCGGGGAGGCGTCTGTGGCGCGACGGCAGGGATGGGAGAGCCGTGCTCGAGGCGGGGCTCGGTGCCCACTTGTCTCCCTCTTGCATCCGTGCCGCCCGCCAGTGCCTTATTTGGCGGCGTTTGCCAGCGCTCCGGCCGCCGGGCCCTAGCGCCGCAGCCCCGGGGCTGGGCCGGGCGTTGGGGACGGGGCTGCGGCTGCCCCGCGGCCGCCTCGCTCCCGCCTCGCTCCCGCCTCGCTCCTGCCGGTGGCGAAAGGCTGCTTGAGCCCTTTTCCATAGCTGCGCCTTCTCCTGCTCCCCTCGCTGGAGGGGAGCAGCTGCCCGGTTCCACGCACGGAGACAGCGGAGGATCTGGGCAAAGAGGGATCACCCGTCCCTCTTGCTGGCAGCTATTTCCAAAAGCGGTGGAAGTCACTAAGTGGTTGATGGATATGGAAGTCACTAAGCGATAGGTGGGCTTGTCGTGGTGCTAACACACGCTCCGAGCTAAACCGTGGCTTTACCCAAGTCCCTCGGCCAGAGCCTGCTGGTGTTCGGATCATGTCCTTGGTACTTTAAAGTGCCGCTTAAAGTAGGTACTTGGGAAATTACTGAGTAAAAAAATGTTTAAAAATGCCATTCGACACCTTTTTGAAGGTAGGGTGTTGGGAAACGATGAACTCACGGCTCAGAGCCCTAAGCGGTGTGCCTTTATGTGTGGCTACTGGAGCTTGTGTCAGTTCTTGTTTTTGTATGGTTAACTAAACAAGCAGTGCTGCAACTCGTTAATAATTTTAATCACTTTTCTCCTGCTTGCTTTCTAGCTGCATTTTGAAATAAAAAAGGAATGATATTTTTGCTTTACTGAAGTGTGGCCTGTGATTCAACCCCGTGTTCCACTTGGGCACTTGGTTCCACAGTGGTTTAGGGTGCAGTCTCATAACAGCTGTGTTAGCAGAAGTTTTTAATGCTGGTACAGCTGTAATTGCAAAACTGTTTTAGTGGTGTTGGAAAATGAGATTGAAATGACAGACTGCTGCTCCAAGCAGCTGCATCAAAAGCAAGCACTGGACAAATTAAATGGTAGATAAATAACATTGACATTCAGCGATAAGGACAGCAGGAACTATATATCTCAACAGGTAAATCAATATATAATATTAATACTGCCAGGAAATAAGAAAGCCACCAGAAAGCCAAAGTTTTAAAAATGGTAAAAATTAATGCTATGCAAAGTAAAAGCAAATGCCAGAGGGATAGCGATCTGCCAAAAATGTGGGAAATTTAAGTATTGGAAGATTAAAATTACATTTATCCAAGGTATTCTTCTCTGCTTCTTTATTTAAGGGGAAAAAAAGTACATCTGGTGCTGATTATGACAAGGTTGTGGACTTGATCTCCGTATGGGCCAATCACTTAAAAGATGGACTCGATCCTTGTGGGTTCCTTCTAACTCAGAATATTCTGTGATTTTGCCAGAATATGCAAATAGTGAGCAGCCATCCACTATAGTGTACCACAAAGAAGTGGTGGCAAAAATGTGCGACAGAGATTACTGGGGCTCTGAGGTGTGAATAAAACTTCTCAGCAGACTGGTTCAATACTACCCAGTGTTCTGCTCAGGTCTTACTGTGTCGAGTAGCCAGTGGGCGGCTGTGCTGAGCATTAGGAAATCGGCAGGAAAAAGTCTCCCAAATGGCTGGAAAAAAAATCACTGAATTATTTAGCTGCTTTCTGGACTCACTTGGAGAGCACAGATGGGTATGAAAACCATTTGTTATTTTCCGACACTGCTGAAGTACTAAAGATGTCAGAAAAAAAAAGTGCTGGAGGTGTCTGAGCCAGTAGACACAATTGTAGATGATGTCAAAATGTTTAATGTAGTGTCTCTATACTGCAGTGTACATGACATCTGGGAGAGTGAGTAAACAGTTTTGCACAGGAGGGCTGAAGAAAAGACTAGGTTTTCATGGATTGAGTGGGAAGCTGAGAAGTGTCTGGTTCACTGTTAGCTTACCTTGCCGATACAGTTTTATTACAACTTTTACAGGAACACCCGAAAAATCCCAAACCAGGTTTTGGTGTGTCCAGTGTTGCCTATGTAAAGAAGCCAACTGTGTAAATCAGGGGTGTCCAGCTGCAGCTCCAGGGTTGGGGCTGAGTATCCCTGTGCCAGGCAGCTGTACTGCAATCCCTCCCAGTGCCTGGCTGGGAAGCTCTGGGGTGAGGGGTCAGTTGTGTGCCTCGGGAGCCACTGCCTCCAGAGAAGCAGGAACTGGTTGGTGGGAGAAGCTGCAGCGGCTCATAACCAGTTATCAGGGTATTTCCTTGGCTGCAGTTTCCCATTCGCCACATGTTGCTGCTAAGCCACTGAACTCTTGAGTTACTAACACCCGCACAGCCAGGGAGCTCTCACCCTGTTCTCCAGCGTCTACTCCGCTCCTGCATCTTGCAAAGGGTTTAGAGGTTGATATTTTTCAACTGGGGCCTCAGTGATAGCAAACACAGGAGTCCCATAGTTTGCGCATTAGTCCCCAAATGCAAATGCCTACCATCAGGGCTCCCATTAGGCAACTTCATAATCTCACCAGCCATTAGCACTTCCACCTTTACTTCTTCATACTGTACTAGATATCTCATCCACCCCTGCCCCAGGGAGTGGTAATTTATCTGTACTGCTCCACTTTCCCAACAAACTTTGCTACTGACAGCAGAGTACTTTCCCTTTCCACCTCTCTTCCTTCTCTGCCTCTTCAAAATGCTCCAACCCTACTTAAGATATTTTTCCTTTCCAAACTAAAGGAAACCAAACTATAAACCTGAGGTAAAAAATCATGGTCTAATCATAAAAGATAGATAAAGGGTGGGAGAGAAAACAGAAAGTCAAAGAGATTCTCCCAAGGATAGCAATGGAGCCGGGAAAAGAAAGCAGGTCTCCTGGGAATGCATCAGACTGCAGCCACCTGGGCTGAGCTGGCTGCGGGAGCACCCAGTTTTCCTGGGCTGACCTTGGAGCAGAGCATCAGCAGCTGCAGCCGCTGTTTTATTCCAGCAGCAGCTGGGCAGTCGCCAAGGGGCATGGTAAGCATTGAGACCTCTCTGTCAGCTGGTCAGCACTGGGCTCTGGCTTCCAGTGTGGAGGATGGAGGAGATGTTAGGGCTTGGACACAAGATTCATACAGAAAGTATTATTAGAAGGGTCACTCAGTACAGGAAGTGATGGCGCTAAATGGTTGTGGTAATAGCTTCTGATAACAGCCTCCATTTGTCCCTTCATGAGGAATGAGCAACACTTCTCTGGAGGCAGGCAGGGAGAAAGTCCGGCGGCTTGTCAGCCATGTACAGTGTGCCCGGGATACGGAGTGCTTGCTGTGTTTGCACTGGAGCCGGGTTCTCCTGCCCCACACAAGGAGTGAAGTGAGTCACAAATGTTCAGCCGGGAGATTGCCGTAGATTGTATCCTGCGGGCAAAGGTTTGCTCTGCGAGATTGCCTGCCTGCTGTTCACGGGAGCAATGTGCGGCGCTTAGGCGCAATGAAGCTGATATATTAACACCTGGTTTATGATCAACGCTTAGATCTCTCCTTTGTTTGATCGACAGTCCTGTGTGTAACATGAGCCTGAAAAGGTCAGAGTCCACCAAGCCCTTCCTTCAGCTCGCCAGCGTTTAAAAAGCAACTTGTCCTCTTTTGGCTGTCAGGCAAGGAGAAAGGAGAGGTCACCAGAGCACATGGCCCTTCTGGTGGGACCGTGCCCTTGCTGGCACAGGCACAGAGCTGGCTGTTGGGATAGAGGGGCTGGGGAACAGCTTTTGTCACAGCTGCGCTGTGCCTTCTGATCCTTTCTCTGACTCTTTTTCTGCACTCCTTCAGCTGAAGAGCTGCTCTCTCCTCTGTGCGTATGTTTGGATAGGCTGAGCTGTTGCTGTTACAATCCCTGCTGCCATTAGCATACATATTCCTTCGTGTTTGTCACACGGATTTATATCTTCCGAAGCACTTTTGTGGAGCTCCTGTGTCATTGTGAAGATCATTTGTTTTATGCAGAAATTCCTAAGATATTTTGATTCTCAATAAGCAAGGCAGGAATCTTTTTTCATCCTTAGGAATGAACCAAAGGTTCCCACCTGTGTTCCAAAGTAAGGAAGTGAGCAGGAGAAGAGAATAAAGTCTTTGAGATTTATCTTCAAACACTCATGCTCATGATAACACAGGGCAGGTAACTTCTGCACCAGCTCCTTATGTTGTTTGAAATGAAGCATGTTTTCTAGAGAACTAGATTTAAAAACTTCAAGCTTGAAGATATTTTAGTGTTTAATTACCCAAGAAAAGATGCCTATGGGACATTAAAAAGATCCCCAAAGGATGATAATTCTGAATGCACAATAAGTTTCTGAGATCCAGCAGTTAGTTAATTCTTACCATGTGCTGCTTCTATTCTGTGAGACTCTGAAATCACGTGCCTACATATTCTGTTCCCTCCTTCTCAGGGGATTCCCACTGTTTAGACAAGCAGCTCATGCTCATTTGGGGAAAAAATGAATTCCACTGCCCCCAAAGAAATGTGCAAGGAGGATTGCAAGAGCTTTCCTTGAAGAATTCTTCCACTTCAGTTTTGCCCAGAGGGACATCGTGCAACATTTTAAGCTCAATGCAATAGTTATCAGTGCATAAAATTACTGATTTAGACTTTTGCAGAGGAGAGGAAGGATAGAAATGAGAAAGGAGGATTTTCATATCATCAGCTACAGAAGAAGTAGGAGATGGTAACAGTCTGCTAGTAGTGAGAGTCTGTCATGAGAGCAGGAGTAAGGACGTTTCATTTTCATTGATATGTAGGGGAAAGAGGAGCTATGTGGAAAACAGAATATTTTAAGCAAGACTAGTAGGCAAGAAAAAGGACAAAAATAGTCTGAAGGAAATAAATAGTAATGGTACCACTGGGAAAGGAGATTTGGGCGAATAGAATCATGATTGTATAAGGTGATTGGCTGTTCTAGTAGAAAACAATGGCAAAAAAGGCAGAACAGAATATTTTTCTAGTACTATTTCTGTCAAGTAGAAGAGTCCTATATTGAGATTGTTTTGAACCCCCAAATTTATCCTCCCCATTACTACATACCTGAAATTATTTTCATGATTGTGTTTTTTCAAATAATTTGGTTCACTGACTTTTTTTTTAATTCTTTTTTTTCTTAGGCTCATATCTAAAATGCTTTGGCAGTAATGATGTTTGGATGAAGATGCCAGAGATTTACAGCCAAAATCTCTCGCTTGTGCACTCTCAATGATCCCCATATGATGCCATCTTTCTAGAACAAGTGTCATCAATTTTCTTTTTCTTAAGAGGTTATGTCTGGATGTTAATGGCAGTTTTGCTTGAGTATTGATTTATCCCACTACCTTGTCATCTAAGCAGAGTCTAATACAAAGCAATTCTGACTTTCTGTTGTCTATTCAACCAGCCTTTTCTTCTCTTCTTTATGATTCTGGCAGCAGTTGCAGTTATTTTGCAACAGTAAGCTGTGTATCTCACAGGACTCATCAAGCAAAGAATTGAGTTTCTCAGTCTACAGATGCAGGCTCTTAAACGAAATTCATCATCAGGTAGGGAGTATTGTAGTTTGCTAGTATCCTTGGCAGTAGGATATTCTGGCCACAGCTGACATTCGTAAAAACACGAAGTTCTGATTTTAGCTGGGTGTAATGAGCCAACAAGGAGTGAAAGTGAAAAGATAGTTGTTGATGAACTTATATACAACAGAGAGATTCTCAAGCAATTTTGAGAAAAGCTCAAAAAGAACAAGGTTGAACGTTGCAAGGAGGTGATTTGATCGCTCTAGTACAGGTTAAAAATGTATTTTAAAGTTACTATGATTCTGGTGTTCATGTAGGCCATCCTGGATGTCCCATTGCTCAGGTGGTAGAAAGGCATTTGGCTTTCAGCCTTTTGCCTCACGGGTTACTCAGGATCTGTGGTATTTCTGTAACCGCATACTTGAGTTTGTGGCATTGGCTTTCTGCTGTAGCTGATGTTTAGCTCAAATTAAACTGCCTTCAGACTAGTAAACATGAATCTTAATTCTCTTTGCTTGTCTGGTATCTGTACCACAAAAAATCTTGTACCATATATGATCCATCCTCCATCTCACCCTGTCCTTCCTTTTTATTCTCCTTTTTTTCATCTGTGCATCTTCAAATTTCCTCATCTGCTTTGAACAGTCCTCTTTTTCTGGTCTGCAGTCTGGCCTCTGGGCTGTTCCTTTTGCCAGTGGCACCTGCACCCTTGTGCTTACACATTCCTCCTGCACTGATTTGTCCCCAATTCCCATTCAAAAAAGATGAATTCCAAGAGCTGTTGAGTCACACAATGTCCTTTGAAAATGAACATGCAGGTTCCAAGAAAACTCTGCCAAACTACTTTCCAGATTGGAGTCTGCATGCTATAAAGAAAGGTTTGGAAAATGTCAAATCCTAGTTTCTATCAAATATACATGTCCAGTCTCATAAAGTAGCTTGATTTACAAGGCTGTCATAAGAAAGGCCAGGGATGGCTCTAATGGCTTTAAGACCTTTGCCCTGAGGATGGGAGGTTGCAGGAATTATTTCAACTTCATTTTTTGTATCTAAGTTTTACACCATTGAAAATGGCGGGTCTGTTTTTACTTTCCAAAGGAAAACCCACAACTTCAGGAAAATTATTTTCTTAGAAGCCTTCAGCCTGATGCATAAGTGTAGCAAAGCTGTATAATAGATAAAATGGGATTATAAACAGAAATTTGGCCTTGACTGAAGGCAGTAATACTTAGACATGAGTTTTGTAGGTTTATGGGGATATTTCTGAAGTCTTCATAATAAATTTCCTAGAACTGAGATTTGTAAAAAGCTGTAAAATGAAAAGAAGATGCTGTTCAATTTAAATATTTCTCATAGGTGACATAGCTCTGAAATAACATATAAATCCTAAATTAAAATTGGTCTGTGCTGTGTCATTTCATTGTCTAAGCAGATCTGACAGAGTAAGTTTAAAAGCCATGATCAATAGTATATATTAAATTAGCTTTGAAACATACCCATTTTGATAGTTTATCTTTTGACAGCATAAGTCTTCTAAAAAAAAATTGTAGCATTTTTGTCCAAACCCCCCTCCTTTTAGTTTTTTTTATGAAAACATCACAAAAGGCTAACACTTAATTTTAAATTTATTTACTTTCTTTTATTATTTTTCAAATGTCAAAGCAGAAATGTTTTACTGGTGTAAATATCTATTTGTGCACTATAAAACTATTCTGCAAGGAGTCCTCCAGAACAGATCTGTTATACTCAGCCAGAGAATTCTCAACTTGGTAAAGTTAAGAGCTACTCTTCACCTCTGCTGGGACCCATCCAACGGACCCATCGCTACTGACAGCTTGACAAAGAACCCCAGCCCATGATCCATCCTGCAAGCAGCCAGCACCAAACCTTCCCTGAGATCTGTCTCAGCCAGAGGCAGCTCATTAGATCCTAGGCTGATACCAGCCAGTGGACAGAGTGATTCATGTTGCCTGAAGAGAAGTGCCTGAAAAGTCTTGCATCTCTCTCCCTTGACTGTAACAACCAGTTTGTGCTTGGCACTTAACTTTCCATGGGCAAAGTGAAGTGTGGAGAGCCCTCCCCCCCTTTTGTGTTCCACAGTTATGGATACTGGATCTGAGTACTGGGAGAAATGTGTGCGTGCCCAGTGCAAGCAGTCACAGGAAGTTGTGAGCTCTCTGCTAAGTAGATTAGAGACTGTAACCACGTCCTGAAGTTTTAGAAACTTCTTACTCAGTTCTTATTCGGCAGTACTCTCTGTGAAACGTTTCCACTTAGTCACTGGCTATTCAGCACAAATGATTGATCAGAAACATTCCTCTAATGTAAATCAGCCTTATCATGTTTAAACACAAATATAGCTTCTACCAGCCAGGATGTTATGCATACTGGGAGTGGGAGGGATGCAAACAGCTGGAAGCATTCCCTGTTTGCTGAATCCACATCGCCATGGTGCTGCTTTGCACACTTGGAGAATTGCTGTGCAGAAGGAGCAGTTCACAAAGAGTTTAAAATTGTTTGGCCTTAAGAGTACATGATTTGCTTTTCATTTTATGCTTTCATTTCAGTCCTCTGTTTGGGCTAAAAATAAGGGGACAGAAATGTTAAGTATACTGGTATTTTATTCATTCCACTAATTTCACTGCCATCTTACAGTAGAGAATACCTTCCTGCCAAATACTTGTTTCATGTTTCAGAGATTTCTTTTATGCTGCCGGGAGATGTATTTTCTGACTTTGAAAAGTACCATAAAAGTACAGTGAACTGACTCAAGCTGACTCATGGTTGGGGCAGATGATGCCTACAGCTCAGCTGATTCTGGATAGCATCACAGGTTATTTATACAACATGTTTAAGGCTTTCAAGTGACTTGTTTATTCTTCCTTATTTGAAATTTAATTTTATACCAGGCAGGCCTTGGGTATTTCTGTAACAATTTTATCTGCTACACCTCATCCTTTTAGTGGAGGTAAACTGAATACAAGCGGTGTAATTTTTGTTTGGAGGCTTTTTAATTTTGTGTTGGGAAAGGATGGGACTGAAGTGAAAATGAAGGTTGTCATTCTTGTTGTCTGGACGTTTTTGTTTTAGTCATACTCTCAGCCTTGTTTTCCAAGTGCAAACAGGAACTTGAGTCACTTGTGGGAAAAGGTGCAGACTTGCTTGCGACACTTACCTGCAGTGGAAGGTTTGTCCTTTGCTCTTATTCAGTTGTAGTAAAGCCAAGTGACAGATAAATCCATATACTGAGCTACTTGTATCACCTTACTTTCTTTGTCTTACTGGACTTACTGTCTTAAGAGCACTGTATTTCTGGAAATAAGCTTTTTTTCTGGAATAAAGAAAAGTTAGCTAATGTAAAAGGTATCTTTTTTTCACTTAAAAGTCATTTTTATAATTTTATCTTCTCACAGAAATCATTTAATCACCTGTAAAAGAAATGCTCAGTTATAATTTATGTCTAAAAGAAAATCCCAGGATGGTTGTATTAAATATCTTGCTGTATGACAGAGGAGATCTCATCCACCAACTACACAATATGCAGTTAATTTCATATAGGACTTTGTTGACTGTTTTCTCACATGGTGCTCTCATGTGGTGTTTAGGGTTTCATATCCTTAAACTTATATCCAGTGATAGAGTGTCCCCTCAGTGACACAGAGCGCTCTCCTGGCTGAGGAAGAAATGTGAATTCTTGTGTCTGGCTCATTAAATTTTAGATGTCACCCCCTGTCATCTTCCTTTCTTTCCAATACTAGTAAATAGAAGACAAAAATTTATGTGATTACATTTCTTGAACTAAGGGAAAAGGATTAATTATTGTGTGAGTGAAATGTGAATCTTGATATATTTATGTCTGTACATATATATGCATACACGTAGATGGATATACATACATGTGTATGTGATTTATAAAAGTTTTTCTCTTCTGCACTAAAAATCTTTTTTTAAACTATCAGTGGCAACTGTCTGTACTGTCTGTTTTTTTAAACTGATTCAGAACATTTAAATAACTCAGCTAGATGAAGTAGCTATTTACTGTTTTCTTAAAACTTTATGGGCTGAATTGTATGGGGTAAATTCAGGACAAAAATAGTTCTGCTTTTGATTTCTTTAGCAGTGTTGTTATAATATTCTCTGAGAAGAGTGACAAGTTTCATATTAGCATTTAAGTTCCCATAGCCACACTGGTGTACCTATTTTTTCTAGAAATAAGTGAGATTTGTCACTCTTCATTTTGGATAGATAATTGCTCTAACTTATGCTGCTGCGTGACCCTGAGGTGCCACTGCTGCTCATGATTTTTCTAGAGAAAACATGAACCTTAGTGAACACGTAACTTTGTGAGAAACTAGTGAACCTCTTCTGCTAAGTGCTTGTATCTTTATGGTTTCCTTGCTTTTAAAAGGAGCTATGGTAACATTTCAATTTCATATCAAAATTTATTGTGCAACTAAACTGTTCTTCCCTTCTCCTGTGGGGTGTTTGGGGAGCAGCATGCAGACTGCAGTACTTAGGGTTGCTGCACCCTATTTCTGACAGCATGAACGATGGTGCTGTGCTGCTGGCATGGCTCAGCAGCCCTGGCCTTATGCCATTTGCTTCATATTAGGCCTCTGGTTTGAGTTGTCTCAGCAAGGAAATGTCCCATGGTACCTGCCAAAGCTTTTTGTTTCACAGCCCTTTTTCTGCTGGTGCCCCAAGTCCCCACCCCAGGTCAGCCTTGCCACAAACCCTCATCCCAGGCTGCTGCTGTCAGCCTTGGTGCTGCTCTAAACGTTGTGCCTGTCCTTGAGTGTTTTTCCGGCTGCTCAGCTGCTGCAGTACTTTTGGCTACTGGTGCTGCTGGCCAACTCCAGTTGAAAATACATTCTTCTGTTAAAAATATTTCCCAGGCAACCAAAAATATTTATGTCTCATCTCTTTCTGCATTTACTAGAGATCCACTAATGAGGTCCAAACACGATGGGGCACACATAGATACACCTGTCCCTAGTGTGATGAAAAACCTTTCATGTTTCCATGTTAACTGGGCCAAAAAATGAGCTAGTGGTGTGAAAATATAATTTGGCTGTACAAAGTTGAGATACAGCATATATACTACTATCTAATATACTACCATGAGCTTGAAATTACTACTCAAACACACAAATTGGGTAACCCAAAAGAAAGACCTAGCCACCTGTTCTCTGTGGCCTGCTTATTCTGTTGTTCCACCATCCTTCGAAAACTATTTTATTGAAAACGCTTTGCAGGCTGGCTGGCTGTTTTCCTGGAAAATAGCTTCTGAATAAATAATAGGATGTGGTGGAAACTCCATGGAAACTGTGGAGTTGTCAGCTCTGTTTCCAGCTGTTGTCCTCATCCACATCTCTATTGTAACCACTGGATCTATTAAAGTGTAAATCTTGTGGTTTCCTCCCTGAGAGACTTCCAAGTCTTTTCCTTCACATTTCTACTGTGTGGACAATTTTCGTTAGGTCTTTTATAAGTCCATGAACTTTATCCAGAAGGGATGACCATCAATAATTACCAATTTGGTTGTAATAGTTTGGTAAACCGGTTAATCTAGAGCCCATTTGCCTCATAGACCCACTTAAATTGCAATACTAGAAAGAGAAATTAGTTAAAATCAAGCATGGTTTTGAGTTTTGCAAGATATCCTGTGCAGCTCTTTTTGCAAATGATGGACTCATTTTATTCTGAGCTCCTAAATCTAGAGTTCCCTGTGAGGTTTGGTATCTTAGTCAGAATATGTATTTAATATAATAGCTATATAAAGGAAAAAAAGGGAAATGTGAGGACTTTAGAACAATTCTATTTCACATGACAAACTCAATTTTTTTCTACTACCTTAAATACATTATTCTGTGTTCTATTTTGTTTTGAGTTTCTGTTTTCATAACACAGAACTAGTCTCTTATTTTTTATGTTCCTCAGTTCTATAGACAGTGAGAGAAAATAACACCCTGAAGGTCCTGGCAGAGGCTTCTGAAGATAGAAACTGTACAATAGGTGTGGTGTGCTTTTCCTCTGGGTAATGATTCTGCAAGGCAGGGCAGTGTTGCTTCATGTGGGATTGTCTCATTTTAAGACTCTTAAAAGAGTGGTTGCATTATGATTTCTTTTCCCACTAAATATTGCCAAAATCTTTTTAAGACTGAATTTCATTAAAACAGGTCAAACTTTGTCACACACAAATAATTAGAAAAAAAAGGCAGCAACTTTTTGAAGAGAATTACAAGTACTTGAGTTTAGCATACAAAGACACTAATCCTCCACTGGAGAGTAGGGAAAAGGCATGGCTGGCAGTGGGCTGTCCTCCTGCCTCTTGTTTTCTTGAGCAAGAAGAAAGGAAAGATGTTTCTCCCATAGTTTTCTGAAAAGGGAAATAGTGCCAACAGACCTGAAACTCTAGTATTCTTCTTCATTGCTGCACCAAATGGAGTCCAGCTGTGGAGAGATATACATCAGGACTGAGCATCAACTGAGTTTACTGCAACTTATTAAAAAGAAGACTTTCCATTTCGAATGCATCTATAATAAAAATAAAAATTAAAAATTTAAAAAAAAAGAAGACAGCTTTCTTTTTCCCCAGCTTAATCTGAAAACATTTTTGTGAGCCAGAAGTTGCTGGACCTGCCTGTCTGCCATCTCAGAGCTGTACCTGATCACAGGGGTGTAAAGTTCTGCTGCCTCTGGTGTTGTCCAGCCCACAACCGCTGGGCTTCCTCAGAAACTCCCAATCTGCGGAAGGTCTGCCAAGTAAGAGATATTCCAGATAGACCATTTCACATTCAACAATGCGGATTTTTTTGACAAAACTTGGTTGCAGAAGTGATCTTATAAATAGCTCTGGCTTATCTTTTGCTGTGGCACCAAGCACAGAGATAGGAGATACTATCTTTTAGTGTGGCCTTGGACTAGTTTTAGCTTAAATAGTAATTTTAATGGAGCTTGTAAGCAGAGTTTCACTTTTCTGACCCTTCATAAAATTTGTGATGCAGGTATCAGCTTGCTGGAACTTGCTAGCATCCTTTCCCTGGCAGGATTAGGAACAGGAACTGTGACCCTAGGCCACACGGCTCTGGAGCAGGACTTTGAGGGAAGTGGCAGTGCCTGCTTGCTCTGATTCTTCCCAAGGCTACTGATCATTGCTGGAGACACAAAATAAGCCAAGTGGCTGTGCTATGATCATTCTTACTTTTTTAGTGTACGAGGTGTGCAAGCCTTACTGAAGCCTCTTTTGCTATTGAGCAATGAAGTTTTCTCTCTTCCTGCAGACTTGCTTCCAGATACATTTTGTGCTGCTTACCAGGACGTCACCTGATTTTGCAGCCTTTGTCTCTGTGAGGGCGTTTGGCAGATTTCTCTCCTCTGCACACTTTTATAGGCACTTAATTTTCTGAAGAGACTTCTGTCTCTCTGCTGAGTTTTTTTACAATCTATGTAAGAAAATTAAACAATCTAAATATGCAGGATTTGGTCGGCAAATGGAGGGAGGAGGATTAACCTCTACAAGTATTCAAAGGTCACTGACATGAAGGAAGGAGAGGAATATGTTAGGAGCATCCAAGACCTTATACCAGACTCAAGAATAACTAAAACCAGAGCAAATATGTATTTTTGGACAAGCACAAGGAAAAAACCTCCCAGGTTTACTGCTTTGTGGAAGAGACTCCAGAAATAAAACCCTTTTGTCTCATAATTTATAAAGTTCTGTGGAATCCTGCAGATGGAAGCATGCAGCAGAAGGATAGAAAAGGTGACCCGAGAGTCATGACTGAAGTTCTCTAGAAAGAAATAAATTTGTTATTGGTGTCATTTATGTGATGGCAGTCTACAGACAGAAAATACGACTAAAATGAAAGGCTCACCCATGCCCTGAGAGAATTGTAGACTAAAGTTCTGATCTGCAACTGGATCTGTAGAGATGAACCCTGGAGACATGGCACTGTGGAATTCCAGGGCCTGGAGGGCTCTGCAGAGCCACATACCTGGCTGCAGAGTCAGATCTGTGTCAAGACCCAGCTTAAGCTTGTATCCACTAAGTGTGCAGGTAGCACCACCTTGGGTGTTGACGTGTTTGATCTGGAGTTGTGAGAGACTTAATTGCTGATGGGAATCACCCATCTGCTTCAACTCTCCATTGGATGCCTTTGTCCTGTTCTAAAGTGGCAAGGTGCCACCCTCTTTAAATACTAGCAAAAGAGAGTCCCAGCAGTTTTCAAGAGTCCTCCCCAGCCCAGGATCAGATACACAAGTTGCTGGTGCGTGTTCAGACATCCTTACATGATACTAGAATGGACTTGTCTGCCTGACTAACCTGATCTGTGAGTAGAGAAGAAACTGCCCTTCCCCTTAATTTTTTTTAAGTAACTTGTCTGAAAATGGTTGGCTCTTGAAAGTGTTTGTGGCTTGGCCTCTTAGTCCCTTTCTAGGAAAATGAGAAGCTTTTGCAAACTGGATGATTACAGGACAACGCAAAACAAGCCCCAAACCTATGTTTGCTGTCTTGTTATGGGACTTATGTACAGAAGCTGTACAGAAAACTGCTTGGGAGCACATTATTTTAGTTTTGGACATTTACTTTCTCATGTACAAAAAATATTGGCTTTCTATTTTTAAAAATTGTAACTGGAATATCTCGACCCTATAACTTACTCGGGGAACATATTTGAAGTTATATGAAGTCTGCACTATTGAGATGAAGATATGAGATCAGTAGCAATCTCTCTACTGCTTTCTGAGGCAGTGTTACATGAATTTTAGTACAGGCAATCATTCAGTCTTTTTCACTGAGGGATCAGAAATGCACACAGTGTTGGAAATGCAGTCACACTATAAAATTATCTATTTTTAAGACATGAGATTGTAACGAATGAAGCTTTCTCAAGATCTGCACTTGCGGTTGTACTCCTTAGTTATTCATTAATTCCACCTTAGAACGTCTGCATACAGAGGCACATATTTTCTTCCCTGTTTCCGTATCTTCACATCTCTTTCTCTCTTGCTTCCTTCTCTACTTTTCTTGCACATCGGTTCCTCCATTGTCTGCTCAGTTCAGTGCATTCTCCCAGCCTGAGTGGAAAAATATTTTGAAAATCCTGAAGGAGGCTTACAGGATGGAAGCAGCAGGAAGTGAGGGTGCAGAAACAAAAAGGAAGCTCTTACTCATGAAATGGTGTGGCACTATTGGCAAGAGGGGAAAAAAAATGTGGTGAAGGGAGAAAGAAAGTGCATGCTTAAAATCCAGCCTGAACTGGGTCATTCCTCTTTTGCTTCTTCCTAGCTTCTGCCTTGCTGAACTAAGGACTTTAGCCTTTATCCCTGCTGTTAATGAACAGGAGAAACACAAAACCAAGGCCAAGTGGAAGCCATGAAGCTAGTCTACACCAAAAAGGATGTATATAATATACTTATTTTTGAAGGACATCAAGAAGTAACCTTTGAACTGAAGTTTACTCCAGTAAACAAGACAAGAACTTGAGTTCTGAGAATGGGTTGTGAGAGTAAATATTTCTGCTTGAAATATTTTTTACATTCCAGGAATAAACAGTGTTTTATATGAGCTGTAGATATGCAACCCATTCTAAATCAGTATAATTTTCCTTTCAAAATGTAGTGTTTATCCCTCTTCTAAATCTTTAACAAATATTTTAAATAAGACTTCTAACAATTTTCCTGTTGGACATGTACAGTTCTTTCTTTCAGCTCACATTTATTTTATTCAGAATTATTTTGGTTTTCATCACCAGCTACTCTGAGTATGTCTGTCTTTTGCTTACTGCTGTAACTAGTGTTAAATGAAAAATGATCTGAAGCGGCTTCCAGTAAAAATTAGCTTTGTTACGGATGGCTCTGTAGCAAGGGCCAAATGAAACATGGAAAGGTTTGCAGCAGGCGCCTAAGAAGACTCTGTGGTTAAATGGAGATGAGCTCTGTGCTGTCATGGTTGTGTTCCTTGTAATATCTGAAGTGGCTGGGGAAGAGCTTGTTTATGCATTTCTGCACATCAGCCAAAATTACTGCAGAAGCTACAGTTGAGCTTCTGGGGTTTCTTCAAGCCAAATATAATTTAAGATACCGTAGTTACTGTTTCAAATGCTTCCTAAAATCAAGTTCTTGCAGATTATATCCATGAAATTGTTTTCCTTTTTACAGGAAGAAACAAAGTGTCTTTGTTTGTCAGATGCAATCTCTTTTTATAACCCAGTTCTTCCATTGTCTAGATCCTATTACTCATAGCTTCTATTAGTGGAATAAATTGTCTCTAATTTGTAATTCAGAGTGGACAACCTGTCAGTATTTCTATTTTATTCCTTAAGTAAACAAATCACTTTTCTGATCAGCTTTTGAGTCTGAAAGATTCTCTTATAAACCAAGTTAAATTCTGTTCTGAATTCTCCCTTTTCCCTCCAAACAGTGATCACACGAAACAGCAGCACAGAAGACCTGTATACCTCTCACCAGTCTCTGAAGACTTCATGTTTGTGCGGCCATGATATCAAATTTAATGGGTCCGTGGATATGTCAGTGAAACAGATTCATAATGTGAGAGGAGAAGTAAGATACTGTAGTTCTTTACTCAGCCCAGCTTTGTGCTCAAACAACTGACCTGATGGGGCACTGAAAGGACTTCTTTCACACACTTGTCCCCCATTGTGTTCTGCAGGGGCCTTCACAGCATTAGAAGCATGTGACACAATTCCTGCTTTGTAGCAGTCCTGCTTACACCACGTTGGGTCCGAAGTAGCTGAAATATTGAGTCTCTTACACTGAAAGAGGCTCTTTATTCATAGACTGTAAAGCCATAAGGGATCCTTGAGATCATCTAGTTTATCTCCTATATAACACAAGCCTTGCATAAATGCCTATTTGAATAAAGCATATCTTTCAGAGAGCTTTTCACTTTTTGCTTGAAAGCCTCAACTGATGAAGAATCCACCACAGCCAGCCCTTGCATGTTCTTTTACTGTTTGCAATTTACAGCCTGAAGTCTGTTGCCAGTGAACAGCCTAGATTACACTGCTCCTGTTTCCAATCTGCTCTTTTTTCCTCTGGACTGTGACCAACTCACATTTTTTACTTTTTCTTGCACAGTAGATAGAACAAAATGTAGAGTAGAATAATACCATATGTTTAGAGAAAAAATGTTAGTGACAATATCAACATTCAATTTCTCTGTAGTTTTATTAAAATATATGCTACTAAGTTCCTATTATCAATTTTCAAGGTTTACCATAGAACGTTAGTGAGAAATATTTAGGTGTGCATGTGTTACAGGTGCAAGTAAACCCCAAGGGCAATTTCAGGCAGGCTGGTAAGAATTTGGCTCTGAGACCTCAGTGCCTTTGTAAAGGAATGCCTTCAAAAAGGAACATCTCAGTAACTTCCCATCAGTCCAGTACAACTGGAAAAGGTCAACATCAAGTGCAGGTAATAGTGTGGCTCTGAAAATGGTAGAGCTGGATCAACATTCAGCTGGCCCCAGGCACAGGATTCTGGTGCCTGAAGTTGCTTCTCACTGTCTTTCCTTGGATATGAGACAGGTGTGCTCAAGCATTCCCATGCTGTTGGGAAGCTTTCAATCACTCTTCATTAATTTTATGTGACTAATGATGTGATGACGTTAAAAAACTATTTCAAGCAACAAATACAAAATTAGCAACTACAGTTCCAAGTAACATAAAAAAATTATGACTCTTTACAAAAAATGGGAGAATTGTTTATATGCTTCCATTAATTATATGCAGCTCTTACAGCAAACTGTCAATGCACACTCACATTTTTACAACAGTGTTTTTGGGAGTGTATTTCCTGTAAGCCAGAATGTGGATTTACACAGTACTAACATTTTTTTCATCAGTTTGCTTACCATGACCTCCTTGAAATAGATATTACTTAGCTCAAACTGGCTGGAATGTTTGGTAGGACAGGAATTTAACTTGAAACTGAAAAATAAGATATCAGTAATTACTATTACATGTCCTTTAAAAAGCCCATGAATTTATCTGTTCTTCCTCCTCTCTCTTTTCCTTAATGCCAAAGAGTCTTCTAGGTTTAATGATACTTCCAGGCATAAATTCTTCTCCCAAGGCATCTATTTTTCAATCTCAAACTGGTCCCTGAAACGATGTAGAAACATACCTTGTTATGTGGGGCAAAGATGAGAAGCAGGGGAGAGGTATCCAGAACTCTGTTTTTTTAGGATGGCCATCTTGGAGGACTGGAATACCATAAAGTTCAGCCAGTTACTCAGAAGTTATTCTTGACACAAACAGGAGCAAGTTAAAACCAAATAAAACTACTTATTTACATAGTTGGAAAAAAACGCCATGAAATGCAGAACATGAAAAATTCATGAATGGAAATGAAAGTAAAAAAAACCCCCAACACTCATATCTGGCAGAGGCTCTGGTTAGCATTGAATGTCCTTTCTCCCTAGACAAGTCATCTCTCAACCTGGTGGGTGCTTTACACTGGTCTTGATTCTACAGTTTGAGGTTGCTTTCTCAGAAAATTTGGGGGGCCCTTAGGTTTGATCCTAGCCCACTTCAGAGTCAAGGCTCTCCCCATCCTGTGTCAGCTAGTTAATACAGGCAAGGAAGGGTTTATACCCTTCTGCCAGTAAACTGCTGTTTACGGCTTCCTGCTTTGGTGAGTTTAGGATTGAACCTCAATCATGTAATCATGGACATGGTTCTCTTTTCCAAAGAAGCCATGCCAATTACTAGCAGTAGGCAGGAAATGGAAAGTTCACATTTTTTCAGTTAAATAGTAACCTCACACATTTGCAGAAGTTAGAGTCGTAGAATCGTAGAATCATTTAGGTTGGGAAAGACCTCTAAGATCATCGAGTCCAGCCATTAACCCAGCACTACCTAGTCCACCACAAAACCATGTCCCTAAGTGCCACATCTACACATTTTGTAAATACCTCCAGGGATGGTGACTGAACCTCACCTGGTGCAAATTGAGGCCGTTTCCTCTTGTCCTATCACTTGTTACTTGAAAGAAGAGGCTGACCCCAACCTGACTACACCCTCCTTTAAGGCAGTTGCAGAGACTGGTAAGGTCCCCTCTGAGCCCCCTTTTCTCCAGCCTAAACACCCTTAGCTCCCTTATCCACTTCTTCTAAGACTTGTGCTCCAGACCCTTCATCACTTTATGGTTGTTGAATCTGTGAAGTAGCACCAGGAACTGACTGGTTCAATATTTTGGAAATGAGGTGTGAAGAGTTGTCCTGTAAATGCTTTCCTTTGTTGTGGTTTTTTTCTCCCCAGAATTAAAACAGACCCATGGTAAGCACAGACCCAATAAAGCATATGAAGTCGTAATAGCAAAATTTCTGTTTCTGGGATTCTAGGTTTCTTGGGACAGGGAAAAAAATACCTATAGCGATATAAAAAGTGCAAGTGAGTACTTGATTTTACTTGCAAAGTGAAGCACAGGTCCTTTAACAGAATCCCTGTGATAGGTAATTATATCACTTGAATCTTGTCGCAGCAGTTATATTTTGAACTGTGGAGGTTGCCGGGCCAAGTCGACTTTACTTTGCATGCCACTCTTGTTATTTCACATTGCACCAAAATGAGCATCCCCTTGCCTGTCAACAAGCCACTAAATAAAGTATCTGTTTACTTTCTGAGGCTGCCAAGTTAGGCAGAGTTATAAACAGAAAAATAACTCTGACAGAGTAAGAGGGGTGAAATTTTATTGGAAAGGTTATCTGCCCAGTGCGGTTTAATAGCATACTTAGGCTCATGTTTTGCTCAGTCCTTTTAACCACATTCCAGGCTGATGCATTGACACTAATTTTTTGGCTTCCGAACCAAAAAAGCAGCAATACAGCGGTTGTTGTGTGCCATCTAGTGTTCCCCACAAGAAGCAGACATCCTGAGCAGGTTCGCCTGTGTTCCGCGGGAAGGATGTCCCGCATCCTGCCCGTGCCAGACCATTGCAGTGCTGCCTCCCGTGCACAGCGCTGGCAGGCGGGAGGCGGACCCTCCGTGCTGCTGGCACCAGGGCTGGAAAAGGGAAGGAGAAAAGAGAACCACGGGAAGGGAGAGCACTAAAACAGCTCTTTCAGATTATAGATAGATATCACAGTTTAAACATCACCTGCAGCTTGCACTAGGGTATAACAACAACTAGATCACATCACAACCACAGTGCACTGGAATACAGCACATCAGTGCTGTGACAGTCCCTGAACGGGAAGAAGGAAAATTTGGCTGAAAGCAAACAGACTGCATGTCCCTGTGCTGCAGCTAGATATACTGTAAGTCTAATATAGACTCAGATCCTGTTTTGGTATTGCATGGGCCTTGCCTCCAGGGCCCCTGCAGGAGTTACCATGCTCAGAACGAGAAGAGCAGTTTACACACTTCATCTCTAAACTATTTTGGTTTAGTCTGTTGCTCTTCCAGTACATCTGTTTTTATTGATCCCAAAATAACTAAACTGAATACCTTGAGATGGGTGTTGTAGTAAGTGACTAATTTTAAGTGGCGCAAAAAAAATATGTCTGGAGAGCTCAGAAACTTGCTGGAAATGCCGCAACTCCAAGGTGGTTTGAACCAAGGTTATTTATGAAAAGTCTGTGAAAATTCAGAAAATTGAATCCACCCGGCCCAAGTCTCCGACAACTAATCCTTGGAGATTGTTATGTAGCTCTGGCATTGGTTATGTGAATTTTGTGGATGACCACGGGGCAAACATTTGAAACCACACATTGTTCTGCAAATTAATGAGGAAGTGAGGTGTTGAGAAAGGGAATATTAAATGGAATTGAAACTATTTGAATAAGAGAAAAAAATACGACTGGGTGTGGGGAGGGAAGGAAGCAGACCCAAGCAGCAAGTCTAAGTTCAAACTGGATTTTGACAGGACGAATTTTTGTCAGGACCCTTTGTTTCGGTTTAGGTAACTGTAAGTTATTTTGGAGAGATAATTCTTTACAAAGAAAGGTCAGCATAAGCAACTGTAGATAAACCGTGTTAAAAGAAAGATTGAACTGGTAACTCATTTTCTGGGTATTCTATGGTTGTAGGTGAAATTCAGAAGGAAAATGCTTTTTAGTAGAATGCTTATTATTAAAATGCTGATTATAATGAAAAGAAAATTGGTTCAAGAAGAGCAATTGATAGAATTGATAGAATCTCTAGGAAGCATTGAACTCTCTGACATTAAGAGAGTACAATAATCTTATTTTTGAGATCCTTCAGAAATCCAGGGCAATCCACTGTGCGCATGCAATGAACTCACGTGATAAAAACAGTAACTGAAAATAATTGTGGTGGTGACCATATGTGAGAATGTTTCAGATTTAGAAGCTGTCCTCTTAGGCAGTACAAAGCCCAAAACAGGCAATTTTACACCTCCACAGTGATGACATCTTTTAATTCAGTTGCTTTTGGCCCCTACAGCCTCTGATCTTTCTCTTTTTAATTTTAGAATAAATACTTTTTTCTCCCAGTACTTACTACTTTCAGTAGTTAAAGCAAAAAGTTAAACAGGCTCTGCAAAAATGGATTTAAAAAATCAATGCACTTGAACTAGCCCAAGAGATATCTCTTGTAGACAAAAGAGTAAGTGTGTGCCTCTTTTTACTAACCACTTATGCATTCTTTGGATTTAAATCAAAATCCTATCGGAAATTCAGGATTCTTTTTCTCTTAAACATAGCTTCTCTAAATCATGGGCTTGTCTCTGACTTTTCCAATTAGTTTGTTATTGACCGGAGTATCTAGTCAGAGATTCATGTTCAACCTGGGTCGCCTTTGCTGCTTTCATGATCCTTCGGGTGAGTCACTTCTTAGTGATGTGTCCCCTGGAAATCGAACAGAGGAAAACCTGGAAAGAAGTTATTTCTAAGAGGACTCCAGATGAATAGGTGATCACTATTAGGGCTGTGCGAAGGGCAGGAGGTTTTTTTTGTCACATCCTGTGGATTTTGATTGAAAAATGGAACTTAAAGACTGCAGAGGATACCAGCAAACTCCACATCAAGATAGTGTGTGAAGGATATAAATACACACGGACACTGTTACCCAGAGGCTGTCCCCAATATCAAAGAGAATTTGTAAACTATGTGTGTAGATTTCTCCAAAATTTTACGCTATTCCCTTTTATTTTGTGTGCGTTTGTGTATGGTATGCACAATACAGCTTCCAGCTGATAGGGCTGGGCACTTCCTTCTATACAATGTTAATAATGGGGGAAAAATAAACATTGCACACAGCAGTATAAAATGATAAAGCAGCCAGTTTCCTAAATGAAAGATGAGATAAAGCCTGGGTCTGTAACTCAGGAAACACATCAGCATTTTCATCACACACAGCCTGGAATGCTGGCTATAAACAATAGGCTGGACACGTAAGGGGAGGAAAGGAGAGAATTACTTAGTCTAAACAATTTATCTAAGAGAAGTTTAATGAGCTACTTCTGTGTTTCAGTGCAAACACGGGGGTTTAGCTCAAATGAGCAGATTCTTTAAGGCAGCATCTCTAGGATTGTTAGCAGCAGTGGAAGGAAGGGAGAATGGCAAAAGGGTTGTGCAGAGGAGCTTTGTCGTCACTTTGAAGAGAGGAGCTGCTCCATCCTGAGACAGGTCGGGAGAGGTAAATGTCTATGAGGTTATTTACACTTTCTTCTGACCTTCCACACTGTTTGATCTCAGTGTTCCTTTATTTCCTATTTTATTCTGTCCAGCTCTGAAGATGCTTCCAGAGAAGAGAGGGCACCGTATTAAAATGTAGAACTTTTCCAAGGAAAAGAACACTAAATTTCTGAGAATGAGTTATAGTAGCCAGTTACATTTGTGTGACAAGTAACTCTCTCTGTTGGACAAACATACATAGATGAAATCATGTGGTGGAGATCTTCTGAGCTCTGTAATGTGAAGTGGGCTAAAGACTGCCCAGAGTCTCATTTATTTATTTTTATCATGGTAGAGCTTAGCAGCCTTTGTCTTGGACCAGGACTTGTCAGAGCAGCTCCAGCATGGAATGACAGGTCCTGCCCCGAAGTCTGCAGAAGCTGTGGTGGGACACAGCGAAGGGACGTACAACCAAGCAGCGAGTAGAGCACTGTCACCCTGAGTTTGCAGTCTTTTGATGTTTTCATTTCTGTGATAGAGTTCTTACACACTTTCTGTAAATATAGTTAAGTTCTCATGCACTTTCTGTAAACATAAGTTATGTTTAGCTAAAGTTCTCTTTTGCTGTCATTCTTTCTCCTGAGGCAGAGAAAGTTTGATGGTCTTTTCCTTTGACCAGTGTGGTTGGAGAGGTGGTAACTTCATCCTCCAAGCCATGGTCATTCCTAGAAGCAGATTTATATGATGTGAAATAAACAACGAGACATTTTTTGATGGTCTTGGCCTCTACCTGACTGAGCTGGGTCTGCGTGGTCCTTTCGTGTCTGAGTACGACAGAGCACCTCAGCCAAGATGGCAGCCAACCCTTTGCCCATCATTGGGCTTTCATTTGCAGAGAGGTAACAGGCCTGGACAGGCAGGTAGTATAAGAAGTGATGGTGAAAAAGATGAATCAGGGTGAATCTCTTGAGGATTACCATGGCTTCCCGGCCTTCCATTTTCCTTGAAATTGAGCTTTCACAGTGAGGACCAGGAGGCAGAAATCCACAGTAAATGCAGTATGGTCACTAGGGCAATCTTGTGGGCCTGTCAGAGACACCCTGACAAAGCTTCCTGTTAAAAAATCTGTGGTTTTAGGGCTCCTGACCAGCTGATTCAATAGGAACCTGCCTCCTCCAGGCAGCAGAGAGTGGAGAGAGGCGCTTCTTCCCCAGTGAGAAGTGAGGGCACCCACATGACAACACTGAAGCCAAGTACAGTTCTTTGCTTTGAAAGTTTTCAGGATATATTAATGGAGTTGTCTTTATTCCAGCTGTCTTTCCTCCTTGGAAGGCTGGTCTCATTTCTGAGTGCCTTTGAAGGGAGCTGGAGAAAATCAGAACTATGACAATATCTGAATAGCTGGCAACCTTCCCATGCTTTCAGATGGCTTTTAAAACATAATGCTTTCGATGCACGCATTGCTAGGTAACACTGAGGCTGAAACTTCAATTTCAAGGTAATTAAGTTATCTGTTCCTCACCATCAGGATTTTACTGACAAGGGCTAAAGGCCCCTGAGAACCAGAAATCACAGCAGAACAATGGAAGGCTGGAAATTTCTGAGTTCTGTGCGTATTTATACACTAGCTATGCACCAACTATTTGTTTCGAAGAAGTGTAGTCTGGACCTGAAACAATGGGTCTGAAGTCCTCATTAAATTGCCAGAAGGTCAGTGGTGCCTGCCAATCCACAGGCCCTAGCCAGGTAGTTTGAAAAATGTCACAAAACTGTGAGGAAGCTGAAGGACTAAAGAGCTTTTCACACAGCTTTTCGCAGACCCCTGCAAAGCTGCCCTACCGCTCCAGGGGCAGCAGCCTCTTGCCTGCAGGAAAACCAAGTGTGGCTGTCCTCATCCCGGCTGGAGTTTTCACTCAGACTCTGCTGGCTTCTCTGGGGAGCATTCACAGGCTGCTTGTATGCTCTTAAACAGACTTATTGGAGAATTCAAGGCTTTTCTTTAGGTGTGTTTAGGGGAGGTTGGAGAAAAAGAAATAGTTCTTTGGAGATGAAGTAATGGCAAATATCCTGGAGATGGAAAAGGGCGGCCAAGATTTAGACCTTGACAACCTTGGCAGTGGAATAACCTCTACTATGTAGGATTTGAATAAAGATCCTCTCAATGCATAATGCTATTTTATGAACGCTTGAAAGAGGAAAACTGTCTTGCCAGCACAAGAATTCTCGTATCGACAATATTGAATGTTTCTACAGAAAAGCCTTGATGAAATGAAAGCCAAGAGCATTAAGGATGTTGAGGCCTATTTTCCCCTGCCTTTAGAAGCAGCACGAGTGGGTAAAAAGAGACACTTTTTACCAAAGTTTTTCTGGCTGTAAATATCTTAGGAAATATTTTCTAGCTTGTAAGGAGAATTCATACTTTGGGACAAAAGCTTTGCCAAAAAAACATACCAAGAAGGTACAGAATTATATTCTAATTTGCAAAGTTGTGATTGTTCTGCCAGATGGCAGGACTTTTTATTGCGCCGTAAGGTAGGCTAAACAGCAAATACAGGAATAGCAAAATATGGCTTACAGATCAAGCATTATGAAAACGTATCAGATCAAAATTGCTTAAAAGTTTTAATAAAAGTATGACTATCATCTCAACAAGTGACCAGTGACCTAATTTAGATTTTAGTGCATGATGAATCTGTAATTCTGACCGTATGACATTAAAGATGGAAGTACTTTTAGAATGCGTAGAATACTTTTAGAATCTAAAAGATTCTTCTCCTCAGAGAACCCCCAAAGAACAGTTCCGCCTTCTCCTGCCTCTCCATTAGCCCTCCCCAGGCCCTGTTCCCACCACATACACTCCCATGTAAGAATTTGTAGCAAGATGTCACAACCACTCTATTACTCTACTCCAGTGTGAGAATTTTCTATGAAAAAATAATTAAAGCCATATATTGCCAGTGTGGTCTAATGGAGCTTGTGATTGTTCTCAGATGAGCTTAATGAGACAGTAAACAATACTTGTGCCTAAATACAAAGGGGCGGAAAAAGCAATAGAAAGACGTAGAAAAATTAAGACCAAACATTAGAGAAGAAACAAGTAAAAGGTATAGCTTGCAACCACTTCACTCCGCAAAAGGTCATCCTGAGCAGTCACTTTTCCTACCAGGAAATTGAGCTGAATGCATTTTGGGGGATGATTCACCTGGTATTAAGCCAGATTTTGATCACCTACCATCATTACTTAGGCAGTGAAAAACCATGTGAGTGTTTAGTCTTGGCAGGGGGAATTCACACTGCTGAAATTAGGTACATGAGATTCTGCAGTCACTGCAGGGACTGAGTGCCTCTGCAGACCCGTGTGGAGCATGTGAATGAAATGCTTTTTCCTTTGTTTAAGTAGGGAGCTTAGTGTCTTACGTAGGTTGATGTAAGGCTTCTGCATGTGGAACAAAGTGCTCTGGGACCAGCCAACATCAAACACTACTTTGGATGTAGCTGATGTGCCTGACGCTTGGCTCCATTTGGAATTGGTGTCTTGATGATTTGGAATTAACTACATTTGTTTTTTTCAGGGTAGGTGCCCACTTTCTAAGGAGGATGTGATGGCATTTGCTTACCTTGGAGCTGGTCAGGACACTGCTCATAGGCAGGTATTTGGGTAGAAGGGTAATTCCTAAGAAACTTCTACACTCCCCAGGCTAGTAGATTTTCCATAAAAATCTGGGACAGCAATGAAGAAAATGTTTTGAGGCCAAACCCAGCAATCCTTGAGGTAGATACAGATGCTTTCTTTGGGGTCAGGAAATTGCAAAACGGCCCTTTTCTCTTCCACTTGGAAGGAAGGCAAGAATGGAAGGTGCTGAAGGAACAGTGCATCGCTTTCTTCTAAAAAGGGAAAACACAGCTGAAAGCTTTTCCTTTGTAATTGCGTTTCAAGTGGCTTTAAGAGTGTATCTTTCTAGCCATCTAACCTCTTATTGCCATAGTGTCTGAATGTCTAATGTGAATTTATTGCAATGGTGGTATATTTGTGGTTGAGTTTATTATTTAAAGCTTTATTTTGAAGGTCTTAGACTGTCATGAAGATGAGATGTGTGTGAATGAAGCCAGCGGGATTTGTCTAGTAACAGTGTGTGGTATTGTAATGATTTGTTTTCTGTGTGCCAGCTTTAACAGAGAAAAGTTGGAATGATTTGGGAGAAAGGACAAAGAAAATGATGATAAGTTAAAGCCGATTTTCAAGAGATTCAATTTACATTGACCACTTTAGAGGTTTTTGTAATTTGCATTGTGAGGAGGAGTCTGTTTCTGTGACAGACTCCTCTTATATCTCCATAGTCTCTGCTTCTGTCTGTCTGCCTAGTGGATACTTAATTGTATGTGAATATTTTAACAGGAAAACACAGTGTGTGGCTAAACCAGGTCAAAGAAGACCTATGCAGCTCTCCCATATAATTTACAGGAAGAGCCTGTGAAAAGAAATCCTTTCTTGCTTTCCTGCTGCTAAGTGGATGAAATGTATGCCCCTGTTTTATTCAGAATATTTATGGATATGTTTACTTATTAATGAAATTTCTTAGAAGCAGATATAAGACCTATTTCCATTCTCCAAACCACTTACAGTAACTATATCAGCTTTCTGGGTCTGTTGCTTACTCGGAGACTGTGAGTTCCAGGAAAACTTACGTGGGTGTTAGCAGGGAGAAGTATTTCTTCAATACACATAAAACAATGCTTTTTCCAAAAACTTTTGGTCTTGAAAGATGGATGCCATGGCTCTCCATATGCTCCTGTGCCTCTCCAGGACCTCTTTCTGCAGTACAAGAGTTAGTGGTGTGTCAGACCGTGACATGGGACACTTGTGGCACAGGGAGCGGGGAGGACTGAGGCAGCTCCGTTACATCCTACACAAATTCACAGCCATCCACAAGTGGCACATGTGGTCATGAAGCTGGAGGGGGAATATGAGATTGTCCTGAATGAACCATGAAAAAAATATCTAAATGCAAGTTTCTGCTTTGCTGTAGCAGAACAGGTGAGTGTGCTGTGAAACTGAGGATGTCATGAGTGCTGCTTCACAAGCTGCTCTGTAGGCGATGCAGTGCAGTCACACAGAGCTTGGCTTTCGTGGATTAATGCTGAAATTTTCAGAATATCCTAGGGAATTCAAATAACTACTCCCAAAGCACTCATGAGAGATTTTCTATGCTTTTCCTCCCAGAATGAATGGAAAATGTTCTTCTTTTCTGTGTTCTGGTTTACACAGAAGTAAACCTCCTTAGACCTGGTGAATGTGACAATGAGCCTTCCACAGAAGCATGAACTCCAGATGAGCTCCTTGGGGGCACCAGGTAACTGAAACATATAAACAGTACACAGGCATATGATGAGTGAAAACCAAACTTTATAGCTCAAATAATTTCCACAGGAATGAGCATAGGGACTAAGACTTTAGTGGGAGAGAAAACATCATGGAAATATGGAGAGGGAAAAAAAAGCAGAGAGGAAAACCAGATTATAATGTACGGGAAAAAAAGCTGATGGAAAGCTTTCCAGGCAAAGAGTTGGCTGAAAGGAGGTTTGGAGCTGTGACAGAAGAATCTAATTCCTCTTTGACTCTTATTCTATTCAGGAAGACAGGCAGTTATAAATTATTTCTAAATGGGGAGGTTTGCATCATAGGAATATTTTATTTTCTCCTTAGAAAAGAAAAGAAAAAGACTCCAGTTTGGCTTAAATAGCTCAGGTCAAATAGATAAAAAATATTTATCAAGACTTTGCTGCTTGTGTCTTTACAATGTGCCCTTGCTGGGGTTTATCAATGCCAAGAGCATGTTATATTTCTAGAAGAAGGGAGGCAAGGGAGACCTAATAAATAAGTTACAGGGAAATTTATGCTTCCAGCCACCTGCTACCCAGTCAACTGTGTTAATGCCTGGCAAAATCGAAGTCCCTGTGAGATTTCCTGTCTCCTGAATATTAGTTTCCCCTGTAGTAGGTAGATACCTCTCTAATGGGTTTCTGGCCACCTGCAGACCTGTCCAGCTGGGTAAATTGCGTTGCGTTGTAATGAACCTGCTTAAGCAACCAGGAGGAAAGTTGCTTCAAAATTATTTCCGTAATGGGAAAACAACCCCCTTAATTAAAATATTATGCTCTTAAGTATCAAATAGAACAGTTAGAAACCCAAAAACACTTAATAGGAGCTTGCCGTTTTGTCCTATCTTAAATGGTAATGAGTGTAGCTGATGATACCTATTGCAGGTCATATATTACCAGGAGATACTAAGTTGTGTGATCTGTGTAGTGAGACATATGGGGACATTGCAGGCATTATCTGGACATGCTGTTGAGATATTTTATTAAAATATATTTTCTAGGCGCTATGTTATGCACCTGGAGCCTAATGTATTCATAGTTAATAAATTCTAATGGATATATAAATGTGCAAAGAAAGCAAGGTCAGTGGGAAGGTAGATGTGTCCCATAAATAGCACACTGCACAGTTTTTTTGTCTGCGTGATGACAAATCTCACCCTCCTTTTATTTTCACCCTCCCCACACTAAAATATTACTCCTGGGAAAAGTAGCAGAGGGATCCAAAGAATATGTGATTCATGGAAACATCAAGGAAGAATGGAAAGGATAATCTAGATTTTCACATTGTCGTGTGACTTGTCACAAAGAATACTGTCACCGGAAAATCCTGACAGAAAAGGAGGTTTTTCAAGCATGGCGAAAGTGATAGACAGGGACAGACAGCTGAGAAGGTGCTGGCCTTACTGAAAAACCCCTGCCATGTATTTTCTGTCATAATTTTATGATTGCAGATCTCTGTTTTAATCTGTGTCTTACAAAATAAAACGGTCCTTATCTTTTATCCCCATCTTGTAGGGATAGAACTGAGCTGCTATTACCACGCAGATGCTGGGTGCTGTAGGTGTAGTCACTGGAGCTGTGGGATTTCTTCTGGAGCACCACCCACTGTATGGTTACAAGTCCCTGCAGAGTCTTTTAGGAAGCATCCATTTGTCTGCAAATGCATGCTGTAAACTGGTAAGTCTGACCCTCCAAAATGAAGAGGAGGAGCATTTTCCAGAGGCTAGATCTGGACATCGCTTCATTTGCCTTGTGATGCCTCAGAGGGGCTGGGATCCTTGCCCGCTCTGCTGGCTCTCCCAGCAGCCAAGATTATGGGGTGGATGGCAGAGATGGCTTGTGATGTAGAAAGGGTGTTATATTTGCAAAGAGGAAGCTACTTTGCAGCTTTTTTTCATGATCATAAGAAAGTGAGAAGAAAGGTTGAAAGTATGAACTTTCCTGACCCTTACGTGTGACAAAATCACTTTATGGCCCTGATAAATACTTGCCTCCTCTGTGTGTTATGTCATTGCACTGGAGCTGGTGTTTTTGCTTTTGGCTCTGGTTGAGTAAATATCATGAAACTGTCTGGGCTTGCCATCCTTTTAGCTTCTCTTGAGTTTCTAAAAGTACCTCTGTGCTGAGGCCTTTCTCAATGGGCACACACTCCTGAACACCGGAACGAAACAGTCAGCAGTTAGTGACAGCAACTACAAACAAAATCCATGCCAATTCCAACTCTGAAAGTTAAAATATAGCAGCTTTTACTACTGTTTCTGAGATTCTGCCCCTTTTGTGATCTTTCTAGGGCTACACGAAATGTGGGTAATTAACATGCCATCACCTTCTTTTCCATGAATCCACAGTCATGTTATCTACTTGGTATGCTGAAGCTTTCAGTGATGTATGTTCTTCCCTCTGCAGACATTTTATTGAACCTCTTGGTAATCCACTAAGTTAATTTGGTTTTGCATGAGTTGTTTTGGCTTTTCTGTTTCTTTCCTTCTGTGCTGGTATTCCTAGTCTTAGTGGTCTTACTATTAATTTTGAAGCAGAAAACCCACGTTACTGTAAGGTGACCTGGATAGTCACTCCTTCAGCCTGATTCTTAGCCCTGATCTGGACTTGTCTGTGCTTTTGTGGAAGGAAAGGCTTCTCTGTCTTTGCAGAACATTCCTTACAATACCTCACTAACCAACATTTTTTTCTTAGATCTCAGGGGTTTTTTTTGTCTGTTGTCCTAGGTTTTCAGTGAAAATGAAAACTACAAAAAGAGGAAATTTGCATTTAATAAAGAGGCTATGAAAAATTGAAGCTTGAAAATGTCATCCTGTTTGAGGCAACCTTAGGATAGTGAAATAAATAAGTAAAATTTAGGTAAAATGGAGAAAGATAGCTACCACTGCAATGCAGTGAAATGGAATTAAGCAGTCTGAGTGATTCTTTCTTGTAAAGGTCAACATCATTGACTGAATTTTTGTGAACCTAATAAATTCTAAGATATGCTATAAATAGGAGCATCTCAAGGGCAATACTTAAGTCATTCAATTGAAAAATGGGACAAAATAAATAGTAAAATGATAATGAGAAATGGCAAATCAAGTTAAAATGGTACGTTTAGACCTGGCTTTCTTGATAATACAATTTTAAAATGTTACCAAATCAATTCTTATTTAGAATGCATTTCGGAAAGAGATTAACTGACTTTGGATACAAACCAGGTTTTTATACAAGTTTTCAATGATGCCATCATTATATGTATTTGATTATTTCTAAAGGCTGTCAAAATAGTGAAAATCTCTATTTATATATTTGCAATTTGATATGAATTTAAAGCTGTAAATTCAACATTTTAGAAGCAAAGGAACTAATGTATTACCTCAGTACATTCACTGTAGAACTACAATATTTTGTTTCAATTTTCACTGATAAAAGTTCATTTTATTAGTAAGGAAGATAATTAGTCACAGGCTTGTAATAAAAATTGTCAAACTATTTTTCTAAATCAAGAATTCAGAGAATTCATATAGTTAATACCTTGTAGGAGATCAAAACAAATTATCATGGTAGTGCATTCCAGTTTTAAATTATATTAATAGCTTTTTAGAAAATGGTCCCAAATTTTATATTCATGTATAATGTTTATTTTTATTCTATGAATCAGACTTGAAGCTTGTCTTTTTTCAGGAAGAAGAATGTCAATTCTCAGCATCCAAAAATGTTCTGTTGCCAGCTCCATCCTGACTGTAAAAGCTCCTGTTGTGCATTTCATTCTGACTGTAAAAATTTCCTTGTCCCAAATCATGTCATGATTCAGAGATCGAGTTTGTCTTTGATGAAGTTGGGGCTTGATCAAGTAATTATATTACCAGGAGATGAGCAGGAGCTGGAGAAGGGATTTGAGCTGGTGGCTGGTCTCTACATCAGTGCAGGGGATGCCAGCTGCCTCCTGGCCTGGCTAGCTCCTCGCTGTGTTCTGCCTCCACTGATGATGCTCCAGCTTCACCAGCCAGCCAGGAACACCCTGCCCTCAGCAGAACACACGCTTTGAGCTCTGAGATGGAGAGTCAAAATTCAAACAAACAGTGGCAGCCCTATGTCTGTAGGTGTGTATTTTACAAAACTGTCTCTGGTAATAGTTTATGTAGTATTTAGCCACTTTGTGAGCTAATGCTCATTGGTCAGAGTGGTGAAGGACAGCACCCAGATCATCTCTGTAAGCTGAACTGTCATGTTAAACTGCATCGGAAGAGAAATGGTAATCTGTGGACATAATTTCTTATATCTGATACACTTTTTTGGTTTTGAGGTCTTTTTGTTTCCACTGTCCCTCAGATAGATATACTATACTTCCAAATTAATGCATTTTGACTACAGCTTCAGCCTTCTTCCACTTGTTTGTGTGCTGGGAGTGCACACAGCAGATCAAGGTAAAGCAATAACAGGAAAGCATCTAAGCTTAGAAGCACAATAACCAGAGGCACTCTCACAGAACAAGTGGTAAGGTCGTGGAGAAGTCACAAGGAGGGCAGGACCTAAAAGAAAAAAGGACTGAAACAGGATATGTACACAGAAATAATGCTGATAACATCTTTGTCTTGCATTCGAAACACTCTGGCCCCTAACAAACGAGAGCAGTGTGACTCGTGGGTAGGAAATAAAGGATGGAAGAGTAGCAGGTGGCTCTGGGCGTCTGTAATTCTTGTCTAGCTGAAGTCAGAGTGGTGATGGATACTTGCTTACTCAGGTCAAAAGGATTCAGGATCCCAGCAGATGTGCACAGGGTAGCAAAATGCCTGAGAGCAGTGGGGGAAACAGCTGAAGCAGCTGTTGGTGTTGCAGGAGCAGAGGACCAGGACGAGCATCTGGCAAGCATCAAGCCAGGTGAGGAGCCATCCCTGCAGCAAATTACAGCAGTTAAACTGGCCCTTGTTCCTCACACTGGAAACCTTCAGTCAAGCGAATATCTTTCACCTAACTTTGTGAGCTATACTTTTGTTTCTGTGTACTGAAGGTCTTATGAGGTCGTAATAATTTGGGTTCTTAAGCTCTGTAACATGAAGTCAAGACTATCTAGGACAACAAAAAATGTGGAATAAGTTGCTTTAAGTTAACCTTGGTAGGCAGCTCAGCCCCACACAGGCCCTGGCTCACTCCCCCAGAGCAGCTGGCCGAGGGCATCAGAAGGGCAACAGTGAGAAAACTCATACACTGCTACATTAGCATGACAGACCCCAGATACATCTAGACCCCAGTGGAGTTTGCCTGTTTTATACATCTTGTATAGCCCTCCCCCACTAAAAATGAGCTTTTTTGCTTTTGTAAACCATTAGGAAAACTGGTGGATTTTTTTTCTTTAGGGCAGTTCGCAATGAGGTACTCCAAAAGAGAAAATAAATACTCAAACTACTACTTTTCTGCTTGTTTTGAGGAACCTAACAGCCAGCCAGAGCTGTGCTCTATCATTATGGTATCCAAGACAGATGAACCTAAATAGTTTTTGTATAGATTTCTGAAAGATCAATATTGCTGCTTCTTTTTTAAGCCTCTCCTGTGACATAGATAGATACATAGCTAGAAAAGTTGTATATTTGGCTGCTGCAGATGTGGGGGAATTTCTGACAGGTTCCCTAAAGATACTGAAGAAACAATTAGAGCTTTCATTATATTCTCTGACATGGAAAAGTTTAAGATGTTGCCTATAAATGTAATGTACTGGTTTCTTTTATAAAAGTGGTCTAGCTTTTGAAGGAAAGATGGTCCTCTAAATGTAAAGTCTTTGGATACCTAAGCTTGTAACTAATAATTTGAAGGGTTGCACATTTCTTCTGGTAATGATGGGTGATTTCTTTTCTCTTTCACAAACCCCAGAAACAACAGAAGTGAAGGTCATCATGGCTGCTACCAAGACCTGCTTTTGTTTCCAAGTCCTGCTATATATTTTCTTGGGATCTGAATTTTAACAACAAACTAAAATGCAGTTTGAATCCCACTGTTCTTTTTCCTTCATAGGGGGAATACAGAGGACCAGAAAACAATGGCAGGAAACCCTTGCATTTATTTTTAGGCCTATTCGTTAACGGTTTTCCCTCCTCCCCTCCAGACAAACTCCTGTGGAAGCTGATGACTAAGGATTGCAAAACCATCCGTTTCTTGTTGTGTGCTCTGCCCTTGGCTGATCTGAAGGCCTGGCGAAGTTCAACAGTTCAGTGGAGCAACTAGCAACCCCCTCCCCGCAAGGGCAAAGCACTGCCCACATGAAACTGTGATTGTGATTAAAACAGAAAAGTGGTAGCTGGAAAGAATCTAAACGCACATTTCTTCCTGTCACTGTGTGGTTTTTGCACCTACCAGATGGCAGTTTCATACTTGCTCTGAATCCTCCTGTGTGCCCTGTGGGCAAAAAAGGCAGTCCCGCCTTTCTCCTTCTCTGCTCATCTCCTTGCTGGCCCCCTTGGGCAGGATCTGGCAGAAAATTTACCCCTCCAAAAAAGGCACAAAGAACTGAAAGAGCAGCTGTGCTCTGGTTGACTGTGTGGTTGCACAAGTGGCAATGCCAGTGCCAGAAATGGGGTGGAAACATACATGCAGGGTTCTTGGAATGGCAGGGTAACACTTGGTTATGCAGTCTTCAGGTGGCTTTAACAATTTGTGATGTATGGTCAGGTAGGGAGGCTTAGGAGTTGGTAATGTGAATTACAGGGAGGTCTGTAAACCCACAGGAATTCAGCAGTAGATGCCAATTAAAGAATCAAAGAGCAAAGATCCAAGTGCCAAAATTAGGTGATGATATTTACAAAAGAAAATTATTGGAATGGTGAGGTGCTAATATATGCAACTGGAAGAGAATTTTAGAGAACTAATAGGTACGGGTGAAGTAAAAATAATTAAATTATATTTATTGAGAGAAGTAGGAAAGCAGGTTAGCACTGTTTGAGGAAATGAGAAGGAAGATAAATGAGAGTGAATAGAGAAGATAAATAAGAAAAAAGTAGTTAAAGGAGGAAAAATGAAAATCACGAATTTTTTCCTTTGTCTAATGGTATTAGAGAAAGAAATAGGAAAAGTATAATTGTGACATTAGGAGAATATCATATTCCTTGATGATGAACCCGTCTCAGCTCCAACAGTATTTGATCATGTGGATAGATATCAATAGGTAAATCCTCTGTCAAAATTAATCAGTTTTAAGGAGGCAAGATTAAAAAAGCTGTTCTGTAGACATTCATCTGCAGCTGAGGTAAAGTTTGCTTTTTCTGGCTGTATAGCACCATATTTCTGCCAGTATGTTGTGAAAAAGCATCTGGCTTATTCTTGCTCACAGAAAAGGACATAACCGTGCATTGTATTGCATGGTGAAACTACTGACTTGAGCATCTGTTGCAAGTAAGGAGGAATTTATTGACATATTAAGATAAATGCCATATGGCTTACAGAGAGTTTCTTGCTCTTAAAATTCCTGCTATTTGTATAGGGCTGGTCAAATGTAACCAGCAAGTTCCTCCAATTGTGGAAGCATTGCAATCTTCTGTGGGCACTGGGAGTGTGAGAGCCCTGAGACAATGCTGGTGGCATGGAGAGAGACAGTGCCAGAACAGGGGACAGAAGAAAAAGCTCTTGATTTCCTGACTACAACATTTTGCATTAACCTAATGTCTTTCCTGGGAAAAAAAAATTGCACAAAGATAACTGGAAGGTTAAAATAGCAAAATTAGTGTACTCTGCTAAATTAAAAATTATTAGCATGAGAAGCCAGTGGGAAAAATGTTGGTGAGGACCAAGTGCTCCACTGTTTGCGTGGCATTTCTTGAAGGGGGATAAAATTCTTCTTTGCAGACCCACAAAGGTGCCCCAGTAGCTACAGGCATCCTTCCAGAGCTCATCCGTGTGTTCCCAACAACTCCTCACACCCTGAATCCTTGTCTCTGAATACCATCTGAAGAAGGTGTCTTGCTGATCAGAGGAGACCGTGAGTTTTGGGCAGTGTCTGGCAATTGCTTGGCCACAGGTAGTGTAATTCAGTTGTTGATGTGTGCATGTGATTGCTCAGTATAAACCCTTGGATCCTGCATCCTGGTTTTTCTGGCAGGCTCAGTACCTCTCCTTATCTCCTGGGCACCAGAAGGCTCTGCAGCTCAGACTTCCAGCAACACAGGCTGCCAGTCTTTCTGCCAGCCTGTACAAGGACTTCTTGCTGTTTTATTCCTCAAGTCTCTTTGGAGGTGGCCATCTCTCACTCTGGTGGCAGCTGTCCTGGCTGCAGATGCCTCTCAGGCTGTGTCTGATGTCTCCAGACTTTGGTGCTTCCAGGCAAACAACCTGTGTGTACCTGAAATGTGCTCAGCCATGCTGGTCTCTTTGTCCATTAAGAACCAGTGTGTGTGCGAGGAGAGAGAGTAATTAACATGAAACTCATAACACACTTTCCTTGAGCTGTGAGTATGTGTTTACCTGATGGTTTCCTGTCAGTGAGTTCCCTCATATCTCTTAAGGAGGGCAGAGACCACCGCAACAATCCTCTTAGCCCTCTTAGCTTCAATAGCATTATATAGAATTTATACTTTGCGTGTTTTAAAACACAATTATAGGTACAATTTGATCTGTCTATGGTCTGTCTGGAATTGCTGTCTGCCACAGAGTATTCTTATTAATATATAATTAATATTAATTAACATAGGTTGCAAAGAACCAGGAGGGCTTTAATGGTGCTTAGGGAATTCTGGAGACACAGAATGCTTGCAAAGAGAAATTTATTATTTTCTTTCCTGATAAAGTGATTTTTCAGATGTGAACACATATTATCACACAGAAATACAAGTTAACAACAAATATCGTGTTGTGGTTTAACCCCAGCCAGCACCTAAGCACCACGCAGCCACTCACTCACACACCTCTGCCCCTGGGTAGGGAGGAGAATTGGAAAAAAAATTTAAAACTCGTGGGTTGAGATAAAAACAGTTTAATAATTGAAACAAAGTAAAACATGATGCTACTAATAACACAAATGAAAACAACAACAACAATAATTGTAATGGAAAAGAGGGAGAGAGAGGAATAAAACTTAAGATAGACATGTGATGCCCAGTACAATTCCTCACCACCCACTGACAAATGCCCAGCCTGTCCCTGAGCAGCAACCTGTGGTTCCTGGACAACTCCCTCAAGCGTATATACTGAGCACGGTGTTCTATGGCATGAAACATCTCTGTGGCCAGTTTGGATCAGGTGTCCTGGCTGTGCTCCTTCCAGTCTTCTTGCACACTTGCTTGCTGGCAGAGCATGAAAAGCTGAAAAGTCCTGGATTTAGAGTGAGTGCTACAAGCAACAACTAAAATGTCAGTATGTTACTGACATTATTCTCCTACTGAATTCGAAACACAGCGCTGTACCAACTACTAAGAAGAAAATTAACTCTATCCCAGCCCTGATCAGGTATGCATATGTACACATAGGTGTGAACCCTATCAGAGATCTTAGAAGAGAACTCTATAGCGTAATTTCCTGTTTAGAAGTAAGAGAACTAAAAGGTTATCAGTCATATATATGAACACAAATACTTTGAATTAAAAGAAATAAAACATTATCAAACTAGAATAAAATGTTTGATAATTTCAGAGAAAATTTTCAGGAAATATTAAACCATATTAGTACTGTGAGTTGGGCTGTGCACAATTACATTATGATGTTGGCACGTTGATGGATTTCTATAGTTTTAGCTGAGATCTTAAACATGTATCTCTTAAATTTTAACCATACAAGAGTATTTACTCTTTCTTATAGCTCACAACTGAATTTACCTTGCTAGGTTAAACAACCTATCCTTTACTGTGTTCAGAAAAAGTAGTGAGAGAGAGCTGACAGCTTGTGGATAAGATGTCTCTGGGTACTGTTCTATGGCTGCTGAAGGTCCATGATGCTGTTAGTGATAAAGCAAAGACTTCTTGGTTTTTAACATATATGAGCTGTAACTACTATGCTGTTATTGCATATGGGGCATCTGCTACAAAGCTGAGCTAGCTTGTCTTCAGTTATCAGTCATTTGCTGTGAGAGGTTTCATTTCTTGTTGTTTGAAGCGGCTGGTGTTAGTGTTTCTCTGAGACAGAATGCTAGGCTAGATAGAAACACAGAAACTGCCAGGTCAGTTCAGCCTACAAACTTTGTGAAATACCAAAGGACTATTTTTAGACAAGCTTCAGCACAACTCTCATGACTGCACCTATGATAGTGTGTGACAAAAATTAGGCTTGATTGCAGTTCCTTTTTATCGTGGTATAGTTTTTCATCTGCAATAGTAACTTTTTTCCCAGTGTGAATGGTGAACATAGGATAATGTTCACTTCTAAATAGGTTTGTTCAGTGAGAGAGACACAGAGAGAGAGGTTGTGCTCCATTTAGCTCAACTGAAGTCATCCCATGAGCCCTCAGCAGTTCTCTGCCTTTCTTACGTCTTTTTTCATGTTCCCTCCAGTTCCCATAGAAAACCAGCAGAAACTAAACCATCTTTTTACTGAGTCTCTGGCTTCCATGCACAGCTTGTTCATGATCCTACTGGTGTGTTTATTGGCCTTTGGAGATTAAATAAGCACAAATAGCACATATAGCTTTTGGAGATGAATTCCTTTATTCTGGCTATGTCTGGAGCAGAGTTTAAATAGCTGAGCTTGCACCGGTTCAACGTAGTAGTACTGGTATTAAAATCAGAACCTCTAATGTCATTGTACTGGCTTGATTGGTTTAACAACTCAAGAGGCTTGTTTTTAACCAACACTTTTATTGGTGCTCTTCTGAGTCTCTAGGTGCAAAAGCTTTGGCTTTCATTGGGTTTCTTCTCTGCAAAGAGAGCTAGAAGTGTCCCTGTGCAGTGTCCTGAGGCCAGCAGCAGAGCTCCTGGGAGTAATGCCAAATATATGAGGCATGGTAAAAATCATGAATTGAAAATAGTACTAACTAGGCCAATCTCATTAATACCTTCTAAACCCAGGAGTTTACAAAATGAAGGATGTAACTGGGAATAATGTGAGTCCTTTGAAACCCTGGCCTTGAGAGATGTGGATGTTATGTGGCATAACTAGAAAACAGGATTGGGATCATTAATAATATTCCTAAAAGAAAAAGCAAGGGAGTGAATGGAAAAGACCAGGCTTAGGGGTCTTTGATGGTGGGGGGTGGAAGTGCCTGATGGTCAGGACTCCTCAACTCCTGCGACTGTGCTCAGTGAGTTCTGCAAATTCAGTGTGGGAGACAGTCTGAGTCAGAGTCTTGGGCCCCTCTTTTACTATTTAAGTGATGAACCTTCAGCCTAAAAAAAGTACATGTTCCAGTTCACGGGGAATCTCTGGGCTTTTAGTTTTTCACCTGGAAGGTGAAATAGGTATTGCTGGCAGGAAGCTGTGGCATTGTTTATAGCTTCACTGTGATTTAATGGAGACAGATTCCTTCTTGGGCTGAAGAGGCTCAGACTATTAGTGCTGGAGTGGCAGTGACATGAGATTTTCCTTTTGAGGGAGAAAGCCTGTTGGTAGGATAATTCAGAGTGGAATTCACTGGTGCAATGGTATTTTCTTTTTGACATAGCCTGAACTTGGGTTCAGTTTCCCTGAACTTGCACAATAATAACCCATGCACAGGAAAGCCCTATCTTTGGCTGCCTCTGCTGCAGCATCCTCTGTTTCTAGCATGCGTGGAAAATACAAGAAGATCCAAATGATCATCAGCTTTTTCTCCGTTCTTAACCCTTGTCTTTTCCACACCAGACTGACTCAGTTCAAAGACCTCCTACCTGCCTGGTCCAAAAGAAGAGTTTTGCATTAGCTTTCCATGTGCTGTTGCTTGGCAACACAAGGTAAAGATCTAAACAAAAGGACAAAGAAAAATTATTTAATTCCCGAGGCAGCCTGAACAGATTTGGAGGTAGTTGCTGGTACTAGTCTTGCTCTTGTTTGGCTTATGCTACAAAATTTTGCTCACAAAGCAGTGTGACACCCTCTCAGTTATCGCTGATAACGCTGAAAAAACTCTTTGTTGCAGACACACATACGGCTGCAGAAAAGAGTGTTTTCTGGCTTGTCTCTTGCTGTCGGGGGAGGAGGTGTAAATAGAACAACAGGAAAATGCAGCTTGGTGACATATGTTCCCCCTCACCTGGGAGCCCTGACAGCAGAGTCGCCTGCTCCTCTGGGCGGAGGAGTACCCCAAGCATGTGTCTGCTGTGACCCTCATGTCCGTGCTCCTCTCATCTCTGGCCGGGAGGAAACACTGGGGCCTGATTCATGCACGTCTCCTTGCTGTCCCCAGCGCCGGGTGACACGGCTCATTATGTACCGCAGTGGCAATTGGCACTTCCACTCAGTGCTGGAATGAGATGAGTCCTCGCAAGGCGTGTAATGTATGCGCTATCCGTGCCAAAGTGGAGCCTATCTCTTGTAAAATGGCTTTGATACATCGATAAATGGAGCTAGCTGACAAAAATTCCTTAACAATGAAGTATCATTTCAAAGCCAATATTTTTTTAGAGTGCTGAAGGTACAAGGAGCCCTAATGACTAACAGAGGATCGTTATGTATGCAGGTGAAAAAGAAAGATGACAAGGATTTTAAATCAATCTATCACATTATGCAGTTACCTGCCAGCAGTGAGTTTTTCACCCCTTTCATTTTCCGCTGCCAAATACCACATATTCAGGCTGGTGAGCAGAACATTTGGGGGCAGAATTTACATTAAAAATGAACCTTTTACATAAATTATGACCTCTTTTGTTTCCCTCCTGACTGATGCACTTTAGCTGTCACATGCCCATTGTAGAGGGACTATTCTTTCCCTGATGCGTGCATGTAATTCTCATTAACATCAAGGCGACTTACAAGTACTCATTTGGGAAAGACAGAACCCAAAGTGCCTCTAAATGCTTATGACAGGGGTGCCCAGATTGCCAGGTCCTACAAGCAACAATCCATGTTCATCTGGCTGAGAGCCTTTCCCTCCCTAGCGACTCTCTCAGCCATCCTGCGAGTCCCACTGCACCAACTCAGATATCCCCCCAGACACTGATACAATCCCCCTCTGCTTCCCTCAAACCCTCCCAACAACGTGATTCCTTCACTGCTTCCTCCAAACTCGCATATCTCCAAAAAGCCTGGGCCATCACACCTTGCTTCTGCTAGCCCACCATCTCTGCTGTGTGTGCCTGCTGGTCCCTGCTTGGTGCAGCAGCAGCACTATCAGACAGCAGGCAGTACCAAGCAGCAGCAGCAGGCACAGGCAGCAGCAGCACCTCCAGCACCAGCAATGCCACAAGCTGCTCCCTCCGAGCGCTGCGTGGCACGGGCGTGTTCTGCAATCTGCTGGCTCCTTGCACATCGTGGAGCTTCCCAAGCTGGAGAGAGACAAGCACGTGTGAATCATCCCTCCTGCCTCCAGCAGGCCTCCATGAACAAAGTGGCCTCCTTACCAGCCACAAATATCTCCCGTCCTCTAGTTTGACCTGCTGTTCTCCCCGGGTCTGGTACCTCCGGTGTAAGAAAATGAGAGCAGGCTGGGAGCAATGGCAAAAGGATTTGGCCACCCTGCATTGTGGTCACCAAGTGCTGCGACTATGAAGTAAAGGTGCCTCTGTGGGAGGTTACCTCTGAAAGTGAGGAGCAATTTGCACTTTGAGAAATGCTTTCAGCTTCACGCCCAGCTGACATGATCCCCATGTTAGGCACGGGCAAGGAATTTGGCTGCCTGCAGCTTCTCTTATTCCCAGATCCTCTTGCAGCCTTAGTACTGCCACGGAAGGTGTCAGACCAAACCCGAGTCTCCTGCAGACTGGTGAAAGTGGTAGGTGGGGGAGAGGAAAAACAGCGCAATTATTCCAAGGGGAAGGGGAAGATGACTGATGAAATTTTGATGGGACTTCTGTTTAGTGCCTGTAACTTGTCTCGATTGGTAAAAGAACTGAGACTTAGGTTCTCATTTGATTAGGGCTATCACTTCCTCTTTTGTAACACCTCCCTGCGTCAGTGTAAAACAAAAACCAGCCCAAGTAATAGTCTAACTAATGTAGGGGAGCTTAGAGAATAAAAATACTTCTATACCACTTATTTCTAAGGGCAGTCAGCCCCTATTCCAGCCTTTGAAGAAGCTGAAGACTAATCACAACAATAATGTGACGCACAAAATAACAAGATACCTACAACACTAGACAGAAAGGAGAAAACAGCCTCTTGGAGGAAAATTCTCTGCCAGTGGCATTGGTCCTTCTTAAAAGCAGAAGCCATGAAAGAGAGAATTATGGCAAAAATGCAGATACGAGTCGTGGTTTCACCTTTGGGAAGAAGAGGCTCTGTGCAGAGGAGAGGAGAGAGTGAGCTGCTCCCTGGACCACCTGTTAGAGTGCTGAGGCTGGGGTGATTCTTAAAATCATGGGGATATTGGGCACTCGAGGTTTAGATGGGTTTAGAAGGCACTTTTTAATCTCCAGAATTTGCGTGCTATGAAGCCTTGTGGGTCTATCCTAAATTAAAACAACAGAACAAAACATGCCTCTGGTTATCCTATAATTTTCTACAATGATGAATCTAGGGATATGTAACTTCGAGTTAGATGTTTGCCTCCTGCCAGGTAAGTGAATGAATTTAGTTTTATAATATGGTGCAGTCAAGTAAGTTCAACAAGCCTAACAATGCACATTGATATATTTAATTACTCAGTTATTCTCAGTAAGAAATGTAGCTCTCTTTTTTTCCCCCTCTTAATATCTCCTTCTTTATCACTAATGTTATTTAGTGTCTTTTTAGCGGCAGAATGGATGGGGAAACTCAGAGTGGCAAAATGCTCTTTTCAGAGAGTGAAACTGGCAAGTGCTTGGCAGGTTGTGATTGTATTATGTGGCAGGGCTTTCAGGCTGGTAAACAAGTGCAATTCTTAGTATTTGCTTTCATGTGGGGAGGGGGTGTAGTCTCAATATTTCACATGTGTCACCTCAGGAGAAGCAGAGCCATCATCCTGGTACAGACCAGGTGTACTGGTGTCTGTGCTGAGAATAGTCTGTTTTTCAGTAGTTCTAAAATATAATGAATCTCATGCCCAGTGCCGTATTGACTCTAAAGGTTCAAGCATCTTTCAAGAGTTTCTTCCTATGTCTGAAGGAGGGACTAAAAGGATGAGCTGTAGAAGTTAGATGTGAGAGAGGATCAAGGCTCTGAGAGTGGTAAGCAATATGTTGACTCTTCGACCCTTAATATGTTGACTCTTCTTCCTTAACCAGGAAGCCTTGATTCAGAGGTAGATGTAGCTACCTGGCTGCTGGAACATGAGGGACTAGTCTTTTACCCAGACAGGTACCCAAGAACTGTGAGCTCAGTTGTCATCTGGAGGTGCCCATCTCCAACCATAGGTTTGGACCTCACTTTGAATGACTAGAGAGGATGAAGATGAATCCCACTGCTGTGACAGTGCTTGATCTCTTTCTTTGGGGTTTTGCAGGAGGATGTTAACTCACTCCTTTAAAGTTTCCTGCTTTCATGTCCCTTTCTTTGCTTCTTTCCACCCTTGTCCTTTCCTCTTCCTCATGATATGCCTGAGCAACTCTTTGGCTAGAGACAACAGATAGAACCATGGAATAGAATCACAGAATATCCTGTGTTGAAAGGTTGCAATATCAGTTTTAAAATTTGTTGTGTGAAGTGGAAAAAAATGAGACCTCCATTTCGTGTTGCTTTGTTTTCTTTTTGGTGAAGAACTGATAGCCTGGTGACTATACTTACCTACAGGATTCAGAGCCCTTTCTGACCTAAGATCAACTGAACTGTGACCTTGGGTTGTACTGGGTTCCTCTCCACCTCTGGGAAGTTTGCCATCTGTGGACCACTAACATAATATATAAATGTAAGAGTTTTAATAGCAGAAGTTTTGCAACTTCCTTGTTATAATCCTGTCTCCAAGAAACCTACTCCTCTGAAAGCCTTTGTGTTTAACAAGTTAGGATTTTCAAAGATGAGTAAAATGAAACTGCACAATAATGCTCACCTTCAATACATCCAGGACTTTGGCTTCACCCACTCTGCCACTGTGAGAGGGAAATCTCTGTCCCCTTTGTAATTCATTATGAAGTCACTGCACCTTGTATAAACTTGTCCAGTACGATTTTGAAGTGATAACCTGGGTTTTGCTAGCAGGACAGATGATGCCTTTCTGAACTAATTTTAGTTGTCTGTGCTGTGCTCCATGTTGTGGCTACACCATCACACTCAGTACGGGGTCAGAGTATGAACTCAGCTGCCTCTTTCAGACAACTGAACATGTAAATGGTGTAATGCCTTAGTTTTAAATAGTAGCTTTGATGTGACATCCCTTTTATGCAGGAGACTTTCTGTATTCTAGGACTGCCTTTATATGTGCTCAGATGCAAGGGGAGAATCACTGCAGCAGTTCAGTGGGAGCAGGCAACGATAATGTCTGGAGCAAGAAGGAAAGAACTATATCCAATTGAATCCAGACAGGTGGATTTGTGCCAAGCTAGAACTCAATTAAAACACTGGGATTAAATCCACTTTTCTAGTAGCACCCTCTTTAATTAAGTGCTGAAGGCAGTAATATGACTAAGCTGTGTATCTTCTTGTTAGCCCTTCAGTGCAAAATCTTCGGAAAAGAGACAGATGAATCTGTATGTCGAATAGTTAGAAAAACTGAACAATTTGCCACAGCCAAATGCTCTGTTTTCTGAAAAGGCAGCAGTGTCGGTGACAGCTGGTTCCATTTCACAAGCTGAAGAAAACAATAGATACCATTGTCTGTACATAGATGAAGACATATGTTAGGAAACTGCAGTTACACTCATTGCTTAACGAACTATTTCTCTTCACTTATATTTGATTATTCTGTCCATGTAGAATCTAGGGTCACACATAAAATATACAGTATTTTAACTACTCCTCAGTAATTCTTTCTATATACTAGAGCTTGCGTTCAAGCGGGCTTCAAAGCAAGCTTTAAAAATGTTCTCACAGTGCCAAATCTCTGCTTCAGGGATTCATTTCATCTTGCTTGGCTGACAAGATATGTTTTTATTCACTCCATGGGGGTAGTTTGCTTTAAAGGTCTAAAAATATCCGTGATCTTTGGAATATTAATTCTCAGAGTTGGACATGCATTGCTCTTCAGTGTTTGGAAGAGTGAAGTCTTTGCAGTCAAATGATAATGATTTATTGGAAGGTGGAACTTAAGCTTCTAAGAGGTGAACTATGGTGCAAATAGAGTTCAATTACTCTAGAGATGAGATGGAATTTAAAAAGACAAGTCCTGTCACTACCAATGGCCATCAAATAGATTTTACAGTCATACAGTTTTGTTGTGTGTGGAATATTGAGATGACGCCAAATCTTACAGATGTATTTTAAAGCATTCTTGTTGATGCACATGATGGCTACCAGATTCTTGGGTCAAAAATCTCGGATAGATCCTACGTCCATGTTAATCAACCTCCTCTGCTTTCATCCTTTCCAGTGAAATAAAGAGCAGAAGAGTTTAAAAAAACCTAAAAACTGCTGAATGATTGTGATGTGCTTGCCAATAGCAAACAGGCCAGCAAGTTCTCGAGACTTTGGCTTGCACTGAATAGTAATTTACAGCAGGAGTTGAGCACTGGAACTGATTTGGGGGAGAGGAGAAGACGAGACTTGTCTTCTAAAGTTTCTTTTGTATTGAGAGAAATAAGGCCTCACAAACTGTAATTCGGAACAGCTAAATTGAATGTTTAATGAGTTCTGTGAGTTATGTGCCTGAAGTGAACCCCTATCTGCTGCAGTCATGCACCAAGCAGCATGTCTAAGCAACAGAAGTTATTTCAACTGCTTGAGGAATGAGGAGCTACTAACCTTAGAAAATGATGTAATAAGTGGCTTTGTATATTTGTTAGCATCAAGAGTTGTTTGAAACTTGCTATCTGGGGGCTTCTTGCATTCTGAACGTACATTATGAACTTACAGATCCTGGTTTTCATACAGTAAGGTCAACAAATATACTGCATTGAATATAAAAATAGTTTCAGTCCTGGGAGCTATAGCTAAGCTGTTATGATAAAAGCTAAAATTGTGATCTGTACAGTTATAATGATTATTTCATATTTGAAAGCCTGTTTGAATGGCTAATGACCAGTCTTCTCTGCTTCTGCAGTAGGTTAATATTAACTTTGCGTTTTCAATTTCTTCTACAGTCTTCTTTTGCTATGGCACTTACTACTTGTCTGCTAGTAGTCCTCTAAGACACTGACATTGTTTTCCAGCCAGCAAGAGTGAGGAGTAGCCCTGAACATTTCTCAAAAAAAGCTCCATCTGAATTTTTGTGCTGTTTTACTTGAGTAAGGCCTCTCAAACTGGGTCTGGTAGCACCATTAGCAGGAAGAGCAGTGACATTTTGATTGCTCTGTACTTTCTCCAGCTTCAACATAGCTCAGCAGATTTGGGGATGTCTGATTACTCCAATTTAAAGGGCTTGGAAATGATGAGCCATTTTCCATTTCTCTATCACCTGTGCATTTTGTTTACACGATATCTTCCAGACATTCGATAACATATGCACCTAAGGGATCACAAATATCTCCTGTACACACTCATATTTGTTTTAGAACATGTACTGACCTGAGACAATAATCATAAAAGGTAAAAGGTGGGTTTTTCAGAATGATTGAAGAGAGACTCAGAAAATCTTTGTCTTCATTCTGCACAGTGATGACAGAGAAACAGAAACTGTGCTTGGAAGTGATTATAATCTGAACCATAGAGATTTGCAAGTATATTGAAGAGAAACAAGAAGGTAGGTTGAATGCCTCTGTTTCTTTAGCGTAGCAAGCACCGAAAAATCAGAACAAGCTTCTTCAATATGGTGATTTATATGGCATCTACTGGGACCTGTCCTGTTTGCCCACATAAATGCACAAAAGAAGGAAGGCGTGTCATGGCCCTCTTGTTAAAATGTATATTCAGACAAGAAATGTGATTTTTCCTAATAAGAAACTATCAGAAAAGAACTTGAGGTTTGCTGCAAGCACAGTGGTGTCAATAACAATAACTGTAATAATTCTTACTAACACTTTTGATGATAGTTTCTTCCAGCTCATTTCAGGGTTCTGTCAGGTTTCATTAATATACTCACTAAGCCTTCTTCTGTATTAAAAGCAGACTATGATTTTGGGTCATCCTTCATGCTGCCTGTCAGGGACATAAATGTGCTTGTTGCTGAGAAAAATACTTAACAAACCATCTAAAGTCATGGTTAGAAAGGCGTGTGAAGTTATAAAATAAAGCTGTAAGTTTCAGAAGTTTGAGACTTCCTGGAGAGAATTAAGAGCTGCACTTCTGAAATAGATGCTTTTTGTTCACAGAGTCACAAGAGAATAAAATTGTAGGTAGAGCAAATCTCTAAGAAGAAAATTCTCAGCTTTATGTGAAGTTACAGAGATAGATCAGAACAAAACCAAAACACAAAAAGAAGTGAGAAAATGAATAGATGATTGTGAGGTAGGTGACTATAGGTCTGAACTGCAGCACTGTAGGAAAGACTATAATTACCTTATAGAGCCAGAGCAAAACCAGTTTAAGAAGCAAATTTAGCAAGCCTATAAAAAACCAGGTTGAATTCTTAGTTCTAGACTCCGAATAAAGACATGAGTAGACCCAAGTCTACCTAAGTATGAGGGTAGGATAAAGCTTCTTCAAGGCATATCATAAATCTGGAGGTAGCAGTGGCCGACACAGTGATGAAGGATCCAGTGTTCTACCTACCTTCAAACTACATATTTGCCTCCACTACTGAACTGATACAGAGGGGTTTAGGACTTAAGGGTTAATTGTTTGTTGTGGGCATTATTGGTATTGCCAAATTTCCCAGCTGCTTGTTAGACAATGTGTATTGCTTGCTCGATACTTATTATGCTTGCCAAGCAGAAGGGGGAGGGTGTAGGGCCATTGATAAGGGGTAGAAACTGTGACCACAGGTCCTGGTTTCGGATCCTGGAACCAGATGGAACCAGCCCTAGAGTTTGAACTTGGACCAGGAACTTAGAAAGCATGCGGAAGGAAGCGGGGTAAAAAGTTCAAACCTGAGGAAGACCTTTAGTTCATCCCAGAGACCTCAGCCCACGACCACCAGGCGGCAGTATGCAGGTGCATTAAAATGCTAATAACTTTTGAACTAATTATAATACGAAGCGGGGACAGAGAATGAACATGTATAGGCATGTTGTGTAATTTAATGCATATGTAACCTGTAACTCGATAAATACCAAGCTGAGCATTGTCGGGGCACACACGTCTTTGGAGGATGACCTCCCGTGTGTCCGGTGTCATAATTAATTAAAAAGCATACCTACTTTACAACTTTAATTAGTTGTGGAATCTCTCCCCGCATCAGGACCCGAGCCAGTGGCTTTTGAGAGTCCTACTATAATCTAAGTGGTGAAGTTCAGCTTCCGCTCACTGACTAGCAGGTGGACCAATGCTTCCAGAGGTCAAAACAAACTAAGGTAAAAATCATTCAAAGCAGTTCAGATCCTTGTGCTTGGTAAAACCAAACAAAACCACAACTAGTATGCACATAATTAGAAATAATTAGGAATTTTTTTTCATTTCATGTTATCAATCTAAAATATAGGCCCTCAAATCCAAACTATTAATTTAAGCTACTGTACAGACAAGAGAAACTGATACTGTAAAAGGAGAATTCACCCCGTCAGGTAGATGTTTGAAACAGTGAGTGTAGCTCACACTTTGGAGATGATGCCCAGCCTAGCCAGTGGTAGACAAGCTGGATGCTGCTCTTGAAGACTAATTGACCACAATTTTCTTAGCATCCCATGCTTTTGATATATTGATCCTAAAATCCAGCAACTGCTTTGGAAAATGCAAGAGACAGAGCTGGCAAAAAAGGTACTTTACAAAGATGCTGGGTTCAGAACCACCTGTGGTCACAGCAGCTACATTACAGCTCCTGTCTGTGAGGTTGGAATGTACATTTTCTGTATCTTTTAATGTTGCTTAGCTTTACAGGACTGTGAATTATAATCCTGTAGGAACTATCACAATATAAACATTAAATACAAATTCATTTATCTCAAAGAATATTATATGCATGAAATAGTAGAGCAAAATATTTGCCAAATATTAAAGACTTTCTCAAATCTGAGTTAGGAAGTGAGCTAAAAGAGCAGAGAGAACAGCCTGAAAATACTTCTGCCTGTAGAGAAGCTCTTTGCATTTCTAAATGCATTACACCATCACAAGGAATCCACAAACCTGACTAAAACCTTCAGATATTTAATAATTGCACACACCTTTACTTTTAGGCAAACACTCCATTCTAGTGCTTCTAGTGATGTAGAACCACAACTGTATCTCAAATATATGTACATATGTGTGCTTGCTATATTTAATACATGGACAATGTGACACTGGTTAAAATGTATATATTGTTAATCAGAAGCAGCTCTGAAGAAAGTTGGCAACAAGGCTGAAAGCTCTATCACCAGTGATGCCTGATGAAGTGCCTTCAGCAAGTATGTGCCCATATGAAACCACAGAGGTCAGACTTGTGTTGAGCTGTACACTGTATTTGAAGCTCAGAAGAAACAGAAATCTATATTAAAGTTCACAAGCCTGTGTGAAATGAGACTTGATTAAAATTATACAAGTTGTTAGCTCTGAATCGGTTCTTCATGTGAAAAGAACAAAACTCACCACAGATAACTGTTCAGTATAAAAATCAGTGAAATCTTCTTGTGCATTTAAAGCAGTGCTTGGCATTGTAATAAAATGCATGGTTCAGTTATAATGTGAGGTCAGTAATGCAAGGAGCAAGAAGTATAGCGTTAAATTAAAGAAAATGAGAGATCTGACTGACTATCAGTTTAGCACTATTACTCACGATGAGAAGTAAAATGAAGTTCATGACCCCATCTACTCTGCCTCTGCTCTCTGCTCCTTCGTGTCCTTCATCAGGAGGCACTTCCTCAAGGAGATTCATAAATCCATAGTTTTCTCCAATGAAATGGCAACCACACATTCTAACTCTTCTAACCACCATACTGCTGTAAACAGAGAAAGAAAAGCTGCTACTCTTAGGCAAGTTACTACATCCTCTAGTTGTGAGATGTTTGATATTTTTCTCTTAAACCATATGGTGACATCCTCACGGCATTTTTTCAGTCTGTCTATCTAGTGCTGCCCACATTTGCATACAGTACACAGCACAGAAGAACCAAATAGTCCATATTAAATTATAATAATTATTATAATGCGTATAACCTATTTATTACCCATAGTAATAAGCTGGTAATTGTTTATTTCAGTTGGAGAGCAATCTGATCTTTTCCAGAAAGCAGCTACCATTTAAGTTTTCATAAGCAGGACTGCTAACAGGATCTTTGGTAAGACACTTACCCTATTGAGAAATCCATCTTTCGCAATAATGGCTATTAAGAGCCATAAACTAATTGTAGATAATGGCCTCCCATTCAGCAGCAGTAATTCAGCCACTTTATCAAGACATATGGCTTTAAGTTGACCACTTTAAGACCTCAGTGCGCATGAAGAAAAGGGTATAGATTGTGGAAAGACTTGTTAAAAGTAGCAAAGATGATCCTTAGTCACCTGGAGATTATGGCAGTGAAATAAGAGTCTAGATTTCAGGTGAACTTTTGATGACCTTTTCTTGCAAACAAGATAGTGATACAAAACAACCATCAAGCCAGAAGACGCTCTGGCAATGGAGCAGCATCAGCTGAGAGAATGTGAGATCTGGTCCCACACTGGGCTTCCCAAGCTGTAAAATGGGAGCTGGGGTGCACCATACATGACAGAGCCTGGGGAAATGTGGCTTAATTGGCAGCCCTCATCTTAAGAAGAAGAAAGGCCAAAGAAATACAAAAGGAAGATAATATGATGTAGGGCATGAAAAATGCATTTGAAATGCAGGTTATGGGTACCAAGTGGTATTGCTTCCTGCATGTAACTGTTTGGAGAACATGTAAAGGGGCTGGTGTTGAGGGCCAGTGATCTTTCACATGAAGAGTTGTGGTACCAACTTCTCCTTGCCTCAGTCTCAGAGATGCATAGTAAGTGTAGGGCATGGATTATTCCACGTGAGCTGTAGGTGGGACTGAGTTGGAGTTCAGTTAATTCCTTGTTTTGCCTTCCATCTTCTGAGGACTAATTAAAAGACAAACTAGTAGAACCAAAAATAAGAAGGTCCTTTCTGATCTACTGTTAACACTAAGTATTTTCCATTTGCTTTGCTTCCATTTTTTCAGCCATGCTTGGGGTAAAACCAATAGCTGCCTACTTTGATATTCCTGTGTTCTCATCACTTTGCAGACTTGTTAGCCCTTTCCAGATGTTACAGGTTAATTTTCAGAAGATTCCAGTGGCTGTCTCCTCACTGCTTCACAGGCATCTCAAATACTACCTTCAACCAGTCTGGTGACTTTCCGCTTCACTCCACAAAAACACATTTCAAATAAAAATAAATCTGTATTTCTTTACATATGCAATGGATTTTTTCAGTCATGTAAATAGAAATTGGATAAATCTATCTTTTGTGTTGTTTGTTTTTGTTTTTGTTTTTTTCTTGATGATAGAGCTATGAGATACATAGATTAGCAGGTTAAAAGTAGAAAAAGATGAAACACTGTGGTCTACTCAGAAGTCTCAAAAGGCAAAATGAGTGACCCACTGACCCACTCTGGTATGCTCACAGTTATGAAGCTGGTAAGTAAATATTTGCTAAGAATATTGATATCAATATTTAATTAATGCAAAGATATCAGGCATGATGTAGAAAGCACTGAGGCTCCCTGAAAGGTAGATTATTTATTAAAGATGTAATGTCTGGGTCTCTGACATGGAATACACATCCCCAGCAGGGATGTGGAAGAGGAGGTGTGGGACAAAATGGGCTCTTCTCTCTTCTGATGCATGGTATGTGTGGCATTGGGTGGGCTTATTTCATGCTATTCATGCCTTAGTAATGCATAGGGAAATGTTACAAAAGTATTTGAGCAGTGAAGGAAGCATAAATTGTACTACAGAAAAATATATCAGTAGTGGAAAACCATACAAACCAGTAGTTCAGCCCAGGCAATTTACTTTGAAGCAAGTGGCATAAACCAACATGTTGCAGACGAAAGGGAATAAAGGTGAAAAGATTTCAAGGTGAAAATGATGCATGACGAATGCCAGTCTTACAGCCCTGAGACGCTGCCTGGATCTTCAAAGCCATATCCACACCCATTGCCTCTCTGAATTTAGTAATCCACCATTCAGGTTCAGCTAACAGATGGGTTGGTACCCCCGCTCCCTTCTTCCATGCCTGTGGATTTAAAAGTGCATGGCAGATGCCAGAGACATTTTTTTTAGAATTGTGAGGGGTTTTTTTTTGTCAGGGAAAAAATGAAGGTATTTAAATGAATGGAATTTCCTGGTAATTCTCTTAGCAGCTCCTGTCACTAGAAGTACTTGTTTCCTCAGGCAAGCCCTTTATCCTCCAGACTCTCGACATCAAATCCCTCAGTGTTTGTCATGCCAGCACCTGCCAAACCCTGCCAAACCTTCCCCTTACCTTCTACCATCGAGAGAAACACCTGACCTTTCTCTCTGGTACCAGTGGTGCTCCAGTAGGACTGCAATCCCTTTTTCAATTCAGACCCACCTCACCCATTATGGAAACACAACTGTCTGTAATAAAATGCAGTGCATGGTGCACAGTGATGCAGTACAATGACAGGGACATGAATCAAATGTCTGAGAGATGAGTAAAAACAATGTAAATTTAAATAGGAGAATATGATTATTGAAGATGGAATTAGGTTTGGACACATGATAAGACTCTATCCATCTGTGAAAAATGCCAGAAGATTTTTTAATGAGATTTTCAGTTATAAACGTTGAGACACCATCAGTCCTGAGGTGATAAGATTAGAGCTTGATTGTGTGTAGCTATGAGAATGGAAATGTATATAGAGAACTGACCTACTGTGGAAAAGCAATTAGGGACTACAGGGGGACTAATCAGCAAATAAAACATCTATACAACATATCCCATGGCAAAAAAAAAAAATCAGACACACTCTGTTATAATTTAACAGACACTTGTAGATAAAATTGTGGTTATGGCTGACTTGAGGCATAAAATGATATAAAATAAGAAATTAGAGCTCTAATAAATTAATGTTGCTTGAACCAATATGCTGTTAGGCATAATGTATTGCAAAGGACAGGACAATTAAGGAATGGGAAGGGAATTACTTCTGGGATGTAACGTCCAGATGCCACAATCTGAAAATCCAACCCAGCTTTGACATTTGACTTTGGCAAAGCAGCTTAGAAGAACTGACTTGGGAACAGACTAATTGTACATAAGAAAAGACTTGCGAGGGTCAAAATTATGGCTGTATTACTTTGCACCTGTCAAGTCTTCATATGCCTCATAAAAGGTAGGTTCTGAGGATGGAGAAGCTTCATCTCCACTGGGACTGGCAGCTTCGCTCCAGAGGGCAGGTTTGGACAGGTGGGCACTGCTGTCATTGCCATGGTGCTGATGGGCCTCACCCAACCTTATGCCAGCAGTGCTGCCGCCACCCTCTCCTCTGCACCTGCCTTTTGCTGTGCAATTGTATTTTACATCCTGCCAAAAGGAAAGGAAATGGGACTGGCTATGTGGCTGCTGGATCTGGGATGGTACATTTGATTGGTGAAATAATAAAGGGGTTTGCTTTCACTACCTGCCAAAGACCCCTTTTACAGACCATGACCCTCATAGCTGTGCACGTCTGGCACTGTTTGTCTGTAGATGACCCATCTGCTATTTCCATCTGCTCTTCTTTTTCTTCAAGTTTACAAGTTATGTTCTGAAAAGTAATTCAAATCCCATTGCACCATTTTTGTTCTTGCTTTATGCAGCCTATTTGGTGTGGAAAACTGAAGGCTTAGTGCCAAGCACTTGTTAGCTTCTAGGCAAATTAATTTTCACTGAATGAAAGAGAATTTTCTTTACTTAAAATACTTGTCTCTCTTTCCTAAACATCATCCTCCACAGATTCACTTTATAGATTTCTTTTTTCACTAATCAATTCCATTGCCATTTATTTTCCCTCAAAGAGCCCTGTGGCTGGTTATCACAGAAGCAAACAGAATGCAATGAAGTACACCTCTAAGGAATTTGGGTAGTGTGGTTCTACGGACAGCAACTTTCACAGCCACCTTTTGGGAGCAATCCCTACTCTGGTGCTTGCTGTAGTTACATCTCATATTTTAAACAGGTACACGCAGCGCTGTTCTCTTAAGGAGATAAGATTCAACACATTCTCTTCAAGAGTTAACAGGGATCAAGTATATGGTAATAAGTACAGTATTTTTCCCATGAGTGGTAAAGTAGCTGAAGTAAAATGTTTATACTCCACCTAATGACATACTGACAGTCTGGGCTTTGTTCATGCATGCAATGTAAAGAAAAGATTTGTCAAACTTTAATGTGTGGAGTGCTGAGCATTAAAAGAAAACAAAATAGGTAAGTATCACATAAAGCAGGAAATGTATAATCTAAAGCTTTTGATCTGCGTGCTAGCTCCTTGAAGGTCTCCCTACACACGACCACGTGTAGGGGTGAGTTTGGCACCCAGCTGATGCCAAACCAGGCCCAGTGGGCTGCCCTGGCTGCATTTTCTCCAACCATCAACTTGTGCTCCCCCTTGGGAAATTTGGCCATGGTTGGGTAAGTCCTGATGACTCCCTGATGACAGAAATTTGCAGGGACCTTTTAAGTGCAAACCTTACCACAGGAACAGAGATTTAGTGGAGTAACACATCAAAAATGGGCGTTAGTTGGCAGTAAATCTAAGCCCTGCCTAAGAGCAAGCTCCAAGGGGGGTTTAACACCTGCATAGGGTGTTAGATTGGGTGGCCCATGGCAAGAGGCAGTGGTGGCAGATTTGTCCTCTTAAATCCCGCCTGTTTGGCTAAAAAGCAGGTTGTGGAAGTGTATTCCAGCAAGGAAAGAGAATGAGTCAGGCAAAGGTGAATCGCTCTATCCTAAACAATGAACAAACCCACCAAGGTGTCTGTTTGTTGGAGCTGCCTACCGACAAATATAATTGTGATTAAAACACTGTGCTTGTTGCAAGATGCTACATAAAACCAGCCATTTAATAATACCAATCCATTTTAGTATAATAAAATACATCAGTTATGGGATATTTTATGAAAATGTTTAATTCAACTGTTTCTTTGGAATGTAGTAGTCATAGTTTGGAAATTTAAGTTACAGTTCAGTTCTATGTGGTTTTTTTTTATGCTACTCAGTGTCTGAGAATACAAATGTCATTTAAAGTTAAGGCTTCGCTGTTCATTTTGAAACAACAATTTACAAGTGTCATATTGTCATAGAAAATAAAAATTTCTGTAAAAAAAATTTGCACAAAGTTTTATGATGGTACAAAACATGAAGCAATAATATACCAGTAAAATGAAATCATTTTACTACAGAAGATTTTTATAGTTTTTCAATAAAGAAAAAAATATGTTATTTTACACTTTAAAAATTATGAAACAATCTAAAACAATATAAACTGAACATTTTGTAACACTGCCTTTACAAATTAATAACTTTATAAACATATAATTTTTTTAAATATATTTATCAGTGCAAGATACTTTTCAATGTAAAGTTGCAGTATCATTTTTCCTTTATTGAAGGGCAACTTTAATTCTATTACCTTCAGAGAAATCAAATCTTCAGTGCTAGATCCTCATTATCATAGTAATGTCTGAAGACCACAAAGGAGATAAATTCCTTTCTATGTTCACTATTCTCAGTATGTTAAAAGAAGGAAAAAACCCAACAACTACCAGCTTTTCTGTTCAAATAGATCAAGACCTAGAGCTGGTCCAGAATCTATTGAAATCAGCGGGAATATTTCAAAAGGTTTTGGGTTTGGGCTCCCTGATGGGATTTTCTCTTCAAGGCAATATAAGCATGTAGCTCTTAGTCAAGTTGGTGGACTGGAAGTTTTTTCAGCTAAGGAGAACAGACCCTTAATTCCTGACTCACACAGTGGTGATGTGCTGAAAATAGTTTTGAAAAATCCTTTTCTTCTTTGGGTTAATTAACTAGCTGCTGCAATACCATTATGGTCAAATTACAGTGTTAGAAACCAATGAAAATTCTATCTCTGACAAAGTGAGTCTGTCATTCGGGATGTCTCATGGACTAACTTCAAGGCAAAGCTTTCAGGCCTTAGGTGCACTGTCTCACCTTTTGGAGGACCCAAGGTTGAGAGGCTAGGGAGGTAATTCTTCCATCAATCTAAGGTTTGATGACCTGAAGTGGGTGTTTGGGTTTTCCTGACAGTCATTGCCTTTAGGACCCCTCTGAAGTAGCAACTGTCCACATTTTTTTTTTCTATTGGGTCTTCCTTTAAAATATTTTCAACTTCAAACCCCAACCCCCTTTTTTACCTACTGTCTCCCTCCTTTTTCTTCAGTTTCTGGGTTATTAGTAGATTTTCTACATATTTTTCTGTTTTATAGCTCATACTGTTGAAATAATACACTTCAAAACATTTGGTTGATAAATAGGGGTGGATTCTGTTGCTCCAAGTAATTCAAGGCTGCATTAGCCCTTCTTTAATCCTAATCGTGGACAGGATATTTCATTGCTCTTCTACAAAAGCAATTTTGGAAAAGACTAACTCAGAAAGTCCCAATCACTTCCCTGACTCTACTCAGGAAATTCAGAGAGGAAAAACATGAGTTCAGCACTTGGTAGGATGTTCCTTTCCCCATGTTTGCACTGATTTTGTCTGCTGGTTGGTAGATACCCAGGGGAAGGTTGAAGCTGCCCCCCAGTTATGGCTGTGCTGTGTGCAGGTCACTGCAGAACCCCAGGGGCTCCCCTTGCACCTGCAGGAGGGGAGTGACCCCTCTGCTTCCTCGCTGCCTTTTATGGACCCCTGTGGGAAACATGCTCTTGTTTCTTTTTACCCTGTTGGACCAGCTGCATAGGCTGTTGGATATTATTTGACCAATAGTATTTTCCCCAAAATATTAAAAAAATTGCCACATCATTGCCAAACACATTTTTCCGACAGCTTAGAGTTCTCAGTTCACTTAATTGGTCACTGTCTGCACTTGTGGTCAAACAGAAACCTCCGGGTATGAAATGCCAACTGGCTGTAACAGGATGGTAAGAACATACCCTACATACACTGTGGGATTTCATTCTGCCCTCAGTACCCACTCGTAAGCCCAATTAGCATTGATTAGCATGAAAATACACGGTTACTGAGAGAACAGAACTCCGAGTTCAGGTAGGGGCAAGAGGAGGAAAGTTTCTCATTTTAAAGGCAATCTTTTCAGTAAGGGAAGCATTGTCCCCAGTGTAATTAACAGACAAGCTGTTCAGGATAAAAGACATGTTTCATGATATCAGGAAAAAAGATACTGTCACTTTATGCTGTTAAGAAGAAACCCAAAGTTCGACTTTGGAGGATAAAGTTAAGAATTTTCCCTTATTTTTTAACACAAACTCTAATAAAATCCTTTGCCATTACCAGCAAGTTAAAGCTGAAGTTTTCTTTCCTTGGCAATGGCAAATGCTTATGCAACCTACTCAGAGAGACAAAGAGAGAGAGAAAGAGAAGAGAAAGGGAGAGAGATTTTACATTTGAAAATACATTCTATATGAAAGAACAATAAAAGGGGATATTGCAGCTTTATACAAAAGGGTCAAGAGACATGAAGTTGAAATACAGAAAGCAGAACAATCGAGCCAGGTTGTCAAATCTGATTAGCCCTTGCCTTGGCTGAGGCTATTTTCTTACACTAAAATATACTTTTCTTTTAGTCAGTGAGCCATCAGAATATGATTAAAGACAAGGGCATAACTGTAGTTAATGTTAACACAATGAGAAGCAGTACAAACAAAAAGGCACTTGAGAGGACATACACTAGCCAGTGCCAAGGACTTTTTTTGTTTAGTTTTTAGGCAGTACACTTGGTTACCAGTTGTGTCTGATGATGGCACATACTCTTTTATGGAGTTCACAAGCACAAAATTTAGTACAACACTGAAAAACATCAATAAAATTTGACTGTATTGCTTCGTAAACAGAGCTGACACGCTATATCAGTACTGATGCAGCAGTACTTTCAAAAACATCCTAAACCTTCTTTGCCTATGCACAACACGAGCAATTATACACAAATACAGGTGCAGAAGTCCACTAAATTGCTGTTACTCCAATATTTTCTGGGCACTGAGCTACAGACAGCATGTCCATCCAAAGGACCCCACTGAATACATTTTGTGACAGCATCTTGGATTTTGCACAGTACAAACAAAATTATCCATTAACGGAAAACCAAAGAGAGGGAGAGAAAGAAAGACAAAATGAACTATAAGTCAATCATACTTGGTCTCAACACCAGCATTCAATTATTTCAAATAAAACCAACAGAAAAAGCAGACTGTACATGATTCAGGTTGTTAACACAGATTGTTGTCCATGTTCATCGGTTACACACTCATTGAAGCTCCTGAGAAAAGCTTGGCTCAGTGTCATCAATGCACTTTTCAGCCTGTACAGTAAAAGATCAACAGTTCCCCAGCACTATTGAGCTATGTCCTTCCATCCCGATTCTCTGACTTCTCCAGTCGCTTTACGCCTTCATGCTTCCGAGTATGAATTCTGTGTGTTTAGTTTATCTTTTTTCAGTTTTACACCATCAACCAGTTCAAAGTTATAATTCTCCAGTGCAGACAAGTTCCTCTCTGACATCCCATTGTGCCAACAGGCACAGTACAGAACAACTCCACAGATGGCTCCTAAAAGCACCCCAAGTGCACTCATGGCTATGATGGTAATAAGGATTGGATCTAGGGTCTTCAGGACATTGCCTGGCTTCCTGGAGATGTTGTCATCATAGTCCTCACCTGTACGGTATGGAGGTGTAAACCCTGAAATTGAGTAAAGAATTGCAAAATTTTCAGAACTGATCCTAGTTAGAACATTGCTAAATGCATTGGAAATTTTGAGAAGACCATCAACTTTTTTGACATAAGTTTTTGACATAATTTAAAAACCTAGCTTCTTGAAGGTGCTCATAAATAGCTGGAAACTGTAATGTGGCCCAAATAGCTGTTGTTTTTTTCCCAGACTGTTCTCCAATCTTTGAATCTGCTGCCTGTTAGTAGAGCTCTGGTTCTGCCTTGGATTAAGTGGGAGTCTTGGGAGTGAATAACGAGGTCTTTTGATTACATTTTGCCATGTTGCAGTATTTAGCTCAAAAATGTTAATCAGATCCTAGTCAGCTCAGTGTGAGAGGTTAGAGCCTAAGACATCGGTTGGGAATATCCAGCCATTTTGTTTCTACTTCAATGACTTTAGGATTGGATCTTGAGGTGGAAATAGTGGCAGAACTGACACAGAAGAGCACTCTGCCCTCTTGTGTAAAATATTCACTGGGTATCATGATGTTTTCCCTCAACCTTTTTAGTTTATGAAAATGATCCAAAAGCAGCAAACCCTGTAATTGTTGCTGCAAAAGCCAAAAAGTCTTTTCGGGCAAACTTTTCTCTCACTGAAATCAATTATAACAATCCTGTTGACTGTAACAGAAAAAAATTAAGCTCATTGCCTGAAAAATGAAAGTATATTTTATTATTGGAACAATATGACAATTATGATCCATTTAATGATCCATTTACAGCTATCATCATTGGAAATGATAATGCTTTGGTAGACTAGTCATAAAATGGCATTTTCAGCCAGGTCTGTGGAACATTTAACCTGAAGAGTTTGGAGCCTAATTACTGAGGCACAGAGCGGGTCATAAACTGTAAGATGTAATGATAGTGCTTTCTTCAGCAGTGGACAAGCCTTCTAGGTAACAAAATATTGAGGGGCTATAATGTGCTTGCAGATATATGAATATAGTGTAAGAAATTAGGTATATGGAAATTTGAAATGTTTGAGATAGGTACAAATAATAAAAGGTCCATAAGTCCATATGACATGGAAGAATAAAACTATTGAAACCTTCAAATAAATGTAAGTTTTCTTATCATCTCATGCAGATAAATCAAAACACTTTAATACAATATGCAGTTAGAGAACTAATCTATAAATAAATAAATAGAATGCAAAAAATCACATTAAAATACACATTAAAATTCATTCCCTTTTAAAAAATAACACAATTTTTACCTGTTTGATTACTTTCTGGGTCTTCTTCTTCATCTATTTCATTCTCCACATCAGTTGATTCTAATGAAGCAAAAGAATTGACATTGATTATTAGGGTTACAAACACTGATTGACTATCGTGCTGGCAATAATGGTATAGCAGATTTTCCTGTGTCAGAGCATCATTATGGCTGCTTGACAGAGCCGTTCATTATAATGGGCTCTGAAAATTAATGGAGAAAAAAAGAAAGATTAAAAAACTCCTCTCCGCCCAGCCTTGGCACAGTTTTAGTTATCAGCAGGGGTTTTCCATGCCTGGGAAAGAGAAATCAGTGTGATGAATTAGCATCTCATTCACTGTATTTACAATTTTGGAGCCCAATTCCATAACACTACATCAGCATAGGCATAGTTAAGCACAAGAATATTTTCAGTGACTGCAGCGAGCCCACTTGTGTTTGCATTTCAGACTGAGCTTTTGGGTTTCACTCCTTCAGGCAGAAATCTTCGCTCAACATTTGGTTTGAACAACTAAAACATGGAGGTAGGAAAGAAGTTATTTTTCTTCCTCATACTGGAGTCAATTAAATACAGTCACTGTGGTCCCAGCACCTTTCTTGGCACTAAGGACGCTGCAGGAGGACTAAGCAGTGCGTCCTGCCTCTCTTTCCTGCTAATTGACACTCTGGTGGCATTTGATGAACCCCAGGGGTTGGATCACATGATAAAAAGAGATTGTACAGTTTTCTCATCCTGCAATGAAATTACCAGGTAGCTCAAGACTGTCATGTTACCCTCAAAAGGATTTTAGCTACGAAAGGTGGGGAACACCCTCTAGTATTGCTCTTAGTTGTATCGCCAACTCACACAGAATAAATTTGTCTTCTTAATACTAAGAGTTCTCATTTCTTTTCCCTCTTCTATATAAAAGTAATTGCTTCATCTCCACTATGAAGGACAGTGTTCAGTTGCTTGTGTTTATCTGGGGCTGCTGCTGCCAAATTACGTGCAGTATGCAATGTGCATATGATCAGCAGTGACTGGAATAACTCAAGACTGGCCAGGAATAAAAGGGCTCAAAGAACATCTCAGGAATAGCCTGGCTCAGATTTGGGAAAGGGCATGTCCTAACATTACTTTGTGTCCCACATGTCTGGGAGCTGACGACTACAGCAAATGAGCCATAGCAAACTCCAAATGACAGGACAGCAGAGGACAGAGCAGGGGCCCTTTCACCCCATCTGCTTATCCTGTAAGGGCTTGATATGGTCCTTTAAAAAAGAATTTAAGAAGGCTTCACAGTAAGTGATCTAAAAAGGGTGAAGAAATAAAATTGGATTCTGTGCATTAGTTAAAACAGGGTCCTGCAATAGGAAAAACAGAGAAATTTAAAGAGGACAGCAATATGAAATACAGGCAGAGACGTGAGAATGTGAATATGCTGTGACCCATGTCAGTAAGATGCCAGTTCTGATTCAAACTGCTGCCATACCGCGGTGACACCAGTGGCACTTACTATGAATAAAGCTATGGGCTGAATCAGGATATTTTCAGTGGAAACCTAGCTAATAATTGTCTATCCCTTTCGCACAGATAAAACCAGCTATCAAAACAAAATAAACAATTTTTTGGATGAGAATTCTCTTGCTTTTCACACTTACTTCGGCAATCCTCTTGTGCTACGTGATTGTCAATTTTAATATCATCCACAGCAATTCCTCCAGTTCCTTTTCCAATTTCTCCCTCAATAACCACCTGGAAAAACAAGATAGTGGTCACATTGTTTTCATGTTAGCACACAACTGCAGCAGTCAGTATTTCTTAATTAGTTGTTAACACACATCTTCACTTGCCATAATGTCACACTTACATGTGTTTCGATTGTGTCCTGAAAATCTGCATTGTCTGCCTTTATGAAGTTATACAGGCAAACGTAAATTATATTGTGTCACGACTTTATTAAAGAATTTTACATCAGCAAAACTGTGGCAAAGAGGCAGTTTTGTGACTGATGATAAATGACTTACAAAGTATTTATTTGGCATCTGATAAGAAAGTGCTTGTATCACTGCAATTTGAGATACCACGAAATATTTCACTATTATTAGTCACAGCAAGCGTACCTCATCCGTAGGTGTAATATTGTCTACATAAATCCTTCAGTGACATCTTTTACTGCGGTGTATAAAACATGACCAGCGAGGTGTTGCTGGCCTTGGCCGTGGTAGTTCACTGAGCAGCAGCCAAGCTCACCTGGTAGTGTTTCACAGACTTGTGAAGAAGAACACGTCCCTCCTTCCAGTAGTTTGCCTGGTGCCCGCTCAGGGTCCACAGCACCTGGTCATATTCATCCGGCTTTTGGTAGCGCAGTTTGATCTTCAGGGTGCCGACGTGCGCGCCGGACATGTGGTACCAGAACGTCATGCAGTGGGCAGAGTTCTGCGAGTAAATCACGGGGCTCAGCAGTCGGGCCACTTTGCCTTTCTGGCTTTCATCAGCTTGTGAGTAAATGAAATTGCCATCTCCTACTGTGACAGAAGGACTGTGTTAGGAATAAGCCACCAGCTTTAATTTTCTTTGTTAACACAAGAATCCCCGACCACCCCTGCTCTTTTGCTTTCTTTCCATGCTGATGGGTCAAGCATCACGAACAAGAAAGTCAGAGGGCGTTGTTTTGGGAGCTCCAGGAAAGCTGACATGCTCTAAGAAGAGGGCCACAAAGCTGATCAGAGGACTGGAGCACCTCTTCTATGAGGACAGGCTGAGAGTTGGGGTTATTCAGCCTGGAGAAGAGAAGGCTCTGGGGAGACCTTATTGCAGCCGTTCAGCCGGTAAATGGGACTAACAAAAAAGATGAGAACAAACTTTTTAATAAGGCCTATAGTGACAGCCTAAAGGGTAATGGTTTTAAACTGAGAGTAGATTCAGACTAGATATAACGAAGAAATTTGATGGGTGGTGAAACACTGACACAGGTTGTCCAGAGAGGAAGCAGACACTCCATCTCCAGAAACATTCAAGGTCAGGTTTGAAGATGTCCCTGGTCACTGCAGAGAGGCTGGACTAAATGACCTGTAAAGGTCTTGTCCAACCCAAGCAATTCTGTTATTCTACACTTTCTTCTGGCCATCTCCTTTGCTGTTCACTGGGATGTTTTGTGCCAAGAGTGAACCCTAACAACATGCTCACTACATGAAATACACAAGGCATTTGCTTTTGCTAAGGGAAGGAGGCACAAGCATGTTTGGTGAGACAGCATGTGCTCCATTAGCCAGTGTGCACCTCCTGAAAAGAAGCCAGCCCTGGTTCAGCAGGCTAAAGAGAAATCCCTGGGGCCTACTCTATGCTAATTGTGCAAAGAGTTATTAAAAAAAAAAAATCTCTGTTTAAAGTAATCTGTGCTCAGGGGGTAAGATTAGAATGGGAAGAACACTGAAGGGTGAAATGACTTTGAACAGCCATGGTCAGAGATCAGGAACTGAGATCTGAAGAGTGTTCCCAAATAGAGGCTGAGCGTTGTCACAGATGGTGTCAGAGTTATGCCCTTGATTTTTGTAACAATATATTGGGCTCTACATATTTGTGACCCCTTTCCTGAAAGAGTAAGATTACAGCGGGTACTTTCTCAAGAGTATAATGGATTTATACACGTTGAAATCTGAATACCTAATACCCTTAAGTTGGAAAATTACTTTCTTAATCATGCTGAGAGAGAAGCGTGTGAGAGTGTGATTAGTTTGGTAACAGAAAATTGCTAAGTAAGATACTGACTATAGAGAAGTGCCTCTGATCTACATCAGCCACACATCCATTCCAGTCAGGTTTTGAACAGTGTCTTTGCAAGGAGTCATGATGGAAAAACACAAAGTTCATCCTGGTGTGCGTGAGAATAGATTGGATGTGCAATGTGCACACAAAAGGGTGGAGTCATCATTTATTGACATCGGTACAAAGTTACTTTAAGTGTAGGAAGGATGAAAGTAATAATAAGAAACTATTTCTTTCATATTGCTGAAATAAGTATACGTATCACTGTTTATAGCAACACTTAAAAGGAAGAAAACGAAAAAGAGGCAAAAGAAGACGTTTTGGAAGTGTGGTGTTTTATCAGCATTGGTCTTTGCCTATACATGACATCCTTGAATTTCATGTGAAATAATATGTAATTGAGACTTGCTCGATTACAGTGGTATAGTCCTGCACCAATGACGACAGGAAGGTGAGCATTGCTACTCTGGTAAGCATAAGAAGGACAGAGTAGTAAGTGGGGAACCAGGAACAAAGAGGAGTGGGTTAAACCTGGTGGATAAACCTAACAAATATGAAAGGAAAGTATTTCTTCCAACATGAGACAAGGGTGTTTTCTTTTCTTTGGATCTTTCTGTGAGCAGTTAGAGGTATCCTACCCAATATGCACGTCAAAGAATTTTATAGGAGAAGATGATGTTAAATTGTAAAAAAAATTAAGGCTTTTTTTTCTTTTCTTTTTTTCTGTCTTTCTGCAATAATATCTCATCCAGCTTCTTAAGCAGGAATGCTTATGTCTATACATTCTTTCCAACTTTGCTTCTGTGCAAAGCAGCACAACATGTGCAAATCTCATCAAAGAATAGTAATAGAGAAATCCAGCAGGAGGAAAAAAGGAAAATAATCACAGCATTAGGATGGCTGTCTGAGTTGGAAGACCTAACACTGGCCAGATTTCATCACAAGATATATAATTTGAAGTGACATCCAGTGTATCCTGCTGTCTTCAAGCAATTGCTGTTGAAGATTACTTATTTTTATTTTTCTTCAGCTTTACACACGGGTCTGAGGGAAAGATATGTCTGGGACTTGCTCACTGTGGTTCTCCCAATACATAGGGTGGCCTCGTTGTGCAGCTGAGGGTTTGTTTGGGACATCAGTGCCATTCACACTGCTCATGGTCTGCATTCACATCCACTCCACTCACTCTGTGCCTGTTGGCAGGCAAATGGCAAACCTGGCAGGTGAAGGTGCTCTTAGAGTTCGAAGAAAATTTTGGAAAATATTGAAAGTTACTGCAGTAGGAGAAAAAGGGGCTGCCCGTAAGATTTACTAAAGCTATAGCTCACGGAACAAATAAATTTTCTGTACTAGCAGGGCCCAGAGGAAACAACAAAATCTCATTTGAAGAATACAATTTCTTCATCTCCTGACTGAAGACAGGTTCCCTCTCTATAATCCTTGATGGCAAAGTGCAGATAGCTCTCATTTTCAGAATATTATTGCAGTGCCAGGTCAAGAACTCTGTCTTCATTGTCTTAATTAGAGCTTTACTTATGCATGCCTTTTAGATTTTGTCAGTCTCTGGCTAACATAGCTTTTAACCTCCTTTCAATGTCAGATCCTACTGAGACATTTCACTTTACTCTACATCAATTTTTCTACCATTACAGCCTTCACTTCAGCTAACTGCATTTAGTTAATTTGATGCCATTTATTTGTACAATGCCATTTATAGTCAAAGTATTACAAGTTTTTTTTCCCCTGAAACTACTGTACTTGTCTTAAGATTCAATTGAAAGTGTCTCAGAATTTAAAAAGTCCAATTTTGTCTAATTTCCTTGTCATTCTCATTAAGCAAAGGGTAGCAGAAGTGGGAAGGGGGATTCATCTCAACCCATTTGATTAATCTGCACATATGCAAGCGAGAACACTAAAGTGAGAGGCTGCGCAGGTCACACAGTGCCCTCCCTTCTCCACTAGCCTGCAGCAAATTTATTGCCTAATTATGCTGAGCTATGAGTTAGTTACTACAAAACAAACCAATCAATTCCCCAGGGTGATATTTCTTGAAAAACTGTTTGTGCACAGAGGATGGCTATAATCTTCAACTCCTTCTGGAAAGGAGAAGGGCATGGTAACACACCCATCTGGGAAGTTTCACTTACATACAATACTTTTCTGTGGTGAGTTGTCCCTGTGACTACAAACAGAAATAATGTGAGGTTTGTTCATTAACTGGCCGACTGTGTTAGCTGGTCAGTGATACTTGCAAAATATGTGGTCACTCAGATTTTTTCTACACCTGGTGATGATTATCCAAAGGCAAGTCAGGGGAAGGGAATATCTTCAGCTCCTGACAAGAAACAATCTTTATTCCTCAACAGAAAGGACAATTACAGTCAGTAGTGATTACCTATAATAGATTAGGTTTACTGGAGAACCTTCTTTGTGACTTCACGTATTTTAGGAATAATTCACTCTCCTGTGATTTTGGAAGACATTGGTATGAAACAGAACAATCTTGTCCCATGTAAAATGACTACATCATGAACTCGTGATTACCTGTATGGTCTTGAATCGGTCCAGTTTTGCTGGTCAGGATTGCCCACCTTAAATCCACCTGGTTGTCATGCTCCCAGTGGCACAAAGTCTTTTGGGATCCCCAGCCAAAGGCACAGTTGAAATTGTATAGTGGCAGCTCTGCAAGGGAAGAGGGAAAAGGAGGGATGACATGTGATTTTTAATTGCATAATTCAGATTTTATACTTCAAAACAAATGCATACATTTGACCATTAACAGAAGCATTCTTTCCTGAAACTCTGAGAAGACATAGCAAGAGCAGCCCTCCTGGGAAACAGATGAAAAATCACTATTTTTCATAAATTATGTTGTTGTTTCTTGTCTCTTTATGACCCATATTTTGGGATTTTTTTTTTTGGTGTGGTTAGATTAATTCGTCTGATTTGCCCACATTATCTGATAACCATGTTGCAACATATAAGACTCATACAGAAAGCTCTGGCTTACTTATCAGATATATTTTCTGGTTGTCCATATCTCTTTGCACTGTAATGGTTCCACATTTTGCAACTCATAATGAGATCTGGACAAAAATAAGAACAACCGGAAACATTAACGGAATGTCCTTGGCAGGAAAGGATTTCTGTGAAGTCTATAGTTCTTTGCTTCAATAAGGAACTTTTTCAGCATCTTCCAGACAGTTAAGTAGGCCCACAAGATGGCAGCATTGAAATGGACAAATTGAGAGGGAAAAGGGACAAATGTGGCTGATTGCCAAACGAACTCAAAATAAGCTTCAAAACAAGCTCTGCGTAAAATAAGGGAAGTCTGGTATTAACGGTCAGGGTGAGATCATATCTTGTTTTCGGCTTCTTTTCAATTCTGCCCAAAGGTTTAATACATAGTAGCTTATTTTCTTCAATAGAACTTGGAATTTCAATGGAAAGATTATACAAAGGTAGCATATAAATCCTTTGCATTTCTTATTTTCAGAAGCAGTTTGAAATCTTTTGAGCATTTGGTTCCTACCCCATTGGTATGAACTTTTATCTCACCTTGAGCAATGACAAGTCCCAGTACAGCAATACCCTCCCAACAGCAATGTGACCAAATCTTGGAGTCTTTTCTCAGGCATGACTCACGCTTTATTAAAGGAATAACTTAGGTTTACTTTAATGAGATGCTTTGTGCAAGTATGCATGAAGAACAAAGGACTCTATGCTCCCATCAATATCAGCTCTGGGGGAAGAATTGTGTTTCTTGCCCATTATTAATAAAAAAAGCCAGGAAAGATAATGCAACCCTTAGAATGTGCTCGTTTATTGTGGGAAAATAACGAGAAATATGGCAAGTGTGTTGAGACCTGCACTTGGCCAGATCTTTGATGTGGAGCTCTTCCAGTCTGAAAAGGCAAAGACCTCCTCCATGTACTGAGCTGCCAGAGAAGACTGGTAAGGCTTTTGAACTCGCAACTCAGATTTTAATGGAAGGTAAACTAGAACAATAATTTTAACAACAGAAAACCTCAGGTGAGTAGGTTGAGACAGAATAGATATGAGAAGGGTTCATCTATCATTCTCTCCTTGCCTGCTGCGTCCTTGTTCGGCAGGCCCTTGCTCTCAGACATAGCCTTTTCTCAAGTCACTGGATTCCGGCATTGTGGCCACCAGGCCCTCTCCCCTCCGGCCCCTAGAAAATTTCATTCTGTCAGCAGAGAGGTCTAAGCCTACGGCAGCTCCTGCCCCTCTGCTCCACCTGTCAGTGCCTCGGCTGTGCTGTGGTGTCTCTCTGCACTGAGCCCTCATTCTTCACTCCTTTCTTTCATCCTCCCCATCCCGTCTGCCTCCTCCTCTCTCCTGCTGGCCTCCAGAGGGGTCTACTCCACATTGTCACGAATGCAGCATCCTAGTTGGGAACAAATGAATTCAACAGATAATGTCTGGCACAGGAATTCAATGTGGAGGAAAGATTTTTCCTGGACCACCCCAGCTCTTTCTAGGAAAAAAGCAGATTGTGGTGAATAATCTCTCTCTGGGCTCAAAACGCTGAAGAAGCGGAACTCAGTCTCTGCACACATGAGTGCAGAAAGGCAATCAATTATGTCTCTTTCTTCAGTATATGGAGTGCTTTTTTCTAGACAATGGGGCCATGATCAAAGACATCTTGCCCAAAAGGGGACATCTGAAAATCAAGGGGGGTTTTAAAAAAAACCAGAGTGACATTGCAATGAATTGAAGAGTTTTAAGGTTGTGAAAAATAGCCTTTCACTGTCAAGGAGGCCTAGGGAGAGCTATATTGCATGGCTTTGACATCAGAGCCATGAGACAGAACTTTAGAAAAGGTTTTAGAAAACATAGAACAAAATTAATCTTATTAATCTTGAAGGATTGTATCACTCAAAGTAGTGATAGCCTGTGTGGTATTCAAACCACAGAAAGGCGAATTCACCAAGAAAGGCGAACAGTGGTACATAGATCATATCCGTCTGAAGATACCACACAGCATAAATGAGCACGTAGCACAAAGACATTGACAGGACCGGTATTGTTCAACTCTGAATAAAAATAAATAGCAGAATACATAGGAGAAGCATGTAAATGAGTGATGAATCCAGAGACTCAGAACAGAACAATATTCTGTTTTCTCCATTTCACAGCCTAAGTAACGTGAGATATCCAGTGAAGTTCAATGTGGATCAAAGGAAAAAATTTCTCATATGATGTGAGTGGTACTTGCTCTCTTGAATGCTGCTAAGTTTGAACACAATTCAAAGAGAACTGGACACTGACATGAATAAGGAAAATATCCAGAATTTAATTGTTAATTCTAAAGTGCAGGAAGTGACAAAAGCCTTTTACTTCATGCTCTGAAGACAGTTCTGAACACTGGGTTCAGAAGGAGAGTTTCAAAACAGAGCTAAATTTCACAGCTCCATCTAATAAATACTTTCTTACACTTTCATTTGAAATATATAGTCCAGGAAACTGGCAAACAGCCTAAGTCTGATATGCTTTGGCCATGCCTGCGTTTCTTGGCTTCAGACTCAGAGACAGCATGGTGTAGCATAAAAATGAACTTGTTTTCCATGCAGAAGTAGAATCCACTGAAACTGAGGAGAATTTGACCAGTAACCTGCATGCAGTTAGCTGGTTCTTGCTAGGTTCCTATTGTTTTCTCAAAAGTTATTGTGTTACTATATTCCTTAGACAATCACAGCAATGGGATCGAAGGTCAAAGGCAAGGCATTTCAGAGTGCTCTTATTTTATGAGCTTCTTAAACATGCCATCTCTTATTGCCTATTCTTATGTCTCTTCCAGTGCTTCTCCCGGGGATCCATAAAAAAAGAAAAATAGGCCTGCTAGCCAATTAATAACGGACACTTGTAGCATCAGGATAGGTTCATTATGGCTCAGGATGGACAATGGATCTGCCCCAGAAAAGACAGATCAGTTCAGCCCTTCTATTAAAGGTCCCAGGGGGCTAATACAGTAGCTCACAGCAAGCTACAGGCAATCTGTCCTCTTCTTTGTCCTTGAACTATAGCTTGGCAGCTCTGGTGGAAGGAAGGAAACTAGGGATGAGTAGCAATTGCTGGGCTCCCTCTGCAGCTCTGGCCCATTCCCATGCTGGGATAATTCTCCTGCCAATAGGTGATTGATCTGGGGGTTTGTGTGTATTGAGAGGACAAAGAAAACCAGCTATTATGTAACCAAATAGCAGCAGCTCGGATGAGAATCTGAGAGGGAGGTGTGACGAAATCCCATATGCCTTTTTCAAAATGTAGGGTACGTGATACTGAATTAAAACAGATTTATCCTCTCTAAGAATAACCAACAGCTGTACTTTTTGACCACATCTTGCTCGCAGCTGGGACCATTACTGCACATGGACAAGAAAGTAATTTGAAAATCTAGTTGAGTGAGTTTCTTGCGAGTCCATTAATCTTTCGTGGCCCACAGACTGTGACATATTTTTAAAACTCCTCCAAGAAGAGGCAAGAAGAAGCATGATGGCATTAAAGATGCTATGAAAGTGCTCTCTAAGATGCTCTTGCCAAAGGGTAAATCAATATTAAAATAGGGAATTACAAACATAATTTGGACCACTTCAAAGTAGTATATTTGGTCTGATTCGTATTTGCATTTCACCTTTTTATACCTCTTATGCTGGCAGCACAGAATTACCTTAAGTGATAGTAAATGATAATTTAACTGCCTTAATATCCCTTTACTGATACAAAGTTGCTCCAGCATAAATGAGAATCAGACCTATTCTACCTTTAAATTATTTCTTAGCATAGATTTTAACTTCAGGATTTCTTAGTTATATTTTTCTGAAATAGCTATTATATGTGTGAAAAACAAGGTACTTCTCAGAACAGTCTGCTTTACAAAGGACTCGAATAACACACTGAGAGCACGTAATGTAAATGAACAGCTTGCTCTGTATGTAAATAGCTAAGAGACAAGCATTTCAAATAGTCCTTTAGAATTGAAAAAGATATGTTCAAAAAGACTAGATGTTAGAAAGTCTTAGGACTGAGGACTGAGGTATTTACCTTGACAGATGGATTTGTAAAAGGCATCTTTTTAAGTTTGAGAAGGAAAGTAGATCCTCTCTTTAAAAAAAAAAATATATAAATTCAAACCTTTAAACATTTTTAGCAGTTTGAAATCATGATTCTTTTTTATTTTCTTTCAATTCAGTCCCCTTGAAATGAACTGTAAAAGACTCCTTGATGGAACAGCTTGTTTATACACGGAGGCTTTCCAGCTATTTGCTCTTAACTGTTTCCCTAGTGTTGGTTGGAATAGGATAATCTCAGGCTTTAACACACACAAGCATGTTAGTCTAGGATAACAAGATTAGGGATATTTGCAGGCTGGAATGCAGGCAGTAGGACAGCGGTACTTGGTGCTGGCACCTATTGCAAAGTACCTGTGCCATGGCAGGTGCTGCTACGGAGAGGGCTGGTCAGTCTCTGTCCCCAGTCACGGTGGCACAAGCTGCCGTGGCCACCGCTGGCACCGTGTAGCTCCTGCAGGGTTAGCCGCTGGAGCCTGCAAACTGCAACTGATCTGGAACAGGTCCTTGCCTTGGAGCTCATAATTTACCTCACGGTGCATTAGCATCTTAAGGTAAACCAGGCCTTAAAGGGAATTAAGACCAAAGCTGAAGGCTCAGTCCTTGATGTGTTAAATTCATACCTTGTTCAGCTTGAGAAGAGCTGAAAGAGTGCACTTATCCTCAGGCAGCTGAGGGCCAGGGGCCCCCAAGCAGCCCTGGAACTTCAAGGGCAGTATAAACTACCTTATTTGTAGCTGACGGAGCAGACTTGCTCCCGGCTGCATGGTCCCTGCTCCGTGTGCTTCACTGTGTCACTTGGGTCCAGCCATGCCCCTTCAGCAGAAGAAAATGTTTATACCACCTCCATGCCAGGAGGGGCTTCCCCATGTTGAGGGAAATTTTTGTCTGCTCCTTTTTGGGAGTTTTTGGCTAGTTTTCAGCGAAGGATTATGAGGCAGCTGGAAACCTTTACATCTTAAACTGGAAATTCTGGAAACTTTATTCTTATTTATTAGCATCTGGCTGATCTCTATCTATGATCTTTGTAATGTGCTGCCATGTGGGAGCCTGGAGTTTGGGATGTGAACTCGTCCCTTATTCCCCGGAAGGAAACAGCTCCTACCAGCACAATGCAGGGAAGTAACATTGGCATGCTCTGAACAGAGCCTCAGAAACTCTTTTAATAGAGAAAAAACTTGGCACATCACAGAGTAAGCAAAGGTGGTGCAGAAGGGAAGTCAGGAGAGAAAATGAGGATATCTTAATCTCTGTAGTAACAGTCAGTCTGTTACGGGAGAGTCCCACCCAAGCCAAGGGGATTAAACACAACCTGCAAAGCAGCTGGCACTGCTACGGAGGGAGTAAAACTGTACTGCACAGAGGCACTTTCTAAATTTGCAATTTGTTTAAATGCAAGAAGATAGTGTAAAATATCCTTAATCTCATCAAAATAGAAACCTAACAGATAATTTCACACATAAAAATTAAAATGCTTTGCTCTTAATCCACTGCACAGAGTCTTTTCTTCCTCTGCATCCCCAACCCCCTTCCAGAATTGTGAGATCAGCAGCAGCCTTCCAGCCCTTCAGCAGCACTGACTGTGAAGAGGAGGGTGGAGAGGTGTCCCAAGAGGGAGGACAGGCTCGCTGTTGTGTTTCTCATTGCACTGGTGCTCCATGATCCGCCTCTGCTCATAAAGCAGGGCAGAGGTAAAAATAGTGTGTGCTGACTTAGCCAACTGGGTGACCCTGGAGACAAATTTCGAGGAGAGTAAAAGCATTGGCCTCTGCAATATCTGAATGCAGAGGCTGAGAGTGGGAACAACGTCTGAGCTAAGTCAGCTCTATCTCTTAATCAAATCAACACCATCAGTGTCCTTTAGGAATTTTTTTGCATTATTAGTCTCTTTCTTTCGCTTGAAGCAAGAGTGGATTGTGTCACATGGTTGAGGAAACAATGATAAACACTTACCCACCCTGTTAATAAATCACTTGCAAGACTGTGCCTGACTGTGCTTTAATGGAGGAAATGGGAGTAACTGAAAACTGACCTCTTTACTGCTCCACAATTATTGATGCAAAGGATTTTTAACCAGTGCTTATAGTTTTTGGAGTTCGGGTTTTCTGCCCAAATCCATCCTCTCCCCCACTCCCAGTAAATTGTCCAGGATATTAAAAAAATGGTATGAAAGCTGAGGAAGCAGCAAACTAAGGAATTTAAAAGCTGCTAGCTATTGTATTAAGTAACAAGGACCTGCTGCCAGTGACAACTTGGTTTTCCCTTTTCAAGTTCATGGTAGCAGTTTATGTAACCCCATTTCAAGAAAACTTGCTAGAAAATGATATTGTAAAACTGCCAGCTCCCTGGTGAAGAAAACTGGCAAACTTTACTTGTCTTAGTTTTGTAAAACCACGGATATAAATAGTGAGTGGGCCTGTGTGGCTGTTTTTGTTTTCCTGGAGTTTGCAAACACGCTTTGTGTCACTGACATGCCACATTTAAACAGTGCACTGTGTGATTAAGTTAGTTTAATTTTTGTCAGCACTCGCATTTGCTGATGCAGAAGGAAATCTTGTTCTCCGCTGTATCTACATGTGGATGAAAGGAATAAAATATTTACTGTACAGAGCTAAGAGACCAGATGCTTCTTTACTTCAGAGACTTCAAGGAATGGTTAGTCAGGAAGTGCTGCAATTCATTATTTTGTCTCTCTGGCATGAAATTTGGGTATGGAATTTATTATGGTTTTAATAAGATTTTTTTTTACCTGGTTGTAATGTATTGTCAATTACCGTTGGCTTTTCTGTATTCAGCACTGTAGTTCCACCTGGAAAAGAAATTATGCGTATCATGATACATGTGACACAACAAAGGACACAGCAGTCATTGGGAATATCCTATATATAAACCTGAAATATTACTGTCTTTATTAGACATGTAGGTTACTGAGTATGTGGGCTTAAGCATGAAAATATGACATTAAAATCTGGTTTCCTTTATCAAAAAAGAACACAAGAACTCTTCATTAAATAAAGCTGTGTATCTTTGGAGTCCTTGCAAACACCAACTAAATAATGGTCACCATGTCCCTGTGGCTGTCCTTGGTTTATAGACACTGATTTGCTCCAAATCACATGGGAAGTGAGCAAATGGTCTTTATGGCACCTCCTAAGAGTCACTATTTTGTTCATTTACCCATGACCTGTTGTTCCTCACATCAGGGATGTGAGGTAATACTGAGGCTTCCCTGTATGTTGTTTCACAGCTGTGTTGTGAGACCAGCTCACAGGAGAGGTGCATGGGAATTGCCTGGCTTTAGGAGTTAGTCTAAGGCAGGGTTCACTTCTGTCTCAAAGTGAAGGAAGAATTAAGGACTTCCCCTTTGTCCTTTTCTTCAAGCAGATAAACAAGAGGTGAGTGGGGTCATGGCCCTCTCCTAGGCTTACTAACTGATATTTTTAAAATACTTGACTTTTTAAAGCAAGCCTCATATTCATAAGGAAACAAAAAGGAAATTAGTACAATTATAAATGCACGGTGGGGTGCTGATTACCAGTCAATAGCTCCTCTTTTCTTTTCTCCAGCAAGCAAGTGCTTAAAGCGTTATAGAAAGGATGACTGTGATGACTTCCCATGAGAATGAATGCCCAAGCTGTATCGGCTTTATGTTTGTGAGAATGATCTGATGGGAAATGCTATAAACCACGCAAATAGAGTAGCTCTGTATGGGGTCCAAATAGAGCAGGAAGGAATTTGGCCTACAGCACAATTACAGTTAATTGCAAGGGAGGTTTCATTGTGGTACTCACATATGTGCAAGTGCTGTCAGGGAAGCGACTCTACAGTCGCGCCCATGAGAGCGCGCGTCACGCTTGCACTGGGAATGGATGAAAGAGGGTAAGGCACTCATGAAATCCCCTCTGCACTGCCCTGCTATCCTTAATGGGCCACAAGACTTACACACTTGCTTTCTACGCATTTTGGAGGAAGAAAACAATGCTTACAATTAATTTATTGGTAAAATCAGTTCTGTGCATTTTACTGTTATAAGTAACATTGTATGTACAATGCAGCATTTACAACTGGGCATGCACTGCCTAGGGTTTCTACCTGTTGTAATAATAAGTTATACTTAAGTGTCTGCACTTTCGTAGGAGGGCAATGTAGTAATTTTCAATATTAATATTGAAAAAGTTTAAGTTTCCTAGAAGAGATGGTGCTCAGGAAGGCTGGTGGCTGTTCCCTTGTCTTAGAGATTATAAATTGCTCCCAAAGCACAACCCACAGAAACTGCCAGAAGGTTTTTCTTCTGCTCAATAAACTTTCCCTGAGGGTCAGGGGGGTGAAGTCCTGAGCTCCTCGAAGCACAGAGACTGTGAACATGGAAGGTGCTTGCATAGATGTCTGCTTCCGCTGACAGAGCCTCCATCTGTATGAAATATGTCTCTACCTACTGGGCTTTGCAAGACAGTGTAGGGCTTTGCAGGAAGCCCTAGTGTTTCATAACATGCCTCTTTCTTTTCTGAATAATAAATAAATTACAATGTTTAGTAAGATTGAAAGCTTTCTGAGCTACCTTAACACAATACAGACTGTTTTATCAGACTCCCTGCATGGCTGTTTTCAAATAGAATAAGGTTCATCTGGGACACTGATTGGAGAAGCAGTGACAGTGACCGTGCACTGTCTTTTCCACTCAAGAATTGTTTTTTCAATTTATGATTTGCAACATGCAATTAGAGGATACATTGGCAAAGCTCAGAAAGGGTTTAATGTTGAAACTTCACTTTCATTTGTATCTGCTGCGTGATGTTCTACTTGGCTCACTCCAAGAAGCCGATCTCTTACCTAAGCTTTCCCAATGTCCTCTTGGACAGCTATTGACAGATTTTAATGCTATTTTATGTCGTGGATATAAGAAGCAATAAACATTTATTAGACGAGCACATCAGGGAGCAGTGATTAAATAACTTGTGTCGCTGCATCTAAAAACAAGCTCAGTTACTGCAGATGTGTAGATCTAATCAAACAGACACAGAGATTTGTGGAACGAGTGACCTCCAAGAAGAGATCAAAAACATAGAGGTGCAGTGTCAGCTGTCTTAGAAGGACTAGTGATTCTGTGCAAAAATGTGAGGATATGAAACCTAGCAAGCTTCCTCTGCTCCAGATGCAGTCTTTGTTACATCTCCCCCTCCTATTTTTCTGCTGGTGATGGCAGTTCGGAGAACATCAGCCCCTCTGTGGCTGTAATGCAGTGTTGGCGGGGAAGCTCACAGAAATGTTTCTGGCAGTGTGAGTATGTGTCAGTATGCTTTGATGAAACAAATCTGTTTTGTTTCTGTCTGTGAAAGGTTTGGGGATGAGATTTGAGTCCTATATTAAGGTTTAGGTAGGAAGCCTATATGTAAACCAAGCAATATTTCAAGTTCTTCAGTCTCAGACAATAAATCTCAAGAGTATTGTCCAGCTTTTCTTCTTAGTAAGAGAAAGTTTGATTAGAAGATTTGATTAGACACAATTGCCACTCAAAAAAATTGCCCTCTCTTCCATCTAGTCACTATTATTTGCTTCAAAAATTACATAGCTGAGAAAACAATCAGAAGTATTGTCATATGTAAAAGGCAGATGCCCATGTTTTGACAGCACTAACAATACAAACTGCATACTAATGTCCATTAATATTGAGTGGTTAAATCAGTGCAAACATTAAGCTGGTGATGGATATGAGCTACAATGAAGCTGCAATGGAATGAGGATGGTTTCTGCACCTGTCAGTTGGTAGTCATCACCTGTGCCACTGTGACAGTTTGCCTGGTCATCATCACACTCATCCACAGGCTTGCCTTCGGAAACCGTAGGGACGGCGGTCGGAGCTGAAACAAAATCCAGTTGTTCAGTTAAAACATGTGCTGGAGAACCAGCATGCATTTGGAAGTAACATCCTGATGAGCACCATGTGTTGTGTCTGAGGACTGAAGTAACTGTACTTTGCAGGTTGCTTAGTACTCCTCTGGAATGGGGAGTATCTGTTCTGCCTCCTGCACTGAGGCATATCTGAGCTCAGGGGCTGGGCAGAGCTGGGCAGCAAAGCCTCAGACTGTCTATTCACTGGCTGATGGGTGTTTGTTGTTCCTACCAAGGAAGAGTGAAAGCCTGGCAAGGCAGAATGAGAGTCTTGGAGGCTTGTGTGTGGGGTAGAAACCCCATAATTTTATTGCTGTCCAAAGTCCTAGTGAGTGGGCCTGTGCAGAGGAGCAGGAGGGGTGGTAATTCTCAAGCACCTAACACATTGCTGAAGAAACCTCTCTGCAGAGCACATGCAAGAGAGGAAATGTCTGAGCACAGTTCTGGTAACAGCAGCAGGAAGGCAGTGAGATGTGGAATCACTTTGTGCTCAATGAGGACACATGGAAGGTGTTTCTTTTGTTTTTTGTTGAAGTTATAAATAAATAAGACATCGGTGATGTCAGTCATCCCTCCCGGCCACCTGCCTGCTTCTCACTGGTGATGACTTTCCGGTAGCTGCTGCCTAACCAGTAGAAGTCTGAACTTTGTTATTAGAGGTAAAAGCTTCAGATTTGTGTAAGATGCCAAAAAACACATCTATAGACCAGTATCTGCAAAGCACACCACATCTGGAAAACCAGAACACAGAGACGTGGTGCTATGTTTAAGTTTATGTTTTATGCTGCACGTATAGCTCTCTGGCTTTAGATAATCTTGGAATGTGATCCAGGCTTTTGTCTGTTCTCACCTACTGTTATTTTCATTAGCAATCTTTTTCACTCATTATAAGCTATGCAATAATGTATGTCTTTTGCAGATTCTTCTTTTCCCTTCTACTGCCCTCAGTGTCCACTGGACACAGAAGATCAAATACACTGGCTTCTCGGCCTGAAAATGTCAGGAGACGTGGTAGTTTTTGAAGTAGCTATATTATGGGATGAAACACGCCTATTTAGGACCCTGACCTATGCTTTATAGGTTCAATCTATCCCTAGTTAAAGAAACAGTTCTGTACCTATTATGAATTATGCAGAACCTTTGTTACCCACATTGCTATAAAAACCCCTCTGGGGGATCCCTCTAGCTTTCTACATCCAGTTAAGTTTCTTATCTTGATCTTTGTGTCCCTGTATAGCCTCAAGCTTGCCTACATCTCTGCCATCATTTCATAGATGCCCCCCTGGGATGCCTCAAGCACACAAAACTTGCCCTTGCTCATTACTGCTGGAGAGCTGATTTCTACTCCTCTCTGTGCCAACCTTCACGCTTCTTTTCTCATCTCAACTCTTTTCTTGCTAAGTAAACCTCAAGTGACTTCATTCAACTCCCTTCTTAAGATGCAATTATACAACATTAAGTATTATTATGCTTCTCCCACAGGCAAATAGGAATTGACCTCACTCGTCCATGGGTGACCTACAGGTGAGCGTACATCAAAAGTACACCACAGCAGAAAGACAAATGTGAAAAGATGTGTCCCAGGGGAAAAAAATTGTACTTGCTGTTCCAGTTTGCCTAAAAGCAAAGGCTCCTCTGCCTCACTGAGCAATATATTCTTGAAAGGTGGTCCATGGACTCACTCCTGGATGTCTGGGTGGCTACAGGAGCCCTGTGGCTGAAGGACTTTGCCCGCAGGTTGTGAGTTTACATAAGGCAGGTGCTGGGTTTTCTTTTTTTCGGAGCAAGCAGCACAATAGTCTGCAGGAACTAAGTATTCCCACAGGAAATGAGGACTTCCTGCGGGAACTAAGAAGTATTTCCAACCTCCCCACTTTCCGGGCCAAGAAAATCATACTTATTCAATCTGGCCTTCACTAAAAAAACAACACAGAACTCATCAATTCTCTCAGTAAATGCCTCCCACACTTCCCTCTTGGGGTAGAAATGGTGAGAAAGAAATGGAGGTAGAGCAGTTGTTTCCATTCATCTTGGGAGCCCGTTCAGCTACTTCTATAAGAGGTGTCATATGAAACCCCAAATACTATGGTTTGTTAATCTGTGTATTTTTAAGTTGTGTGGTTTATAAGCCTCACCACTGCACCATCATCCACCAGATAAAACTGTTAAATTCACATAGTGTTATCTGTAGTTATCTATGAAGTTAAATAATTATGTTTATATAACAAAAATCAAAGCTGACTTCATGTCACAGTCCAAGGACAAATGTCTAAACTTTGCTTTTCCTGGTCTTTTATCTCCTACATACTCTTGCAAAATTAAAGCTTAGTAGAGAACAAAGAGGCCCCCTTTACCCCCCAAAGTAACAGCATGGACACTGTCCAGCCAAGTGATCTTTGCCCACCACAGTTTGTGGTGTGACTTTCAGGTCCTTTGAAGGATAGAGGGACATAATTACTATATTTAGTGCAAAGCTCCCTTTGCATTCTCGGAAAACATCTCCTCCAGGGTTGTATCATGGTAACATAAAATTTAAATTCCTGTCTTTATTCTCTCCTAATAGCTCTATGATTCTCAAAAGTATAATCATAAGGCTGCTTAAGGGAATGGAAAACCATGTGGAGAATATCACTGTGATTCAACAAAGGAACGGAAAAAAGAATAATAATTGTGCCTTGGGCATATTCGAATGTTGCAGAGAGGAACTGAATAGGCCAAGGAACAGCACTAATGGCAGTCATGGAAGCGAGAGTCCGATATGCTGCCTGTGCAGACACAGCAGTGTTCAGCAGCAGACCAAGTAGAGAATGTATTTATGAAAATAATAAAGTGCATTCATTTCTAGCAGAGCAATTACCTTCAAGTTCACAGCCCAGCAGCTCCATTCGCAGCCCCAGTCCCCCGTGTGTGGCTCTCTCAGGGTAGACGCGTATGAATCGTGTCGATACAGGTTCAAAAGTCCGCAGTTCAGGCGTGTCATAGTTGGTGTTGCCCTCAAAAGTCTGCAAAGCATGAAAAATGATACTTGTTAAAAAAAAAAAAAGGAAAAGAAAAAGCTATTTTCCACACTCATCTTTTTTCCTTCATTCTCCTGCCTTTGAATTAGGTGAGCAGTAGGCCAGATTCTAACGGCTTAATAAGTGTCAGGCATTCCTATCCTAAATGAGAATGGAAAATACATTGTTAAAGCTTCTCGGAAAAGTAATGCATTTCATTTTTCATAAACTCAGTAGCAACCAATCCATCAGGGTCATAACAAGAGCTGAGTGTTTAATGAGACATGTTTTTAAATGACGCTCTGATCTGAGGTTTAACTGGGTGACATTTCCAACACTTCTCAGGGAAAAAAATGGCTGAGGTGAAGATCCTGTCACCTTTTAAGTGGTTACAATAATAATCCAACTATTCAAGAGAAAATTTCAATCTGATTTCCCCTGGTGACAGAGCTTCACAAGTTGTAGCTATTTCAAAAGGCATGAATTAAACTTTAGGAGCAGTAGCTGCAAGAGTTCTTCCAGTGAGCCTGCTACTGAAGAAGAATTAGAAGAAAGAGAAGAAAGCTGCTTCCTGGCAAAACTGTAGTATAATCCAACAGGCAAGGCAGGTCGGCAAATGTACATTTCAGACAAAAAAATCTCCTCTCTGAGTTGTACTTTGGGTTCCTCAGACATAATAAAACTCTCAATGGCATTTGTTTGATACCTTTGGTTTCTCTTTTCAGTGGTCTTTTGCATATAGAACACATAATTTGTACTTATAGGAACACCTCAAGTGCCTCTATGCAGATGATCAGTCCTTAGAATGAATCAACTAAACAAAGAAACAGGCCTTGGCAAGAAAGCTTTATAGCCTAAGGTAGGCAAAAGCAGTTATTTTTAACCTATTTTATAGCAAAAAGTATCTTCAGAATATCACATACAGGAATCTCTAAAGTACAAAGTATGAAAATGTATATAACAATGAAGTAAAAGTATTTTCACCTTTCCCATGAATTAGTGAAATGGCAAGACTCTAAAAAATGTCTTTGAACTGCAGTTCAAATTTGGGATTAGAAGTGCTACCACAAGATACTTCTAAGTCATAGCTGTGAAACCGGAAGCATTCTTCTGGAAGAAAGCACCAGATGCCCTTCATTTTGGATGAGAACAAAACCCAACCTAGAACGAACTCCTTCTATTGATCTGGGGCAGAGAAAACAGAGGCTATGGGAAAAGCTGGCTGAACTTCTAAGGCAGAGAACCAGCACAGGTAAACCTGATTGCTTCTTGTATATTCAGTGCAGTTCTAAAAGCCTTCCTTGTTTTAACTGTGCACCTCTGCATTACGATCCAATGGTCCACAATCCTTCTGGCCACTGGTTACAGAGTGCCAGTCACAAAAGCCAACGGTGATGGTAGACTGTGAACAACTAAACTAAAAAAATAATTTCAACATCAATGCTATTTCTCCTACTTCCTAGGGAAATTGCACCTCCAAGGTGGCTTCAGGGGGCACTGGTTGACCCAGCGTATTGCCAGTGCTTGGAAGTCAGTTGTCACAAATTCATGTGTAGAGGGCCTGTCAGATCTAACTGACATGGAATTACATATTATTATATTTGAATAACAATATAGTGCAAACGATCAGAAAAGCTACCTACTATATGAGAAAGAATGAATGCCATTTTATGTGTAAAAAGTAGACAGACACATGTATCTGAGGAATCCTTGCTCCCTTTTTTAATAGTAGTCTTAATAGCAACATATAATAATGAAAACTGATTTATAAAAGACATCACTACTGGAGTACTGACACATAGACATTAGGATTCAATAGGCATTTAGAATTACATTGAATCATTGTCCTTTGTAGAGCAGAGCTGCCTGTGATTCAATTTTGACTGTTCATTTAAAACACATACTGATACTCTTTGTGGGAGACGAGAGAGGAGTGTACAGCAAAACTTCACTTTGTGAGTGTCCTTTATACAGGCTATGTCACAAATTGCTTTACTTCACTACAAAGTTCTAATAAATAATAGTTAAACAAAAGAGAAGCTAAGATGGTGAGTGGTAAAAAAATCTGCCTAACGTATTTTAAAACCAAAATAAACATTGCAGAAAAATTTTAAAAGGATGTTCCAAATGGCAGGATGTTCTGAAATTTCTTGTATGAGAAATGATGAGAGGAACTGTAAAAACAACAGCAAAAAACCCCCCCCAAACAACTTATCCCACCCCCATAAAAAGTGGAAGGGGGAAAGAAGTATGAAAGAGAAAGATGACTTTATGGAGTAAGCTTGCCTATGGACAAGAAATACAAATTGGATCTTGAAATGGAGTTCTGCATCGTTGTTTGATGATTTGTGATTTTCACTCCTTTGAGTGCTTGAGCTAGGTTACAGGGGGAAACATTTTGCACACTCAAAAATATCTGAAACTGGGTCAGCCAAAGAGGAGGGAGTTATGGTAATCTTTGTGAAAGCAGCTGCAGGCATGAATGACAAGATCATGTTAAGAAACAAGGTGATGTTTCACCCCTTGGACACATTCTGTTGTTATGTTTAGCCTGTCACTGCTCTTTCTTTTCCTAAAATGCAGTTGTTTGTTTATTGAAAGTCACTACTTCAACCAAGTGAAACGATGTGTTTCATTTCATATAACAGGGCTGTTTCTAATCCATGTTCCTGCTGTGACTCATTATAGCATGCTGTCCCATCCAGCTCTACTTACAGTTAAAAACACTACATTCCAGTATTAACATTTTAAATTCCTCAGACTCCAAAATCATGGGATTTATCCTATTCTCCTTAAAGAAGGCTTGTGCTTTGGAAGAAAGTTTATTAAATACATTGAATTTTTAGGAAGCATTATAATTATGCCACAAGAGATTTGAATTCCAGCCCTCTCCATTCCATTAATCTTGAAAGTTAATTTCTGGTAGTGATGAAAGCTGAGGATGGGCTCAGTGCACTAGTTAGCACACTAGTTTTCTTGTCAAACTGCTAACTTCTGACAATGATGGCAAGTGCCTGTATTAGAAAACAGAAAGCCATGCAGCAGACGGCACGCTGCTTCGAAAGCATATGGCATTATTTTTTTCCTTCGTTGAGCCACAGTGTAGAAGTACATGTCAAAACAACATCTATTTTAGAAAGAAAATGGTAAGATCCCATTGTTGATTTACACTCCCTTCACACTTTATGATGAAGTCAAAACTCATGGTAACAAGAGAGAGGAGATGACTGCAAAGGCTGAATCCGTTTAGTTTTAATCCCCCAAACAAATGATGAAAAGTGAGAAAATGCAGACATATTCAGTGAGATTAAAACAGGAGAGAATGAAGTCCAATATTTACCAAATGCGCCTGGAAAAGCTACATCCATGGGCCCACTCAGCTTTTCCTTTAAGGAAACACAGGTTCCTCCAGTGGATGAGTCTATACAGCAAAACAGCTTTTACATCTAATTTTCAAACTAACACAGATGAGATATGGAGCAAATCTCAGGATTCCCATCTGCCAAGCACCACAATGATTTGCCTTTTGAGGGCACATTTTGGTATATGATTCCCTGGTCATCCCAGTACTACAGCACCAGTTTGTGAGCAAGGCTGCACACCTACTCATTTCCTCAAGGAACTGGGAGGACTGAAAAAGAGTTGTGCCCTTTTGAGGCAAAAATGCACTTTGTGAGCAGTGATAGCAAAATGGGATGGAAAACTTAAACGGGATTTAGAGTAAATAAGCTAAACCCTCAGCGCAATTTAGGTTCTGAAATGCATACATCCAAAGACAAACCAAAACAGGTACATTCCCAGAAACTTTTCTGGGCTACAATCATTTTCTTTTCCTTGGAATCTAACCCAGCAATTCATTTGGCCCTCATCTATAGATGTCTTCCCAAGCAACCTCCAAGATGTTCCCCTTGTGACAGTACAATAGTACTTCTCACTTGGGATGGGATAACATGACAAAAACTTAATCACTTTCTTTTGGAAGGACTTGGATCAGATCATTACAGATAGTCTGCGAAACTCTCAAGGCAATTTACAGGCAGTTCAGAAATACAACAGGTACCCCATTGAGCTGAATAACACCATTCTCATTCTATAGCTCTGACAGAAGAGAAGCAAAAGTAAAGTAATTCAAATAAATTTGTCTCAAATAAATTTGTTCACTGTCAGTTTTAAAGTTTGGTTTTTTAGAGCAGACTTTTAAATCCCATTGCATGGGATTTTGCAATAAAGTGGGGGCCACAGAGGCACCAGTGTTGCCAGGAGTCAAGGCTGAACAAGCTGTTGAATAAGCAAAACTTGCTGCCAGAGAGGCAAATGTCCTAAGGCCAGCTCTTGCCCTCAGGCATGGGACAGCTTCCACAGCATTCCTTCAGGGCTGCTGCCCTCGGAGTCCTCTTACTTGGCTTCACACCAGCTGTGTGCCTTTTCTAAGGTCAGATACAGGTGCGTAGAAATGTAATGCAAATTTTTTTTTCTAACTCAACTTTTCTTTAGAGCAGTTTTTGTCCTTACCTTAATCTTTTTCTTGCTGGAATCCATGATCATTTTCCAATCTGATCCATTGTTGCTGTAGCCAATTTTGAATTTTTTCATGAACACTTTGTTTTCTCGGTGCTTGCCTCCTTGCACAATTATGCCCCTCACTATTTTTTCCTCACCAAGGTCTATTTGAAGCCATTCATTTGTATACGGATGAGTAGTTGGTGGCAGTGCCCAACCCGAACGGCTTGTTATGAGGCGAGCATTTTCTGGGATCCAGTTTCGATCCACTTGAGTAGATGCAGTGATCTGAGAGTCAGGAATAAGGCCAGACACCATACCCAGCATCCCAGAGCAAGGATAATCTACAGAGAAAAAAAGTCCAAATAAATTAAATAGTTATTCTGAACACATGCCAAAACGGAAAACAGGACATGTCAGTCAACTCAACTATCATAACTAATTACTTATTTATTTCTTATATCCAATATAATCTATTGGATTTGTATATAATTTTTATTTGTTCAGACTTGCACATCCTAGTTTTAGCAGGAAGTACTAAAATACCACAAGTATTTTTGGCTTGGTGGGAACCAAAAGGATCAGAAAATCATATTCTATTCTTGTTTTCTGTTCTTCTTGCTAAGGCAAAGAGTGCAGGGCCATCTGAATTTGTGAATATTTCCTCAGAGAAAATTTCCAAAACCAGCCAAAACCTGGTTGCAGATTACTCAATTTTGGTGACATCGGAAATGGAAATCTTCATACATTAACATATAATATATTGTTGCACTTCAGGTTTTACTAATGCATTTCTTTGGTCTCTCAGACATTTTTAGGTGACACAGAACGATCCTAGATAAAAATAATTTAGAAGTACCTGCTAGCAAGGAATGAAGAACTCTAATATAGAATGTAACACCTAATCTGAAGAGATTTCATAGACTAGAACTTGGAATTCTCTAACAAACTAATCAGTAATCTTATTTTCCTGTTTTATGGAAACCAGTCCTAAGAAACATTTTCAAGACTAAAGAAACACCTTAAGAGAAAAAAATTATCCCTAGAACTATTAAAAATTAGTGCCATTGAACTGTATTAAGTGCTAAAAAATGTGCTAGAAAAATTAGCTTTGTGAAGTTTAATAAATCACTAATATTTTCCTTCAACTGTAAGTTGTATTTTTACTTTACACATATAAAGGCACTTCTACTTTGAAGAAATTACAGAAAACCTAAAACCGTAAAAAAAATATTTCTAAAAAAATTTTGACAGGTAACTATGTGATATAAAGGAGTTACATTACAATACTGATCATGACTGGGAACTTGACTATAAACACCATTACTTGCACAGGCTTCAGATGGAAGTGTTTGTACCTTGAAATGCTTTTAAACATCATTATGTATGTTTGTTCCTTGAGAAACGTGGTGAGAACTACCTATGAATAGCAGATATGAGAGAGAGGGACTGCAGGGTTAGAAGGGAAAAATAAGATGGGAAAAATTGCAAAATATCCATGTGTCTTAGGAATTTTGCATGAAGCTGTAAAGTAATTGCAAGAAAAGTAATTAAAACTAAAACATAATGTCAGAAAAATATTCAGATAACACTGGATGTTTGGGTTGTGGTGTTTTATTTTCTTTTTTTTTAACATTTCTACGTTCAGACCACAGTGGAAACCATTATCACGAATTTTACTTATAAAAATAAATCCCGCAGCATAGGCACAATAAAATCCCCTGATTTTATAATCCTTCCCAAGACCTACCTGTTATCTTGCAGCCATAAACTTCAAATCTCAGTGAAACTCCGTTTTCCCAAGACACAGGTCTAATTCGCACAAACCGTGTTAAAACTGGTTTAGCAAAAGGTCTGTAAACAACATCAGTGGGATTGCTATTCCCTTGAAACACCTTTGTGTGGAAAGAAAAAGTATATATTTGTTAGGCTTTCTCTTAAATGGTGTTTACAGTTCTGTGTTTTACAGATAGTTATGATATGAGGTCTAACCAGGGTTGGTTGTGGGGGCTGAGACAAAAGTCTTGCACGGGAAACTATTTCATTAATCTCCTAACACAATTTTTGCAGACAGGTTTGCTTTCTTTGCGGAGGAAAAATATAGATGTAAGGTATTCAGTGATATTAAACATGGTGTTCCTAATGCCCAGATCTACATGCAGGAATGACATACACTGATCTTCGTCACCCAAGGACTTCTGTGTCCTGGAAGAATCCCCCAATGCCGCATTAGAGCAGTTTTATTTCTTGTACGCTCGTAGAACGATGCAGAAAGCTACAGAATCTCAGGCTCAAATTAGAGTGTTTGGATTTCTATTAGACCACATAAAAATCCTATATGGAGTTATGATAAAAACATATATTATTTTGGTGTCCTTGGGCTTAAGATTTTGCAAAGTGTGTTGTGCAAACCTTGCTTTGTTAACCTCCTGTTTTCAAATCCTTTTCAACAAGTTCTCAGAATTTCTTTCTCCTTGCATATTGAGATAGAAGTCTATTTAAAATCTGTATAGCAGGCTGTAAGATTTTCCCTGCATCCCCTGAGGCTGGCAGTCAAATTAGATGAACAATGAGACTTCCACCAGAAGCACATGATTGTGCTGTGCTTTCATGTTGAGGATCCTGCAGACACACTTCTTCCAAGCACAGCCAAAACCTTGCAATGTTCCAGTCCAGAAAAGGTGATTCAGCTTCCTGCTTCTTCCTCGCGTAGAGGGGACCAATTTCCTGTTGTTTTCCATGGATAGAGACCCCTCTCCTTTTATGGGAGATTCTCCCATTTCTTACACACACTGTCCTACTTTCCTGTTTGTTCCTTACAGTAACTGCACTAATTTGGAGTGGAAGCCAAGAGCATACAGCTGTCAACTCATAAGGCTCAGTTATATCTCAAGTAATTTAAGATAAAAGTTTCATATCTAGAAGAGATTTTTAATGGAGCTGCATTTCTTTCCAGCAACCTTTTTTTTCCTGTGGGGACCTGCTGTAGTTTTCTCAAAGTTTGCATCTGACAGAGAAAATAAGTCTTTTCTCAAAAATACACAGATTCTTACATGTAGCGCAACACTAGTGTATGGCTGCCTTGAGATCTGCAACTGCAAACTTTTAATTCTAATTAAAATATCTGGGAGGGAGACTGGTGCATACTTTTTTCTTGTCTTGCTCAACAGCAAAATACTGCCATTTTAGAAACCTGATTTTTTAAATGAACCCTTTGTACAAGTGACACAGGTTTAGGAAAGGTTCTCACTAATTAAATGTGCAAGAGAAACTCATGTAAAATATACTCTTGGAGAGTTTACAAATTGAAGCTAGTAATGAAAATCAGGCATGGTCTGATTTTGAAAGAAGCATTTGTTCAGATTACAGAATCCAGAGCCAGGAAACCTCGTGTCTCATACCAGCCACTGTGCTGGCCCCTCTTGTGACTTTGGGCAAGTCAGTTATTGTATCTTTATATACATCACTGTACAGTGCCCACATTGTGTCATTTGACCTTTAGAACTTCCAGTAAACCGAGGGTAATACCTGTCAAAGAGAAGCTTCCAGTACTCATTTTTTATTGTTTTCCAAAGTGCTTCAAAAAAGCAAGATGTATTTGTTAAACACTGCTACCATGTTGATTAGATAAATGTAGTGGACTTGGCATAGCACTTACAGATGAGTCAGGGACAAACCAGTAACCAAATATTTAGAGCTAGATAGGGTTACACTGATACGGTTTGATGTTGCACAGCTCTTCTATGTCTTTACAGAAGGGTCACAAAAAAACTGTTTTGAAGGGAGGTACAACAAAACCTTTCCAGTTGCATCAGTCCCTGGCAGCCTCTGGAGATGCTGCTCCCAGGCACATCCTGAGCAAGGTGGGAAGGGAGGCACAGCCTCACTGGGGCTATTCATGTGAGAGCTGGAGTAGAACCGACTTCTCAGTAATGAGCTTTATGCTCATAGTAGCGGATAATGACAATTTTTCTTACAAGTGTCTAAAGCTATTTCCTTGGGAGGTCACAGAGAGCAAATCTGCTGATAAATGGAAAGGTGATAAAAATCTATAAGGAGGGAAAGATGTGCCTAATCATCTGTCTGCATGACCCCCATCACTAAGATCCTTGGAAGTCTAACAAACCACTAATCACTTGCTAGCACTCCTGCACGGCCATGCACAGGGAGGTGAGGCACTGACACATTGCATATCCAGAGCTTCACTGCAGATAATGGACAGACACATTTTTTGAAAAGTTCTGCATAATGTTTTTCTCAAGGTCACATAGAAAATCTCTGAGAAAAAGGGAAACAGCAGAACACTCTAGGAAAAAGACACAAAATGACTCGAATTATGGTGAGTTCAATAGATAGGGCAGCACCTTGCACCATTTTCAGCTGCTCTAGGCTTTGCATAAACAATTTCTGTGGCACATTACTACTGAGACATAAGCTGGCTTTTGGATTTGGGAAATTGTAAATGCTGATCAACCTGACTAAAACTTATTTCTCTTTTTTAAACAGATGATAGCAACTAAACAGTTCAACAGACTATTTCTCGGCTGAAGAGAGATAATAAAAGAAAAAGAAATACTTACAACAGGCTTATTTCCCTCCTTTAATGTAATCCAATCCTCTCCGTTGGAGCTGACATCTACACGATATGTTTTCAGATAATATTCTTTTTTTGTTTCTTTTGAGATGGCTCCTTGGGTCCCAATTCCAGAAACAAAGCGAAGAAGGCCCAGGTCTACCTGTGGTTGAGAGTAATTTGGAATGTCAGGACAACAAGTTCAGAGCATAACAACACTGCAGCAGTGGCACCCCCTCTACCTCACTATGTTTCACAAAAATAATAAGGATTTTATATAGAGCAAACTGCAAAATATTGTTGATAATAACATAGACATAATCTCCTCCTTTGTAAACAGTGTCATCACAGAAGACAGGAAGATTTGCCTAATTAGCCAGGAATGTTGTTCACATGCCAGAGTATTCTCCTTCCTCTGAGTGAGGAACCAGAGACACCATCAGCACGAGTGGGAACCACCAGACTGCAGAGGAGTTACTAGAGAAGTTCCTCAAGGACCAGTCTGCTGAACAACCTCAGTTAATACTTTCATTAAGCACTTGCATAGATGCTAATGAAATTCTCTAAGGACACAAACCTGTAAGGCATTGCCAATAAAGAGGAGACTCCTGCAGTGAGAACTGAGTGACCCTGAGGACTGCAGCAGCAGAAATGGGATGGAATTTACTAGGATAATGTCAAAGCTGTGCACTTAGGGAATGATAACTACAATTCTGCTAAAACCCAGAAGATCATCACTTGCAAACAGAAGAGAAGAAAAGAATCCAAATGTATATTAGTTGGTCACAAGATAATTACAAATCACTATGTGATTTTGTTGGGAAAAAGGCAAATTAGTGCTTGTACTTCATGATGTATTTGAAGAAAACAGAAAGAAGCATTAGCACAAGTGCAGTAATTCTGTTCCAACTGTCAAATGCCATGAACTTCTATCATTAGAAAACAGCGTCAGTTTGAACTCGCTGGAGAAATGCACATGAATGTGCATTAGAGGTCACCTCTCTTCTTCACTCTTCTCTCTCTTTCTCCTTCTCTCATGGAAGTACACTGTCCATTACAAATGGACAAGTGATTTAGGCTAACCTTGCCATCCCTCATCATTAATTTTTCATCCAGGTCTTTTCCTTATCTAGTTCATCACGCGGCATCAAAGAACTATCAACATATTTGGGAGAATGACATGGGGTGCAGGAATACAGCTACTTAAGTAGCTGGCTACTCAGTTTTGCTGGCAAAAGAAACCCTATCCCAGTGCACAAGTCCAGCTGCCAAATAACTGAAACTGGGCACAAAACTTTCTCACAGTCAGGTTGGTGACTACAGCTTTGAAACCTCTGCCATTTCCTTAAAGCCTCTTTTTAGCCATAACAACAAACCAATTAAAATCAAATTCTTCACCTTCTTTCTCTGCAGCTAGAACCTTCTCTTTGTTTCCTAAAGCAGGTAATTTAATTTCGATATAAAATGACACTACTCACAAAATATTAATGAGTGTAATTTATTCGCTTAGCTTCATTCGTCCAGAGTTTAGTAGGATAATAATAGGTTAAATTAACTCTTCTCAAATGAATGGCCTCATGAATGTCCCAGGCTTTTTCATTATTTCTAAAGTATGTAGGATGCAGAATATATGTGTCCTGTGTCCCAAAGCCATCCTTTCTCCTGGATATATGTCATATATCCAAAGGCACTGGAGCAGCTAAATCAACATGCTCTGCATTCTCTCTCAAAAGGCTGAAGGAAGTGCTATTGAGGACAGTGTCTGCCCTCTCAATGCCCATGTCATATGCAAGGCATTTTGGAGTCCTCCAACACAAGAATAGCAGCCTTGTGTGTGACAGATAGAACTGTCTTTCAGGGCAAAGCCCCTGCCCCAGTTTTTAAGGCTCATAAAGTCTAGATGTAACATTTTAGCCCTTATCTTTAGGGGTGAAATAGTGCAACATCTTGGTTTCGTGTGATAAAAAAAAGTTCAATCAAAAAAAAAAAAAAAAAAAAAAAAAAAAAAAAATAAAAAAAAAAAATCCCACCACCACCTCACAAAAACAATCAAGTGATTTAAAGTAACTGGAGAGTCTCAGATGTTAGATTGTTGCAATCTGAAAGTTAATGGGGGAATCTGGGCATCATTGCTTTGAGCAATCTCAGCTTAACTTCAAATGCTCTCCAAGCTGTACTCTGCTGATTGTAAAGTGTGCTGCACTGAGTTATGTCCAATACCACATTCACTTCCAGGCTGAAGTGCACTTGAAAATCTGGAAGTCTGAGGGAGCGCAGAGCTAAGTTATTTAAATGATCTGCTTCTCTTACAATTCGAAACAGCTCTTCAGTTTTGAAATGATTAGGGTCCCAAGCCCGTACCATTCCAACTGATTTGAAATTATTCTAGTAGAGGCTTTTTAATATACAGTAAGTACTTCATTGTGAATAAAGTCAAGCAATGCCCTACTACTAGAGTTCTAGGTATTTGAAGCCAAGTTAAAATTTAACATTGGTGGCTTAGGGAAAGTTTTGATTATTTGATGCCTGACCTAACAATTGCTACCAGTCACTGACCATTCAGATCTCAGACTTGTCCTGTCAGAAAACTTCAGGCCTCCAAATTTTGCTTGGTCCCAAATTCTGGGATTCAATACCCCTTCTTAACTCCAGAGCACTGAATATCCTACAGCATCTATCTCAGTGCCCACGATTAAGTCCTAAGCACACAATGGATACAGACATCTACCTTCATGTCTAAAACCAGTCAGAATTATCTCACTGGGGAGAGGAAGACGCTGAGAGGACTTCTAATTTATTGTCTATAAATAAGGAAGGAAAAGCAACCTCATTTGCACTCCTGGCTTCAGTAACTGAGTAAGGCATTACTGGAGAAGGGAGGGCTCTCTTTTTCTTAGAGACAACATCTCTTCACATAGATGTGCTCTCTCTCCAGGTCAGCAAATCTTTGTGTGCTTCTTAAAAACTGAAACTATGTCAACAGTAGTCCTCTCCTGGAGTGCCTGGAGTCTGACAGCTCGAGCGTTCAGTACAGCTTTAAACCCCTTGCAAAAGCAAGCTGTGACCCCAGACCTGCTGCATGCCAGGGGCTGTTTGCTCACAAGCTGATAGAGCAAAGAAAAGTAACATTTCTCCATCAGTGTTCTCTGAGAAAGAAGCAGTGCAAACAAGAAAGGTGAGATTAAGCAGCAGAGCAGCAGAAGGGTCTCTTGGAATTTTTAGTACTAACTCAGTGTCAGTGAAAAGGTCCAGGAGAGAGGTAGGGCTTAAGGCATTTACCTCCTTTTGACAGTTCTTTGCAGTGGCTTCCGGAGGGGAACTGCTCCTCTCCAGGTGCATGCAAACAGAATTGCAACACTGTGCACCCCTCTGTGGTGCCTAAGTATGTTTGCAAATTAAGCTCTAAATGTAGCAATCTTCTCTAAGTAAGGTGATAGAAATGAATTATGTAGAAGACCATGTTGGAAACTGCATGACATATTTTAATGGGCTGTTAAGCTCCCCCTCATTAATCACTTTGTGATGCATTTTGTTTTTGTTACAATGTTTGTTGAAACTTTGTTTTCTATAAAATGCAAAAAATTGTCCATAAAACACAGATTCTAAATGTTACAGGGACTATTCAGAGTTGAAGTTCAACCATATCAATTGCTAGTAGCAACTGGAACCTGAAGGTACCAAAGTTTAGCTGTGACAAGACACAGCTCTTCCTCATTTTTTCCAGAGGCATCGGAGCAGAGGGTAATAGCTCTGGAACAGCTGTGTCACCAAACACATAGGAATTCTTCTGCATCTGGAAGGCTTATGTCTATAGAGTCCATAGACTATGTAAGTTCCACTCAACATAGTACGTCCTCTCCAAAGAAGTCTCCAAGTGTTAACACGACCAGAGGTAACCCATTTTGCTTGGATGCAGGCTATTCCAGCTATGATTGTAATATAAGTCTTTAATAACTAGCTTTTTGTTTTGGCCTTCTTGTCCTTTTTGTTTCAAGAACTTGTGTTTCATGTTAGAGTGACTGTGAAGAGATGTGGTGTTGAAATATGGTACTTTTGAAGATGAACATCAAATGCATTTCACTGCAATTATTTGACATTTAACTTTCTGCACATATGATAAACAAACATCTGGTATTTATTTCAGAAAATGCAAGCAATTTTGTAAGTTATTGCAAGCCTTATGGCTGTGATCTGAGATAGGCAGCTGTCTCCAAACCTGAAATCTTCACATTTCATTTCCATGACCAGAGTTTCAGCTTTGACTAACGGCAGCATGTTTCAAGTTCTTTTTTTTTCAGATTTTCACTTTCATTCAGATTATAAAGCATATCTCTTGGAAAATGATGCCTAAGGGCCTTATCCAAAACCACAGCCTTTGATAGTTGCCTGTGCTGCAATGTGACCGTCTTTATTTGAAAGTGCAAGTCTCAGAGCAGACCTGCCTATAGGAAAGGTCTCCTGACTTAGAAATGAGGAGCATCTCGAATGTGTATTTTTTTTTCCAGGAGAGAAATGTTCATGTAAAAAAGCCTCAGTTGTTCCTATTTTTAAAATCAATTTATTTCCTACAAAAGCATATTGCAAGGCACTAGCTGTTTCTACGTATGCATTACTTCCTCTCTATTTATCCTGCAGTATCTTCTAGCATCCAGGAGAAATATTCTTATTGCTGTCTTACTGTCTCCAAAAAATGCAGGTGATTGACACATTTTTAAGACAAAGACATGCAAGGGGTGGCATATGCATTTTATTTGAGACCAGTTAAGGGGAAGGAAAAAAATAACATTTAGCTCTGCACAATGCATCACATAGCAAATCTGAGCAAACTGCTGGATAAAGAACGACACACAACATACACGGCTTGAATTTAATACTGCTGCTTCCTGTCGTCATACATAACTAGTTTACAGTATGGGAGATCTTATCTCCAGAACGAAAATCTGCCTTGTTAAATAAAATACAGTCATTGAGGGAGCTGTAGCAAGGGAGCAGTTTTGCCAGCTTTTAACACTCCTACTTTAGGTCTGTTCAACAGCCTGAGAAAATAAAGTACTGAGTGATGGAGTTTGATTAACAACAGGAAGCTTTTTGTTGTGGGCATCTCTTGTGGCTTGAAAAGCTGTACAATCCATCACTTGACACAACATACCAAAGTAAATATTTTTAGAGAACCGTGTCATTTCCCTAGATAGCATACAGTGCTCTGAGTCAGATTAACTGTTGTGATGCTTCACTGTTCTGTCAAATATTTAATTAAGCAAGAGTTGATCTATTTTCTTAACACTGCTATTGATTAGGCCAATCATGCTTTCTCATGAGGTATATACAACTATGACTTAATTCCTTTATTTCTTAGACTATAATGCTAAGTAAAAATGGGACAGGCTTCAGTAGAAATTCTGAAAATAGTCTAATTAATTTGGTTGGAAAATTACTTCCAAAGGTCTTCATTCTTGAAATGAGTAGTCATTACAAGAGCACAACTTCTTGATTAATGACAGGTTGTAAATATTCATCCTGGAATTAAGTGAAAATAGTTAAGCCTGTAAACTACCTCAAATCTATGTGTAAAACTCTCAGTGATACTTGTGGCAGGTCCATAAAGAAAGTGGGGAGAAAATATTGCTCTTATTAAAATCTCTTCTGAGTCACTGAAGCCTTCTCATCGACCTTGTCAGCAACATCCTGAAAGCCCCAAAAGGGTTTATCCGCTAATCACATGCTCAACTTGTAGTCTGTGCCTAACGACTGTCCCCAGTCAGCATGTTTTACTGAACTGACGCTTATGTGACTTGGCAAAAATGGAGAAGAATGAAAGAAGAGACGAGCAAACATTCAAGCCAAAGAAATAGGAATTCTTGGCAGCAAAATGGAAATGAACCTTTCTTTAGCAGTTGAAATATATATTCCTCACAATCTTCACCTTCTGCTCAAAACCCTCTCTGCAGAAGGAAAAAACATAAGTGTAAAGATTCCCTCAACTGAAAACAAAGAATAGAGTAAAAGATGCTATCACACTGAGCTACCGAAGCTGGGGTCACAGTCCTGAGTACAGTAACTTTTCCCAGAAGCAGATCAGCCAGTTTCTATGGGAGAAAATTTAGGGTAATGTTGAAAAAGTATGACTGACAAACGTAAGAGAAACTCAGTCATCATTATGAGGTTGGTTGAAGAAGGAAAAAATGCAGAAAGCACAAGAAAAATGAAATCCAGAAACATAAAGGAAAAAAGAAAAGACAAGAAAAGAATAAAAGAAAAAGCTTCTGTGTCTCTGACAGAGAAAAGATAATGCTTGTGTGGGCTGTGTTGCATCTGGATTCATGGCACATTCTCCCACTCTTATGTTAATTTTTTTTTGCATAAATCAGAAGCAACTAATTAAAAAAGAAATATTTAATTCTGACATGTTCTTTGAACTGGTGTTCCATCTGGTTCTGTTTGAATAGTAAAATCTGCTGTAGTCATAAAAATTGGCAAGCAGCACTCTGGTAAAGAGAAACAAAAGAGACTCAGTACAGCAGGTTAATACACTAGCATTTTAACTGGAGACATTTCCAGAATTCAGCAAACCAAATCACTCCAGTATGGAAACTATAAAGATCAAACATGGAAGAGAGATGCTGCGAGGGGGCTGGGAGCGGCACTGCCACCGGCACTCGAGCTCTGTGTGTCACTCGGAGTGTGAGCCTTTGCAGGAGCCTGGTTCACAGGCAAGGGCAGTGCCCTGCTCCCCAAGACGGGCTCGCCGTGTGGGTGAAACGCATCCAAAGCACATGCAGGGATAGGGAACGATCTCTCTGCTATGCATTTGCAAGCTCCATCTTACACATTTGTGTGGGGCTTTGATGCAATGCCATCGTTATTCAGAAGACTCAGAAAATACCTTTCTTGTAATTTATTTTTCTTACTTGAACACTATTTAAAACCTGAACACCAAGATACAATAAACTCTGATAACAAAGGGAGGAAAATGTAATCGTATTGGGTTTTCTATAGACTCTGGGATCTAAGCAATCAGCATCTTATGCCATTCAAATCCTCTCTGTAGCAATGGAGAGAAAGGCTGATTAACTCCCAGTGCTTTAGAAAAAGATTGTTTTACATCTTGCAGGAACATATCTTGCTGTGAAATATTACTTCTTTAAAATGAAAACCTTTGCTTTGGCACTACATTAACTTGCAAATGGATAACCTAAGACATGTACAATGACTCGGTCAAAAAAAAGGAGGAATGTGAATGGCCCCTTTCTCCAGCTAAGATACTTAGGAACCCTTGCTGAGCAATAAATGAGTCAGGAACGTAATACTTTTAATTAACGTTTTCTGAATACTTATTTGTAATTTACATTTAATTTTAAACCTGAGCTTAATCCTCTGATCTGGAATGAAGACAACTATTTAGTGCAGTTTGAATGTGACCTTCCCCAGTTTGTGTTAGAAACTATAGAAAAGGGAAACTCTATAGCAATACTTGCAGAACCACTCTTTTCTGAGAGAAGGACATAATTGTAGGACTTTCTTTCCCCTAAGTGTACCGAGCAACTAATGCACAAATGGGAAACAAGTAATCCAAAGCTTCTCTCTCGGACTTCTTCACATGCGAATAACCAGGCTTTGGGTGGAAAAAACTGAATTTTGCCTATTAAGTTCTTCCATAGCATTTTTTTGCCAGCTGCTGTCCTGTCAGAATCAGAGGGTATAGGCAGAAGGGCTTGATTTCTGATTTTGGTACATTGAATATAAGTACGATACTGCATGTGTAAACACACGGCAATAACTTCTCCTTCCTGTTTCACAGCATACCTATGCTAATGGTAGGAAGCTGCTAAGCAAGGGACGATACACTGTGCAAAATTAAACCTCTCCTGTCTCAGCACACCTTGATAGCGTAGATAGATCTGACTGTGCAATCACTGTGTTCAGCGTCAGTTCCACTGAAATAACTGGAATTTACTACACTCAGATATTTTTGAGAGTTCAGGCTTTGTGTTTTCTATAAAAAATCACAGCAAAATGAGGAAAAAGTGCCAATGTCTGTGATATAATACTTTTTAAGCCTAATTTCACTGGAATAGGCGTATAACCTGTGTCACATAGAAATACATGTATTTTCTTTTGATCAGCTTTCTCATCTTGGAAAATCGGCACAGTCTCTTTAAATCAGTCACTCATCCACAGGAGTCTGCATTCATTTATTCTCTGTTAAATGAAACTGTCAGTTTTGTTGCACCAAAATTCGATTTTCTATTTCATACACATTGTATATGATGATTTTAATTTACTGCTGGGTCACCAAGCAAGTCACTGCTTTTTTAAAATATGAGTTTCTTCTACCTTCTAGAAAAATGTCAGGTAGCTACAGTTTGGTGAGGGTCCTGTAAATGTATGGTGAAAAATGAGAGACAGACTGCACATGCAAAGATTATTTCACTTTTTCTGGTATGCCTCTCACAGCTCTGAGGAAATGCACACTTGTAGATGAAATACTTCTGAGGGTGTGATTTGGAAGACCTGCTTCTGAGAGTGGTGCTCTTGTCCTGTGCTGGAGGAGGAAGGGGGACAGCAGAAGGGATGGCACAGGCCCCTGACTACCAAGACAACTTTACCCAAGTGCTAAAGCAAACCAGGGAGATTGGCTGCCTCCAGCTCTGCCCTTCCCTTAGCAAAGCACACTCAAACTTCACGCATGAGGATTTAATTTCCAGAGTTTCTCTGGCCAGAAAATGATGCCTGGTTTTCGTACCCCCATTCTGCCTATCTAAAAGTTACTCTATCTGCAGCTATGTAAAGAGAAAAGCTATTGATTTTTAAGTGCTGTGGCTTTTTAAAGTAAACACAGCATGTATTTTCCTAGTTAAGCATATCATGAAAGGGGGGGACCCTCCTACGGATGGCTAATTTTTAAGGCCTGATAAGAACATTTAAAAATCGTTCTGTGCTATGTTAACCCCTCAGGCCATAATGTGAAGTTAATAGTATTTGCATTGGAAGAATGTACTCCTGTGTCTGTTATGGCTGAAAGACACTTTAGTCTTTAGTACAATAATCTATAACCTAAATACAATCAGTTAAAATATACCCTGGTTTTATATGTGATAGGACAGATTGATCCTTTCATCATCTTCAAGAAGATCAACACCAGAAATGAGTTTGGCCTGAAGTGTTCAACACAGAATGGTGCAATGAAGAGAAAGACCAGACTGCAGAGGTACAGGTGGTTGGTGAAGTTATGTGTAAACAGTACTTCTCTGATGAGAAGCTAGCTTTTCCTGAAAACAGAGGAACGGAATCTTAGCTTAATGTTTGGTCAATTGTATCTTCTCTGCTAGCAGGTTTTGTTTACCAGTCAGCTTTGGAGGTTATTCTGATGCCTTTTTAAAGATTTTTTTTAAAACTTAAAATGAAAACACTAGAGGTAAAGACAAAGTGAAATGAACTGTTCCCTTTTTGAAATATAGTTTTTTGGGGTTTTTTTTGGAAGAAGATAGATTGTTTTCTGAAGCGCAGGTATTTACCACTTGGAAGAAATCTCATTTATCCTTCCACTCTACCTATTTTGCTACTGCTGTGAAAATGTCACCTAACAGGCAGAACAGAATTGAACTGGGACAGAAAAGCAGGATGACACAAGGGCAGGGGAGGTAAATAATAGCTCAGCAACAGAAAATCTGGAGCATGGATGCTGGGATGCAGAAGGGCCCATAGGACTCATGAACTCTACAGCTTCATACTACTGTGCAGGTGTGGAAGGAGTGAATAAAAATGCATAATCGTCTCTGCAAAGCACTCAGCAGCACACCTCTCATCTCCAGCCCAGGGTCGGCCCTGTGAGAACAGAGACCTTTAGCTCAGTAATAACTCTGCTTATTATAACACACCTCAGCTGTGCGTTCCTACCCAAGGCTCTGTTTCTAGGCACTGCCCTTAGTCACTTAACTTCTAGCCTTGAGCTTTACCTCACCCTCAGTCTGACACCTGCTTAGTCTTGTAGATTAATTTATTTCTTCCAGACTCAGACAGAACTCCCTCTGAGATACCTTTCTTCACATCTGCAGAAGGTCCTGGCTGTGGTGGAGCAGACATATTGCTTGGTACTGGGTGGGCAAGGCTGCCTCAGCCCCCACAGGGTCTGCAAGCCATCTGGGAGAGAGCTCCCCTCCCCAGCAGAATGGCACAAAAAACTGATTTCTTGGCGTGATGGCAGCTCAAAACCCAGCAAACTATAACAAATATTTTGAGTCAAGCCAAACATGTGAACCTGGTGAATGGAAAAAATAAAAACAAAAACAAAAGAGAGAGAAGACCCACTTTGTACAGTTTTGTAAGTGGCTTTAATTTCTGTGAAATAAAGAAGAAGAACAAGATGTGATTTTTAGAAAAACAAACCAAAACAAGCCTGTGGTTGTTACTTTAAAATTAGTTTTAGTTTCGATTTAAAAATTTTAATTTCTTTGCCTCCTGGAACCAACTAGTGAAAGTGAGATAAATTTACAAAATTATTTTAGTAGTTGCTGAATCAGTGCTTTTAGTGGACACATTTTTAATTCGCTATCTCAGCTCTAAAGGGCCATCTGTCTTGCAGCCGTTGAGGGGCTGTAGGGCTGGCCTGGGAAGTGGATGCATAGGTAATTACAGAGCTACATACAAACTACTCAGATCTCTGCATAATGGATCCCCTGAAAAAACTGAAACTATTATAATGATTAGGCTGGTAGTGGAGGCTCGGAGGGGCTCTGCTTCTGCTGCTCCTCCATATGCTGCACACAGGATTGCTTGAAGCCAGGCAGGACTCCCCTCTGTATTAGGGCTGATGCTGAAACATATCAGAGGGAGGTAGAGAGGATTTTCTTCTAAACTGCATTTTGCACCTGCACTTCTGGAGCAATAAGGCTGCCAATGGTTTTGCACAGTTCTCTGAGCATCTCTTCAGCCTCCCCAGAGTGATAAATCTATGGCTGGGAACTTTCTGGTACTAAAATAGCTCTTAAAGCACTTTGAATAATCAAAAAACCTTCATACTTTGTAGGGCCCTTTTATTTCTCCCTCTCCCTCTAGTCTAATTTCAGTACTTGCCTTTGTGAAACTCTGCCATTTATTCCCATGTCACAGTAAATAAAGGTATGAATGTATCCTGCTGGGTCAATTAACCCTGGTTCTGCACTGTGTCACAGTCTGTGCTGGCTGTGATTTCCAGAAAGGAATATTCTTTTGTCATTCTTTGCCCATGTGCAAAGCATGTTAAGACCGCTAAGATAACTGTAACACTTTTCCACACAAAGCTAAATCTGCTTTTTGTGATTTCTGGAGTGCAGTTATGAACTGTAAAATGACATGAACCAAATACATGACTTGTAATCTAAAGTGGTAGAGAAGACAAAGGACTGACAGTTTTTGTGCTTTCATGTCAGTGTGCTCCCTAATGATGGGCAAGCCCCACCACAAAGCCTTGAACTCCAGCTCTCAGGCAGTCCTTCAAAAGCCAGGAGAACTGGGAGGCTGAGATTTCCCAGTTTTCATGTTGTTCTATGCAGTAATATTCTGCACTTCACTTCTGTATCAAACTCCAAAAGAAACAGAAATAGTAATAAAAATAACAGGCATTGTTGCCTAGCACTTCCTTGAGTTTTCATGTGAAATATTCAGATAAGCTTGACGTCTAAAGTCAGCCTAAACAGCTGCCTGATGTAAGAACAAACCTGTTAATGAAATAAATGTGCTGTGCAGCAGCAGATTTAAATACTATGTTTTTAAGTGAATACCTGATAAGGAAATCAGCTATGACACAGATGAAAGGTCAAGACACCAAATGATGAACTGCAATTATTTTCAGAAGTGATATGTGAATAAATCAGTATTAATCTATATACCAATTCCCATCAGTGATGTATGCTCCTGGGTTTCGCTTACAAAGGAGCAAATAATGAAGAATGTAGGTTAAAAAGTAAAGGAATGAAGACAAATGTGGAAGGCAAATTCCATCTCAGAGTTCCCTCTTAATTCAGGTGAAGTAGTGCATACAGAGAAATGCTTTAAATCAGTGGGAGTATATTTTCCTTGCACAGCAGAGGTAGTGTTAAATAAACAACTGATATTTCAATCAGTGAAGGAAAGCGGGATCTCTCAGGTTGTTTTTTGAGGAGACCTATTGTTACCTCTCTGGCCTTTCTCCAGACTCCTGAATGCTGCAAGATGCAGAGGGAGAATTTTGCACCAGATCAGCTGACATTCCTACGGCTGACTGGTCTAGAGGTCTCGAATTATTGCAGGGGCTGTAGGTGCCAAAGGAATGGGCGGGCAGTGAGATAGAGACTGGCAGGCAGAGGCCAGAGGGAGCAGACCAAGCTTGTGCTCCCTGTGCCAACTCCTGCATCTGAAGGGTTACACATGGTATCAGGTCTGTGTCCTGCTGAAAAACCCAGCAGTATAAATTTGGGCTGGATTAGCCATTTGTGTCATATTAGCCAGAACACACAATAAGGAGTTTATCTTAGTGTATGACCCTATGACAGCTGCAGAATGACAGATAATGCTCAATCCAGAGCATAATGTCTACTTATGTTAACCCCCTGTTAACCTTTTTGAACAAATTTGAACTGGCAGAGTGTGTTTATATCAAAGTAATGCTTTTTGGTTTATGGCTGCAAAGTGTTGATCTGATACTAGGATTCTTAAAGCTGGATTTATGGTTTTGTCCTACTCCAGACATAATATGAACTGAACGTCTTGTGTTATTAACATACACGCTTTGGTCTCTGGGCAAGCTGGAGGTCTCACTCACTGTTCCAGGATGAGAGAAAAATTGTGCCACCCAGAAACTGCCATCCAGCTTGGTGGGAGTGCAGAGATTTGTGTTATATGCATTAGAAGAAACATTTTGATAGAAAACATACAGATCCTGCAGTCAAAGTACCCAGAAGGTGTTGCTCCTTGTGGCTTTGAAAACTCACCCTGTGATGAGGATTGATGGCAGCAGAGGTTCCCAGTGACCCTGGTAATAGGCAATCAGTCTCCCCTCAAAACCACACACGCGGGTTTCAAGTGTCTTTAGCTGATGACACCTCTCCCTGTGGGCGCTCCTCTGGAGCTCTCCCTACTCCTGCCCTGCCCTGGGGTTGCTGGCCACAACCCATCCGGGCATCCCTGAGGCACAAAGTCTTGCCATGCACAATGGCCCGTGGCTCCTTCTCAAAGGACTGAGAAATAGGATGCAAAAAGTTCCCTAAGTATAAAAATTTTGCATGTTATTTTTTCAGATGAGTGTAAATGTAACTGCTTTCTTAAATGCGAACATTAAATCTACTCTGTAAAAACACAATTACTGCTGCCATGGCAGGCATCAGTTATCCCGTTTGAAGGAATGCCTTGAAAATGCAATCATAAAATCCTTGCACATTATGGATTTCATTAACATTGTACTCCCCTAGGATTCCCAATTGCACAATAACAGGAGTTCTTTAAATTTTAAATACCACAGACAGGAACAATTTCACTAAAACCAGATGTGAAACCCTTGCATGGGCCTTCTTACTGGTTCTAAGTAGTGGAACTGGCTGGTAATTGATACCTATTAACATGTTTGTTGTTCAGATTACAGAAATGGAAACACTATACTATTTTTCCTGTGAAAGGATACGTTAATGAGGGACAATGACTTACATTGCAATGGCAGTTCCCTGATCTTGATTAAATTAAAGGGCTGGTTTTGGTTTTTATTTTAAATTATGCTGTTTCAAACTGAAGGGCAGTCAAGTGTGTGAAACATAAGTGCAATAAACAAGTAGGCTGAGCTCAAGGTTGAGATGCTAATAACATCCCATATAACAATAAACTACCTTCATGCATATTTTTGGCAGCCCTTGTTCTCTCATGCATATCTTTATGCCATTCATATTGGAAAATTCACAGACTTATTAATGTGTTTTTAAAGAAGAAATTCAATCTAGAGGGACCCTGTTTCTCATTAAGGAATCACTTCAAATCTCATGTTAGTTGAGCAATTTTCAGAGTGTGTTTGAGGGTAAAAATATAATGGAGAAAGTACTGGGCAGACTTACAGTGTGACTGTACTATGGTTATTTTGAATCTAAGCTTTGACATTTATTTTCAAACAACTAAGGAAAGGAAGCGAAAGGCAACTTTCACTTGACAGAGCCCGGTAAGCAGGTGGCACTCAGACGGACTCAGGAGTTCATACCTGTCAGCCACAAAGGAGCTGTCTAGTTTTTCTGCAAAAGAATGGGTTTCAGGACCACAGATGGGACTCATGCAAATCCATTACTAATAACAAGCCAACACTATTTTCCTAATTATTTTCGTCAAAATGGTCCAAAAGACTTCAGCAGCTCAAAGGAGACAATAATATCTCATGCCCTCTAGACGTCCTCTGTAGATACCAATCTCCTTTGGCTGATACTCAATGAGGTTTTCTGTTTCTTTTGTCTTAACAAAAACATTAACCTTGAAAGGAGAGGCAAAAGGAAGGCAAAGGAGAACTATAATATTTCCCCTATACAAAAAACCCCCGGTGCACTGAGGAAATTAGTATTTGGAGCTGAATTTTCAAGCTCTTCTGCCCTTGTATGACTGTACAGAGCTCATATGTATGCCCTAGTTGCATATGTACATTAGCCGCTCAAAGGCAGACATCATTATTTAACCAGCTGCAGTGTTTGTGCAGGTATGGAAACCTCCCATTATGAAGAAATTAATGACTGATTGATAAACACAAAACTTCTGTCTCTCAGACAAGGGCATATAGGCAGAAATTTTCACTTTGAAAGTTCTAAGTTCAGCATTGCTGTACCCTTCAGCTTTGTTTTTCTGCTGTTGAATATCTTCCAGAATTCTTGCACTGTGCAGCAAAAATCCATTTATGCTGCACTGCACAAAAGCAAATACTTCACAGAAATGACTAGTTTACAATAGCATGCACAACAAAGCAGAACAAAGTGTCCTCAGTCCTTCACGTACAAGTGCCTTCCGCTTTTTTATAAAATATTACAAATTTTTTTATACGTATATTTCGGAGTATTTTATCAGTTACACATCCTTGGTTGTTTGTCTGTAAGCTCTTATGGAGATGAACATCTGTTCCCGGGGATATGCGTACAGAGGAAAAATGGGACTTTAATATTTTATCCAGACACAAATTCACAACATGCACTTACTGCTAGTGGCATCAAGACTTTGTAGATTATGGAGGTTCATATGCACAAAGACCCTCTTATTAAGGTTTCTGATGGTCTGAAGCCCTTAGCAACTATCTCAAGATTGTCAATTAACGGGAAAACATTTAGAATGAAGTTGGAAGTTTGAATAATCAACATCAGTGTACAATTAAACCACAATAAAATAAGTATAAGAATTATCAGAGCCAGAGATGAGTTAAGGTGTTGTACCCTGTGAAAGGAGATTATATACTCGATCTCTGAACTAGCTTAGTTCCTTCTGCTACATAGGGCAGTGAAGGAGATGTCCAAGGGACTGCTCAGAGAAATGGTTCATGATGCTTTTTCCAGACCAGGAGCTGGGTGAAGTAGCTGACAGCTGTGGCATGAGCAGCACAGAATGCAAATAACCACCAACTTCTGGGCTGATGTGGTAGCCAGAGGCAGTGAAAAGCTGCTAAAAATTATGCTCAGTGGTTGTTTCAGCCCCTGAGCACCCTGGTTTGTGGCAGCAGGCAAAGGAGATTGAGAAATTAATGTGCAGGGGGCCTGAGGTACCCTGAGCTGTTTTAAGCATAAAACCTGGAGTAGTTTGAATTCTGTTATGTGTCTGTTATTGAAGAAGTTTACGGTTAAAGGAAGTACTTTGAAACTTTTCCTCAGAAAGATCTAGTTCTAAGTGAAAGGATTAAGATATATATATATAGGTAATATATAGGTACGTAGTTATCATAACTTAATAAAGTTAATAAGCACACAGAACACATGAATGAGATTTGACTAACTCTCTTGTTTTGATTATCTGGTCATAAATGTGCAAGTGACAGCAGAAAAGAAGGAAACAAAGCAAAAGTGGCGGCCGTCCGACAAGATGAAACACATGGAATTTGATTCTGATGCATTCCACCCTTTTTCCATGTGCATTCCATGGATTGCAAGTGGCAATGATTAATAACAAGCCTTGCACTTAGATAAGGTTGAGGAGATTTTAATGTTTATTCCTAAGAAATGAAAAAGGATCAACAGATTTTTTTTTGCCACTCTGAACTCTGATTAGGTCCATTGTACACAATTACCATGTTGCCAAGAGCTCAGGATGCATAGGGGCCCCCAAGCAGGACACCTGAGAAACCCGTTGTGTGCCAGGGATCAGAAATGAAAGATTTCCCCCTCCTTCTTCCCTTTACTAACTACTACTCAACATGTTTTTGAGCTTTCTTGCAGACATCAAACCTCACAGGAAACACCAGTGTGAACATTCATATGACAGGCTAATAAGGCATTGTTTTTATATGTCAGTTAGTAATTTCCTATAGAAAATAACAGAAGTAGAAGGAATGTTTCAAATCTATGAACAAGTTTTCAATATTAGTAACATAGATATAATATGCTTAAGCATTTCTCTTAGCTTTTGCCAACAGAAATAGAATCTAGGTTTCAGCTAAGTAGTGTAAGTCAACCTACAACCGAGGAAAAACAGTGTTTTTTTCATATAATGATATTAATACTTGCCTGCTAGGATAGTTTTTTGTATACAGTAATTGATATGAATAATCATAACCTGTTCAGGAGTTATGCACCATTCAGCTATGGGCCTGATGATGCATAGTAACAAACAACGAGACCAAAGAGACTGACTGAACTCACAGAGCCTCTTCATGGCAACAAATGTTTGAAGGATTTCTCATGTATTAACAGAGCAAAGCCGAGGCAGCCCATCTTGCTAATGAATGTTGTGTTTAAGGATGTGGAAGAATAGGCACCAGACAGAGACCATTGAACTCATTCTGTGAGTAACACATTCTAGAAGGGACATAGGTCTTCTGAGGTGAAATCTGAGTGCATGAAAACACCACATTGTATTAATGCTTAACTGTAATCAGTTAGAGACATAGCACATGCTCAGTTTACTGGGACATTCCACTTTAAGTGCATGTTAAACTAATATTGACTTTTCCACTAAACCAAAATCTTTGTTATTTGCGCCCAAAAGACTGCAAAAACAATAGATGTGGGAAGCAGAAGAATTAATCTTCCTGACCTTTTCTTTTTCTATGCCTTTGGGAGTAAGGCTTTTTTGGTCTGTCTAATATGGAATATGAGCTATTCACTTGCAATGATTCTTAAATTATGTAGAAGTACTTTACTGTGTTATTTTTTCTTTCTTTTGCATTCTCCACATTCAATAAACTCCACAAAGTATTATTAATCTTTAAAATGTTATCTTTTTACCTGTATCCATTCTCTGATAGAATCTTCCCCTGGGGTCCATCCATTCTCAGGGTAATTTAGCCGGGACCTTTCTGAAGACCAGATAGCGCTGTACTGGGAGGAGACAGTGATTTGATCAGAGTGAATTTCTCCTGACTCCATACCTAGTGGTTCCATGCACTGGAAATCTGAAGAAAAATAAATTACCATCATTATTATGGTCAGCTTTTTGATTTAGACTTCGAATAATAAGAACATTTCCCTGCTTTGAATATGAATATCTAAAGAATTTATTTTTATGTGACTTTGAATACTTTAGCAACTTTAAGTGAGGCAGTGTTGGGCTTATGGTGTCATTCTTAATACTGTCATTCGAGTTGCCATGGCAATTCCTGCAATAATAATGCTATACAAATATTTTTAGCCCAGTATTGTAGCCATTTCAGTGTAGGACAATAAAAGTTTCTATCCTAGGCTAGCACAGACACTCCTGTGGATTCATAATATGGAATAATGCATGTTCACCTCAAAATTATGCACAACCCAGAAAAGACAAATTAGATGACTTTAGGAAATAATTTGATTTTAAAACTATTTACTTCAGTACAAAAAATATAAAATGCTTAAAAAGTGTTATTAAAATTTCAGCCATTCTCTTTGGATTCTGGAGACTGGAATGAAATAGATTAACAAAATTTGAATTCAGGCCAGAAGATTATTGACCTAAGGAAATTACCAGCTCTTCTGTAACATGGCGTATTGTAAATGAGTTGATCATCTCCATTCAATCTCTTTTTGTTGACACAAAAATTACCTAGATAATTTAGAATCAATTGACTTCCTAATCACTGTAGTGAGTTCAAAGGTTGATAGGGCAGATTGACTCGATTCTTCTCTCAGTCTTCAAAAATAAAGGCTCCAACCCTCACTAAGGCAAGAGAAGGCAATAGCTTCAGACAGATCCTCGCACCCAGGTGCTCCTGGTGCTTCATGTCAGAAGTTTACTAACCCCAGCACAAGCACAGGAGAAAAAAATCCATGTGCCTATGCTTCTGTTCAAAGACTTCACATGATAGAAGTATAATTCATTCCTTTATTAGAGTTTAAGCTAAAATAATTGTCTGAAATGGAGTTGGATATACATTGGATATATGCTGGATATATGTTCCTTTTTATTGCACCTTCTCTGGAGCTGATGTTTCTCTAACAGAGGGGTGGGTGCTGAGCTGAAGATTTCAACATCCAAGAGGTGGAAAAATGAGCTTTAAATAAACAAAGTTTTGTTTTTTCAATGAAAGTTAAAGTATTGTGAAAAAAAATGCTTAAATCTTTTATCAGGGATCAAAAAATTTACATTCAGAAATGCTATCAGGGTATTTTATAGGAACTGTAGTTGGGGCTACCCATAACTGAACCACACCAACTGCATTTCCTGTGGAACAGGACCCTCTCCCCCAGCTCTGTGCTGCTTCAATGTATTAGGTACATGGTGGAGTACTGAAGCTGAACTACATTAGTGTAAGACTCAAAGGAAAGGAACTTCTGCTTGAAATCTGAAGGAAAGCTGTAAGTCACTACAAAGAATGCAAAACATGATAGGTGGGAGTAATATCAAAGTACCTAAAAAGTGTCTAGCTTGATCTAGACATGTTGGCTTTCCCTGTAGTCTACTGAGAGGTACAAGTACCTCCTGGGGACATCTCACATGTCTGAGATAAATAGGTTGGGCTGTCCTCTGGAGGTGACCAGACAACACAAAGAGCAAGGGTGGCTGAAATTAAACGAGAGAATTCACTTCTCTGTCTAAGCCTGCAGCATATAAAATGCTTCTTCTTATCATCCAAAAAGGTCTTCATACACACTAACTTCTGTTCTGTTGCCCTGTGTTTAAGAGCTGAAGGCATCTCAGCATAGCAGATATTATTAATTCTGACTTCAGTGCGATGCTGTTGCATCTACAGCCTAGGGAGGGTGGCTGTGGAGGAGGTGGACATGGGGACATAAGTTGCCTGTGCTAGTTATGAAGGGATAAGAGCAGCACCTACATAAGGAGAAACCAAACTAGCTGAAGGTACAAGGTCTCCCATCCACAGAGGCTCTGTGTCCCCCATTCCCTCTTCCTGGCTATGGAAAAGCTGTTAAAAAGGCAGGGAGTGGAGGAGAGATGGGGAGTTACAGTTAAATTTTCAGCTCACTCATCTTTCTTTTGTCCCTTCTTTGATTAAACAAGTACATCAAATCTGTGTGAATCTGCTCGAAACTCAGTCGGACACAGAAAGGAGAGAGAGTTTGATTTAAAGTGTGTGTTTTATCATTGAGGAAGCAATGAAATCTGCAAGGACATGGTGTAACACAGCCTGTTATTTTCCTGTTGCCCTCACTTTGTTTCATTCTCTGTCCAAAGGGTAAGCACGAAAATGAGTCAATTGAGAAAAAAATACGAGACAGAGAACAAAGCTAAGATAGCTTATGAAATGGTTTAACAAGAGCACATATATTAAATGGGTTCTTTTTATTCAAGAAATCGATCATCAAAGCTTATTCCATGTAATAAAAGAAAGCTTTGGATAATGCATTCATTGTTCATGTTTCATTGTTTTAATGCAAGTGTTCAATTGCTCTGCATTCCTGCATTTCCTTGGTCAGCACAGTTTTTCACAATAATCATCCCAACTTCCTGGCAACACAGTGGAATAAAACTGTAAGGAGAATTCTGCTTCTTGCACTGCTTTTCAAAGGGCAGCTGTTCTTTAAAAAAAAACTAGAAAAAAAGGAAAACAGAACCAATCATTCTTCACCACCTTATTTATTTAAGGTTTCTTTGAAGCTTCAGGCAACACCTGGTGTGCAAGAAGACATAACAGAGAGTATTTTCCAAGAAGCTCTGCAGGATAGATAAATACTGACCTTCTGAGACACTGCTCTGCGACACACTGTAGTTTGCTGAGAAGCCCTCCTTTGCTATTGCACTGTCTGTGTAAAATACCATTGAAAGAATCCCAGTTGAAGACCGGACACGTCCTGGGTTGTTTTGCCCACAATAACGCCCGATGTGTGGGCCCACTGCAAAGAGACAGGATACAATAGTAAACTACCAGTGCTACTCTAACAATAGATGCCACTACGATATCCTCCCAAAGGCAGTCCCTCAGCAGGAAATGGTGAACCTCTGTAACAGTTCAAAATAACAATGCCACCAATAACTTACTGATAAACAATAAATTGTTTGTCCTACCCTAGCAATCGTGCTTCTAAAATGCTCCAGATAGCACTCCATGAACCTCTGAAAATGTAAAGAACCAGGATTTCAAAAAGTGTCCTTCAAAGTGTGCAGAGAGGGCAGTGATGCACAAAATTACACAAAGAAAACACCGCAAGTATTTTCCAAAGTGTGATTGAAGCACCAATTTATGACAAGAGCAACTGAATGGCCTGATTTTGCCAACCTAGTATACAAGATGCTGTGAGGAGTTCGAACAGTGCCTGCCAGGTTTTATGCTCTATACTGCAATGATCTGTTAATTTCATCTCAAACTTTGAAAAACATTTTTGACTCATATTGAGTCTATGATCAAATGACTCTTCATCCCCCTTTATTTAGGCTTTCAGACTGTCACAGTTCTTTTGCCCATATGGTCAATATTAAAGAATATCGTTAAAGAGTTAAATCTCAATCCTTTCAAAAGAGCAAGGATTTCTTAAGTATATCTCCATGTCACAGAATACACACACATACTCAGATACATGATCTCTCGATGTTAATACTGTATAAGCCTGATTCTGATATTTTTCAGCATTTCCTGTGCAGTGAGACAATCTTTTTCCTTAATTAAGCTACTCAATTCACAACCAACATATGTGGCCTTCTAGCACTTGAGCATTCCCTACAGATAGGTCCCTAGGCTGTGGAGTGGTGGTACATCTGTGCTTACAAACAATAAGAAAAGATAATGCTAAAACCCACCCATGGAGTCAATCATGAAAATAATCATGAGGCGTCATTCTAATGCTTACACCACTGGCTTTCCAGGCTAAAATTAACACCTTGTCATTTCTCTAGGAAGTCCATTACACTTTCAGTTTAAAATATAAAATGTTTAGATATCCTAATTATTCACAGTTCAAAGAAAATCTACAGCTAACATAATTTTCTAGTCATTTATTGGCATTTTCCAACAAGTAAAACAGTTCCAGCTTGGAATAACTTTATTATGTAAGCTACGCATTTCTGTAAGGCCCTAGAGTTGCCAGAAGGAGGGAGCTCAGATGTTATAACTCATGCTGCCAGCATGTGCTTTTCTATCCATATTCGGGCCACAGTTAGTCTTCAGTTGCCTTGGCAATGCCATGGCATTTAAAATACCTGCCAATTCAGGCTTTTTCCACTAAGGTTGTTCAGTGCAGCACTGATAGAATGAAACATCCTATAGAGGGTATGAGTTGAATTCTTTCTCATCCTAGAAAGCATTAAAGCTTCACAGTTTTATTTTTTGGAGAGAGAAATTTGTTTGGACTGTTAGCACTAGGGGATTTTTAAAAACACAAAATCATGCCCTCACATTCCACTTGCTGTAGGTTCTTGGTTTTGTATTTGTTTTTGCTTTCTTTTGCGTTTTCTGTGTGCAAACAGGTCTGATCCTGCTCTTTCCCAAAATGGCTTTCAAGATTAGAGCTGCTGATGGTGCTCTGAACTGCAAGAAAATAAGGAGGATGAGGCCACCATGTTATGGTACTCTGAGCCTCCCTCCTCCCATTTCCTGTAGGGAAGCCTCTTTGAAACGACAAACAGAAGAGAACTTTGTTTAAAGCAGACAGGCTTTAAGATACCCCATGACTCACTGGTTTATAATTTTTAAGAGACATTTAGTGATTATGCATTTGAGTCTTCAACAGATTGGGCCTGCTATCACAGCACTATTGCCTTTGCTAGCCTTGTAGATGCAAGAGCCAAAAATGTGCAGAATATGACAGAAAGAGGTATTGAATTTTTTTTGCGTAACATGTAAACCGTAGCCTTCTCAGCTAATCTGATATTGATCTGAGCACAACTGGATGAAACAGAGATTCTCCTTCTTCCATAAATAGCTAACACAAAGTTCCCCCCCTTCTATTTTTTTTCCATTCAAGTCCTGAAAACTTTTGAATGATAATAAATTATCAAATATTTAGTGTGGCACCACGTCAAATAAATGCTGTACAGGAAACCCATCTGAGCAGTCATTCGGGGGGTTATACTGCTGTCTGTTTAGGTAGACTATGCCACTGTTTTTTTTTACCATATTCCTGACAATTCCTTAGGAAACGAGATGGGATTTCATAACAGACTAGGTAGAGCTCCAAATGGGAATTTTAGGGCAGAAGGTGCTGAAAAGTCATTAGGCCTAGAAAGCTCTTTGCAGCCTCTGTGGACCATCACGTTGCTACATCAGCACCCCCCAGGAAGGGCTATTCCAAATGTGAGTTACTTGGATATGTCCTCACTCGAGGATGCTTCTACACTACCTGCAGAACAAAGGCATTTCAGTGAGCCAGCTACCTCGTCTCACTGCCCATGCTGCAGCAGTTTCCGAGACCTTGGCTCCTCTTTCCACTGGCATAGTATTATACAGTGGAAAACTGAGTAACTCTCTGGTTAAAAGATGGAGGGACAACTAAGAAACCTATTTTTCAGGCATTTCCCAAAATGCAGAATCTAATTCTACAGCTTGAATAAATCCTTGATTATTCTTAATAAGTATTTTTGAAGGTTTACAGATCTGAGTGCAGAATATATAGAATGTGCCTGGTGGTTCAAGACTAAACAGAAACCTTACTGATTCTTCTTTTCTTTACTATTGTTTGCCCTTCTGGACAAAGAATATTCATATATGGAATTCTGAGACTTACTGAAATACACTTTTGCCCATCTAGTTTAAATGTTAGCTTTTGAATTAAGGTTAAAAAAAACCCCGAAAAACCCACAAGCAAGGAAAAAAGGTATATCAGACTTCTAAAAAATTAAAACAAATGCTATGTTAACTAGCCATGTATTTACTTTTAAAGCTGTTTTTCATAAGTATGCAGGTATGTTGTGGACAGTATTTTTACAGCACTATGATTTTTATTGACAAAATATTTGCACAGAATTTAGGATGCTAAAGAGAAAACAACTGAAAGATTAATTCCTTGCATTCCAGTAGTCAGCTACACTGAGCTTGTGTATGCTCTCATATCTTAATAGCTTCTCACATGAGTGTAGAAAGCAACCACAACAGGGGAAACACATTTAGATTAATAGCAACCTTCATTTGCACTGATGTTAATGACTGCAGTAAAGCATTCTGCTTTGCTCTGTAATTCAGTGGAAGCTCTTGTGGTATTGACTGAAGCAGCAATGCTTAGGCTGTGGTTCTCAAACCATATGTAAACTTCTTTAAATTACATTTGAGCCCTAGTAGACAGCCTATAGAGCTTCAAAGAGAGCTGCATGATGAATATGTGCAATTCATCACCAAAGCTAGTCCTCGTTTTGAGCGAGCTATTTTTCTTCTAAGTCATCAATGGAGTGTTCTCAGCAGAGGCTGGCTGAGATATATCTGTGCCTTGGGCAAAGATATTTTTGGTGTCTAGTTTATCCATGCAAAATCATATATTTCTATTCTGAGATCTACTCACTCTCCTGCTCTAAATCCACCTGTTAGCTCTTTCAAACCATGATCCCTTTTCTGTGCAATATTTGCATCATGCACCTATAGTTCTGAAACATTCTTCAACAGGGTTTTTTTCATGAACCAAAATGCCAGGTTTGAGGCATTCCTGAATGCCTGCTATTCCCCCCTTGAAACAGCAAAACACTTACACCACTGTTTAACTTTAGTCCCGTAAGTGTCCTTGATGAATTCCTTTTGAAGTCAATCTAACTGTTCACATGCTTCAGAGATAAGCACGTATTTTGTAGAATCAAGTCTCAAATACTCAGCACTTGCCAGCTTCAATACACTAAAGGGACAACCAGGTAGGCTGAGGACTCCATGATTGTGACAGAGCATTTCAAGATTAACGTCTTTTTGGATGACTGTTATAGTTGCTGTCAAATTCTCTAACAGAAAATTGTTTTCCATCAGTGAAATGGAAATTACATAGAAGTAAAATGTAAATGGAAGCTTACTGACTTTGACATATCCTTTTAAACATCATTGTGAAAATTTTTTTAAAAGAACATTTCTCTTCTTTATTTTTTGCCTTTTTGGGGAGAAGGAAGGAAAAAATATTGCAACTGTATAAAACAGCAAATTTATTTCCTGCTGATCTCTGGTGACTGTAGCTGATCAAACTCTAAAGTGAAAATATTTTCCACTTATGTTGGGTTTCATCTGCTCTAACTTAGGCATCTAAAGTTTACATCTGGCTTAGGGATTCATAGCTCCTAGTACAGTCAACGAGACAAGAAACTCCAGAGGTCCATTAACTGTGCCCTAAAGTAGATGTTGAGACAGGTCAGAATGGGATGCTCTTCCCTGTCGAGAACAGAGGGACTGACTCTGCCTGGCTCAAACACTGATGCCTGCTTTCCAGAGATGCACTTTCAGGGGGTTGTCCATCTAATTCTGCTCTGGTTGAGACCACAACTATTTTCCAAAAAACTGTTCTCTCTCTTATTAAAATATTGCCATCATCCCAGGAAACCACAGCTGTGTTGCTGTGGAGCATGGGATGTGAACTGAAGGATATACATTTTTCCCGCATATTTAAAAAATCCTTCTCTCATATTTATATCAGTGCAGTACAACAGCAGCTTTAACACAAGTGGGCATGTGAGCAGCAATGCATTACAACAAAGCAAAACAACTTCCTTTTCTATGGATATATCACTAAACAGAGCAGGCCAGGGAACACCCTCTGGACCTGCAGCCAGTAGCCAGGGCCTGCTCCTGCGACCAGACAAACAGTGTGACATCCCTATGGGGCTCCTACCTCTGAAACTGGCTGGCCGTGTCCAATATGCCTGTTGAGAATTATCCCTGGCTTTCACTGTCCTCCAAATCATGCTTAGGAATTTCTTGTGAAAGTGCAAATTGGTGTGTGCTAAAACTGTGCAAGGGAGTATGCCAGCAAATTAGAAGTGCACACAACCATGTCCCTGTTTCAGTTAATAGCATAGAATATTTTTTCACAGACTAAAGGGAAATGGACAAGTGTCTCGAAGACTCACCCTGGGTGAGTATCACTTCATCAAAGGGAACCATACTGTCTAATTTGCAACTGTGTAGAAATTTACTACCTCATGTGATGCAAATTAGATTTTTTTTCCCCCAGATACTTTCTCTATATGTATTCTCTAGTATCTAGACACTCTATCTTCAGTTCATGGCCAGGTCGTACCACTGGTTTCCTGTGCCAGCTTTGCTCTTCAGTTGAAATAGTTCTCCCTCCCAGGGATTCATCCTGTGATGCCTTCATAGAGAAGCAATCACATTCCCTCTTTCTTTGTAGTGTTAAGTTAAACAAGAGAGACTGACTGCTGGCTGAGGATCATACTACAGTGAAATGATGCAGCGAACATTTCCCTACAACTGCTGCAACCTCCAACAATTTATATCTAAGAAAACATTTTTTCCAGCCTATAAATTCTGTTGAATATTTACAAGTAGGCATGCAAGTACCCTTAGTGGATGTCAGGATCATTTTGGGTGTAGACAGTTTGTGAGACAGTTTGTGAAAGGCTGATAACGCCTGTTGATAATTGGTCTTCAGTATGGCTCAGCCACTTTCTTGAACCGGGAAATTACTGCTTTGAAACCCTCTACACTGACAATAATGCATTTATTTTTGGTTATATTACACATAAATTGATTTATTGGATCATCTTTTCAAATATCAGTTTAAATGCAAGCTCTATGGGACAGATTTGGCCTATATACAAATAAACCTATTATTAAATGTTCCAGACATCATTATTGTACTGTTAAAATATTGTTTTCCTAACTGAGGCATCAAATACTAAATAGTCTTTTAGCTACTATTATGGGTCTTTCTTCACTCTTTACTGAAGTGGATTGAAAAGAGCTATGATAAACCCATCAAGCATAAAATAAAAACAAAAAAAGAGCAAATATATATTAAAAGACATATATTTCCTGCAGCATCAATGAAAGCTTCAAGCAAAATTATATCAGGGATTTATCTCGAAAAACAGGCAAGTTTAAATGTGCTATTAAAATATATTCCTTAAGCTATATATTTTCATTTAAGTCAAATATTGATGTAGGATTAGCAGTTTATAGAAACTGGCACTGCTGTTCATAAAACAAACAAAAAAAATCTATTAATATGGGTTATCATACAAGTGGAAAACTGAAATAGTTGTAAATAGTGCCCAACACAAACAACATAAATCTTCAGTCACTGAATTTTGCTACAAATTAAGAAGAAAAAGGACAGCTTCAAGATGCTTCTCTTTATCAGCTTGCGCCATATATAGAAACAGTGAAAAAGGCATCACAAATAATCAGCTTCACATAGCTGTTTCCACAGCTCATATAGGCATTTGGGCACCCTAAAGCTTGGGAATTTAGCTTGAACAATCCCTTTTAGGCTGGAGTTGCAGCCTTTGGCTCTGGGTCTTTGGGGAACTGGTACACAGCTGCCCTGCCTAGGGGACACTTGAATCTTGCAGACCCAGTGCTGCATATGAAAAACATAGACAAATCATGCAGATATTTTATTTGTCAGACTCAGTGTAAAAAAGGGATATGGGGTTGAGCAGAGAGTGAAGTGAGGGCTCTCTGGCTCCATAGGGTTAGCTAATATCTAGCTATGCACTTAGTGAATGTGCACAAGGTCAAGTGTGGTCAACAACTAAGTGGAAAATTACCGAGATGGCAAAGACGTTCCAGAAGGGTACCCAGCACACCCACCCTGACACATGTGCCCATCTAATCAGAGATTATAAATTAACAAATTAAGATAAAACCTTTGGATTTGCTTAAACTGCTGGAAGAGAGAGCACTATAATGGAGGAACCCTGCAGTGCCCAGTCACCGAAGCCACCTGAATGAATAACTCAGTGACTGTTTACTGACCTGGGTAATTGTTTAGTCACTATGATTTCAACTGCATGGACACCACATTTTCTCTGGCAAAGCAATTCTCTGCTTTGACAGCTGGTCTGTTATGCAGTTCCTCTGCAAGTCAGAGGGTCACTACCTGAAGTCCAGTTTCTGCAATTTGTTGGAAATGTCTGGACTATACTTATGTGTTAGCTGTGAAAATCTGGGGACTCATTATAAGGCTTCACATTTAATTTATTTTAGTGTAGGAGGTTCATCACATATTACCGCTGAACACAGAGGTTTCTGCTAAGCCAACTGTTCAAAACTGAACATACTTCATTAAAAAAAAAAAATCATTCACACTATGATATGCTTTACTGAATGAATTTACAGAGCATTTTCTCCATTTCTTTTTAATTCAACTCACTTCACATAAATCAAGCAAGGATCTCTCTAGCACGACAGTTTAAAAAATGGGAGTGTGCCTTCTGCAGGCCACTACTTAGTAATGGTTATGCATATTACAGTCCATTTTTCTCTTACCATCAGGGAATCCATCCCAGATTTCCAATCGGTCATAGCGACAGAATGCTCCCCCTGGAGTATTTGAATCAGGTTCTAGCTCAAAGCTTTCAAATTCCAGTATAATCTCTGACATCTTTGGTGCAAAGATAATATAAGTGCATTCAAGGCTATTGGGATATTTTTCAGGGAATCCAGGGGACTTTATCACTCCACTTGATGAAGTAAAGTTTCTTGAACATTCAGGTCCTGTAGGAGAAGGAGAAAAATCAACCGGGTTAACACTGTGCTACTAAGCAAAGCAGTTAACTGGAAAACAAATTAGGTTATATTGTCTCTCCAGCAGCAAAGGTGGCTTTTCAATGAAACACCTCATTTTAATCGCTGCATTAATCATTCAGCCAGCTTGTTCCTATTATTGATAGTCAGTCATTTAAAGCCCAATCCGCATATACTGTCTGATCTTCAATTTTCAATTTGTATGGAACAATACGAAAACTTGTACCAGCTCTAGAAAAAATCATGACAAATACAAAGTCATGTGGGAACAATGAAAGTGTAAGCTGCAGAAATCTCGACAGAGCCCTAGAGAAATAATTATAGCCCCTTCAAGCTCAAATCTTTAAATCTTATGGCTGACAGGCTTTTATTGGTGAAATAGAATTTTTTACAAAAGCCGGTGAGTGAATTCAGTAGAGGGAGTAGTGGTTTCAGATTCCTGGAGCACTGACTCAGTAACTCTGCCAGATGTGACCTATGCCTCCTTGACAAACTAAATGTGAAAGGTAATTCGTACATGTACTGAGGGTGAGTGACTCATTCTGAGTGGTGTTGACACAGGTGCACCAGTAAAATGTTGCTGTTAGTGTGGGCATGATAAACTGTGTGATTACAGGCAGTGTTGCTAGAAGTCACCTAATGTCAATGTTGACACACCAGCTTTCCCCGATGTTCCCACCATGGCATAATGGGATGCTCCAAACAGTGCTCTTGGTGGAGCAGGAAAGTGGCAGTAAAGATGTAAGGGTATAAAAGGCCAGGTCACTGGATTCGCCTTTGTGAATACAGGGGACAAACTGGAATTCCTCTCTTGTTGACGGATCTCATTTCTCCTTCATTTAGGTCCCTCAGGAATCCTCTCTGCGGATCCCACACCTGCAGGTGTGCTCAGAAGTCAGCTGCAGGCACTGCCCACACATCTTCTCACAAGGCCAGCATAGGTACCCCCTCTGCCTTTTGACACTCCAAATTTAATAGAGGGTGATTTACAGGACTTGGGGTATTGGTGGATAGCAGCTGGCCTGGGGAGTTTGAGTAGGATGACCCAAATGAAGGTCTTCAGACACGCAGGAGAGGAAGCACACGGAGAGCACAGTTTGGTTGCAACAGGCAGGTCTGTGCTGGAGAATGACGTGTCTGAGGCCTCAATCTGGATGAGGATGCCCAGCAGCCTTAGGGACTGTAGTCAGGAGCCTTAGAGGATTTCCAACGCCTAACACAGATCATTGAAGGAAAACAGTCTGGCTTGTTGCATATATGAATACTCTTATTTCACTATAGAAAATGTTTTCATTGCGAATGTGCCAAACATATAACCCCCCACAGATCTGGCCACCTCCCAGCTAAATTCAGCATGCAAGAGAGAGGTCTGAATGAATTTAGTCAGTTCAGGTATTCTTGCCCTTCAACAGACACCGAGAGGAAATTCTTGAACTATCATATCAATATTCAGAACACTTCATGGCATATTTTGGAAGATGTGGATATTGATGCTCATGTAACCTGACCCATTCCAATTTGGGAAATTACATTTTGCCTATAATTAAATCACCCCCTTACACATTAGTCAGATATTTCTCTTCTCTCCCTGTCATTCCCTTGTCTCCTTGTCATGTATGGGAGGGTTATATTCTGATTGTTGCTCCTCACTCCCACCAGTAGCTGCTGTTCCAGGATAAAATAGCTTTGCTATGCCATTCATAGTATAAAGTGCTCTGTACTCCTCTTGGAATCCAATAAAAGATGCAATATAAAATGTAAGCCAGGATCATTATTGCTCTATTAAATACAGCCAGATCCTGGCTCCGAGAGTGCGCAATCGTCAGGCTCCTTACACTCACACATGGTATCTCGATGCCAGCTTGCTTTATTTTAAACATGTTCGAGTCAATCTGGTGCAAGAAACAGAAACTGTTTTCAGAGGAGCTGTCTCACTAAAATGCCCTCCACAGATTTTGACCCTTTATTGACACTGTGAAGCAGCTGCAGGAATTATATCAATACTGAGGCTATGAGGAACTCCATGGGGCAATGTGCACGGAAAACTGGCAGAAAAGGTTCCAGTGGAGACACCAAAAATAGATACTTCTGAGGGAAACTACATGTGTACATGTGTATGAAACAAAGGAAGAGATATGAGCTGAAGGAAATACAGAGAGGAGGCAACAGCAACAGCAAAGAAAAAGAGATTGAATTGGGGATAATTTAGTCTTCTATCTGTGGGTGTCACTGAGCCAAAAAATCATTTGCCTTCTTGGTTGACACTTTTCTTCCTTTCAGTTTACACCATAAATTTAGTTGACTAAAGTTAGGAATGTTGAATGTGAACTGTGTAGATCCTTTTCTAGTGAATACGTCACTCATCTACCCTAAAATAGGATGTCTGCCCAAGCCAAAATGATGAACATTTCATGTGGGCTAAGTGTTGGGCAAAATGGGTTTCATGTTTTAGTCCTGAATACAACTTCTTCAGTGTTTCTCTGGCTATGGAGCTGAATAAGAAGTAAAGAGTAATGGGCAAAAATATACTGTGTGCTGGAATGAAGTTCAGCCTTCAGCTCAGCACCGCAGGACCTTGGGCTTGGGATCATACTTCCCATACCTGGAAAATGATGAGCTAAGTTGTGAATATGCTAAACCAAACATACTTGTCTGGTGTGAGCAGCTGAGCTTCACGAGTGCAAAAGGGTGAACAGCTTTATTTGGCACAGATATTAAAATGCAAAACTAGAATAGCGTATATGCATTTATTCAGAAGTTAAATAGGGCTCTGTTCCCACAGCAATGATAACTTGTATCCTTTGTGTACACACGGCATTTTCTAACACTGTGCGTGGTGATAGCTGTCCTGCCTTAATATACAGTTTATGTGGAATGAACTGGAGTTAAAGTTGCTCTGGGAGCCATAATTTTGAGTTTCCTTACTTCCATGTGTGTAAAATTACATTCATAATGCCATCTTAACACGGTAAATGTGTATCTTTGAGACGTGTAAATGACCACACAAGGAAATAAACACAATGTTCCTGTCAGAGTTCTGGGTTGTCACTACACTACTAGGAAATAAATAAAACCTTTTTCTTGAAAGTGTTCAGTTACTAAAATAGATTGTTTCACAGGCCATTCTTTCACCTCTTCTTGTGTTTCAGCCTTGTTCTTTATGAAAGATGGTACTGCATATATAAGCACTGAGAAATGTCAGAACACATTTTCAAGAGTTTAGCCTCCTAAGGACACCAAAATAAATAGAGATATTTTTTCAGGAAAGCTTGGTGTCATTCGGATGCTGAATTCTTTCAAAAAATGTGACCCCGAAGGTCAGCAAAAGAATTTCTTGGAGTCAAGAGTGGATTTACAGACAGGGAAGATGGTGAACAAGAGGTCTGTGGCCCCAATTAGCACTGTGCAGAGCAGCAATAGCGATAGAAAAGAGACTTCACTACTGTGCTTCTCCTCATTAACAGTACAGCTGCCACCAAGAGCGTGTGCTGAACACAGCTGAAAATCTCCCTCTGGTTTAGGTGCATTAAAGGGACTTGTACTGGTTCTGGAAATGGGGCACTGGAATTGGGAGTGGTGAGCATTGGAAATTTGAAGTTTTGAGCTGCTTTTGTGAATATGATCCTAAACATTGATGTTGAAATCCATTATTTTTTCTATAAAACAAATGTTATTGTCCTTTTATATATTATGAGTTTTGTTCCTGTACTCTCTAGGAATGGAATATATGAATCATTAATCTCCATCCAGCTGTAGGGAAGATATATGCCAAAAAAAAATGACCTTACAGCCCTTCTAGTTGTTGACTCAGGAAGAGTGTTATAAAAGAGGGAGTGTCTCTATGCTGGTTAATCCTGCACTCTGTTTCTCTGGGCTTTCTCTGTGCCCCATAAAGATAATTGTGCTCACTGGCACTAACTCCTGACACGAGCACCCGGCAGGTCATGCCTGTGAACTGTGTGAGCTGCTTCTCTCCTTTACCTCCCAAACATGATTTGCGAAAGCAGGAACAACATCATCTGCTGCCCATGTGTACTCCGGTCCTTTCCGAGCCCACAGCCATCTCTTGGGAGTGTAGAGCAAAACACTAACCAAAATAAGTCAGGGACTCAGAAGGTTGCAGTGCTGTTGAGGCAGTAACATTGTAAATCATACAGTAATTATTATTTAAAAAAAAAGGAAAGCAATAAAGCTAATGGTTTTAAGATGGTTGAAACAAACAGCTGACGAAAACTACCATATTTCATGCAGAGGAATCAACCCTCAGACGCAGCTGACCCCCTGGATTCATAAAGATTTACACCCACTGAATACACAACTCGCCTTGGAATGACTAGGGTAATAAGATTTTCTCTTTCAAGCATTTTCATGCATTTTCTCCTTCAAAAGAATTATGGTGAACTTTCTGATGCAAGTAAAAATCACAGGTTATGAACTACATAACAATGAATTGTTTCTCACCTCTTTTGAAAACTTCATAACGGATAGAAAATCCTGCTCCGTGTGTCTCATAGTCGGAAACAAATTTAATAAAAAGATATGGTCCTGAAGACACTAAAGGAGGGGGAGCAATTTTTCCACAGTACTTTCCCCATAAGCGTCCTTCAGCATTATCTCCATCAATCACTTCAACATAATCATACCTGGTAGATAAATGGAAGGAAGAAACTTTTAACTTCCAGGAAAGAAGGAGACCTAATTAATTTAGAAACCATAACACAACATAGATAATCAAGAAAAATGCTAGCTTGCTTGGAAAATGCATTATGCTGAAAGATGTAAGCAAAATGAAATAATTAAAATGGACTACATTATGTCTGTAGACATCATCTGGCAACATGGAACTATTAGGAAGAATGGTGTCCATTATGCTTGCAGACAATGTCAGCTAAAGTAACCAATTAACAAAAAAAAAAAGGAAATCTCACGAGCACAATTCCGTATTATTAAATTGTGTTCCTTTGTCTGTGTAGTGTTGTTATCAATACATAATGCATAGCATTCTTTTCAAACTGTGAAGTTCTGTTATGAATTCAAAAATGTCTTTTTGGCTGTAGCTCTTTATGAACAATACTTTGATTTCCATATGCTGCCCTCCAAACATATGTCCACAGAATAATAAATAAATCCCTAAACATTAGATTTTGTTCAGAAGTCCAGAATGTTGCAGATCAGTGGTAGAAAAATCTGTTATTTTCCTTGTTATCTGGACAAATAGTTTGGAGCACATAACAAAATCCACAAGTCAGCCACAGCACTTGGTTTTTCTCAGACAAAATTGCTTCAATACAAATCACCTTTGCCTAGGAATTTGAATCAAGAAGTGCACATTACAACATTCATAATTGTACAGCATGGAATTGCTAGACAAACTAAGCTAAAACCTCTGTGATTATTTACATCAAACCTAAGGACTGTATAAGGAAAAGCATACAATAACCAAATAATGATTGGTAGTAAAAGTTTGCCTGTGAGAAACATGTTAGGGCTCCTCAGCCCTGTCACCAGAGATGCCAGTGTGTAGTGTCTGCTCTGACAGATTTGGTGTTCAGGGCTGAGGAGAGCAAGCCCAGCAGGCTGGTGGTGCTGAACCAGCCCAGGGAATACAAAAAAGAATGAAAGTCACGGGAGGCAGAAGCTGCAGGTGCAGACACAGGTCTGTTCTTAAGTTTTATTAGCAGATGATTTCACTTGACCCCATACAGGAAGGAAGATCAGACTCAATCTGTAGAATCAGTTTAATCTTCTCCTAGAAGGTGGTGGCATTTGGAGCTTGGGTTGTGTCCTGCGACTTTCAGACGGCAGCAAAAGGCTTTTCCCTGCCCCTGCATCTGTCTCAGCCACGCTGCCCTTTCACTTAACAAGTTGCTGTTAGCCAGACAATCTCATTTACTTTTCATTATCTTACTACGACTGACATTAAAATGTTGCCATTGATTTGTTCAGACCTTTATATTCTATTGTTATGCTCACTGAAATGTTCCAAGCATATTAATATACAAGGAAGAGCTAAAAATGACAGGACAATAAAGTGTGTCTGGCATTTTTAAAGAGATCAAAGGAAAAAAATGTCTTCATGATGACCAATGTCATTTTTAACAACTCTGCTCCAAACCATCCAGGGCACATTACTTATGTTTACATGAAGTCCTGTGAGACAGCTGCAAAGATGATATCACTAGTTAAAGTGGATGGCTTAAGGCTCCTTAAATTAAATATGACATTACCTCATCAGTTAAAATTGTGTGCCAGCTTTGGTGTATATCAAATAGAAAATAAAGCTGACACTGATGGAACTGTAAGCATTAACATATGTGAAATATTGTGTTAACCGCATTTCTTCTTATGTATTTGATTTTTCTAGTAGCAACTGCTCAGTTCACTAGCTTCACTGTCCAAGTGCAGGTTGGTGGGAACACGAAGTGGAAACATGCATTTCTGAGATAATTTTACTGATACTTAAGTAGCCTGTAGTTTTTAAAATTAGACTTCTGTTCTTTCTATAATGTCTTTATGGTATGTGTACACCAGGATTTGAAAGTTAGGAGAAGAGTTGTAAAGACACCTCAGAATTGTTGAGATTTCGTCTGGTTTGTTTTTCATTTTCCCTTCTCAGAAATATCCTTAAAAATGCCAGCTCTAGGTTGCCTGCAAAACCTACTGAAAGTAGTCAGGGATACATGCTACTAGTTTTCAGATTTTAGGAAAAAAATGTATGTTGAGAATTTTTAACAAGATGACCTTTTTCCAAATAATTAGCTGCTTGTTAAAGAGAAAGAGTAACCACATAAACCCACAGCATCTGAGTGACAGTCTTTGCTCCATTTAGCCCATGATGACATTATTTCACCGGTTTCCCAGGCACCATTCTTTGCTCAAGCTGCAACAGTAGATAAATTTTCAAACAGTATGAAAAAATTAACTAAAAATGCTAAGTAAATTTTATATTCCTTTTCTTTTCATATATAAAGGAGATAAAAAAATCAAAAGGCTTGAATTTGCTGTTTTTATTCTGCTACACCTTAAAAATAAACAATCTTATACAGTCTTACTAAGTCTTCCATATACAGCCAAAAAATAACTAACCTGTAAGAACCAATTTTGCTATTATATGAAGTAAATTAGGCAAAAAACCTCTTTCAAATTAAATTCTATCACTCTCCTAGTTTTCCTCCTTTATAGCAGTAGCCTGCCCACACTTTTCATTGTCCCTTGCAGTGACAGAATCGTAATTTATGGTTCTCTTCTTGGCTGCTGTGCAGTTGTAAATGACACAATTTGGTTACTAAAAGGCTGTCTTCTAATGGATTTTTGCAAGTTATAGGTCATGCAGCCCCGCGGAAGATTGGAGGATTTTTCAATTTTTTTTTCTTTCGCTTTGAAAAATTACTGACAGACAGAGAAGTTTAGCTGTGAGACAATGGGTAAAAAGTACAATTTGAAAAGAGGAAGCTTTAGAGATCAGCCCTACAACCTTCATGTTCTAAGGATCATGTTTTTCATTTGGCAGCTAACAAATGGATTTGGATTCTCCCACACTGGTGGCAACGTGATATCTGGCCTGCAGTAAATGAGTATCTATATTATTTTTTTCTTAGGGAAATAAAATTACTCTGGATTTTACTAGTTTATACTTGGAAACCAACATCCTGCTGTCATTTTTGCACTTTTCAAAATCCTACCAGAGACCACAGCATATCACAAACAACTGGTCTTGTAAATAGGAGAAAGTACAGTCACAACTTGGAAATGGAGTTTCTGCCAAGGAAGCTCAGAAAGCAGCTTGCATGTCCCTCTGGACTTGGTAGCAGTTCTTTTCCATAAGTTTGTCAGAAGATGCTGTGCCAGGGATACAGTTGGCACATTGGCATCCCTGTGAGAAGACGGAATGTGTCACCCCCGCAGCACCCAGACAGACTTGGCACACAGCCCAGAATACTGAGTTTGCAAATTTGGATTTCCCATTTGGCAATTCTTCACTCAGTTACTGCTGTCAATGGTGTGGCAAATATTTCTTGTAATTTTATAGTCCTTTAGGGCTTATGGCACAGAGATGTAAATATAAACACGGCACTAATCACTGAGTGTAGTTTCGGGTGAAAGACTAGAGCACGAGTTCAGATGTGAAAATAGGAGATGCCTGCCCAGAAGAGAGGACAGTCAGTGAATATGTTCATGGAGCCGCTTTGCCACGACGCAAAAAACATTCCCTTTTTGCTTGTCTGGGTCTTTCCAGATATCCCACTTCTGTTTGCACCCTGTGTGGTGTGCAAGGCCAGTGCGTGGTTTTCGGATGAGCGACTGATGAACAGCAGTGCAAGAGCTCACACACACTTCCTGCTCCTCCCAGCTGATGCCTGAACAGGCCATTACTAGTTGGTCCTAATTCTATGGTTTAGTAAAACCATGTCTGGGACAGATTCACAGTAGAAAGATGAAGTAATCTAGACTTTCTCTACAAATTATTCAAGGAATTGCAAAAAAACTTGTTCTTTTTTAGAAAGTGTAAGCTATGGTTTTGAGGAAAAGGCCAAACAATACCTATAAAATGACCCCTGGGCAATGAAAAACATACAGAGCTGCAGAATTCAAATTTTGGCTAATTTTCTAGTTCCAGTTTCTAGTAAGTGATAACAGTGCTTACATTGGTATCACTGTGTGGGTGTTGATGGAGATGCTGCCACTTATTCCTGAGGCGTTCCTTGGCATGGAACCCCCGGCAGTGCTATTTTGCACACTCACAAGCCAGCTCTCTCACCCGTGCGATGGAAACACGCAGCACATGCTCACACTGAGCTGGACAGCTCAGGCGTCACTAGAGGTAAAGAGGCAAGAGGCGGCCCCCGTATAGAGTTCCGAAGGCTTTATTTACCAAAACCACGACCAAGCAGCCCAGTGACAAAAAGTGATCCGCTTCCACTCGGGACACAGTTAAAAAGCAGTACAGAAGGGGGGTGGGGTAACACAACAACAACCAGTGGGGACAAGGAGGGGGCGCAGCGGGGGCTGGATTACATCCTCTTAAGGGGTGCAAGAGGGTCTGGCTGTTGGCCAGTCAGACCGACCAAATTTACATAGAATCACAAGATCTGATAGGAGAAGCCTTTCTCACCAAGTTTAGGGGGAATCTTGGATCTCAGAGTTTGCCCACCAGCGGGCCTCCCCTGTAGCCAGGTTCTTTGGCCCCCCGGCCACCACAGCTGCTGGTTCAGCTGCTGCAACACATTGGGGTTTAGTTCTGAACATGCTGGAGACCCCTGAAATGCACCACAGCATGTTGTACTGCAGAAAGGGAGGTGCAAGTGCTGGAAAGCCCTGCCTGCTGCTGAAGCCAGCCACTCTGCCAAGCTGTGCTCTCCTTCTACACATTTGCTTATTACCAGGGCAGTGAGATCCTATGTATTTTTCCTTAAAAAATTCCTTCCCAAGAAATAGGCAGAACTCAGCTGAAATCTAAATATTTGCCATTTAATCTCATGGAACAATCAGTGAAGTATATGTAACTATAAGTTACATCCAAGTATACCATATTTTTCTGCAGCCTACTGTGATCGATATGGTTGTTATGAGCAATTTGGCTATTCACCTGTTAGGATGAAAAATTTTCCAAGTCTCTCTTTCTTTTAACACTCTGATTCCACTAAAGCTGCTAATTTTTCTCCCTGACGTGAGTTATCCACCCTGGTCACACCATCTTTGGTTCTGAAAATTTTCTTCTTAGTGTATATCTTTCTTTCGCCTTTATTTTATAAAGATTTTTTTAAAAATTCCTCACAAGTCTCCACTTTAGTTGAACAGAAGGCATCGCAAGAAGAAATCTAAATAAAGAGCTTCAAGTTGTTCTGCACTGTGGCTTTGTACCCCATTAGTTACTGAGGGTTAGAGGTGTGGGATTTACTGCAGTGCGTGTGGCACAAGGCAGTCTGTATCCAGAGCTAAAAGCTTAAAAGCTGCAACCACTCGAGGGACACCAACCTTAATCCCAGTTTATTAGCAACAAGAAAAAGAAGTACATGTTATTAAAAACAAAAAATTAGGCACAGCCCTGAATGGGCTGATTTTCTACCTGTAAACTCAGCATCTGTTGCATTTCTCTTCATATGAGCCTCCTCTGTGCAGCCTGACCAGTCTCTAGGGCCTCCTGTAAGGCAACCCATCTAATGGGCGTGGGGGAACTGACCCATCCTACGAAGACACACCAGCCTTCCCTGTAGCTGGGACTGTCAGAGCTGGTGTCTACACCTAGGGGATATAATTCTTCACACGTGGGCCTCACAAGACACCTTGATAGAGGTGAAAGTAGCATGCAGCCTCGGAGGATCCTGGGTGACTGCTGTGTCCTCAACAAGTCAAAGCGGGGCACAAGTGCTCCCTGATCACCAGGCAGCATGGGAACTGCAGAGTTTTTTTCTTTTTAAGCCTCTTCCCAGTATGCTTAGTGCCATGGGATCCTGCACCCTGTGTTTCCACCTGGCTGCTTGCTCCCATCATGCACTGCATTCTCAGTGGAGAAGCCCTTCTCCATCTTTCTGAGTCACCTGTTGGTGTGGGCATGTCTTTGACAGCTTTCCTCCTTCCTTCCTTCCTTCCTTCCTTCCTTCCTTCCTTCCTTCCTTCCTTCCTTCCTTCCTTCCCTCCTTCCCTCCTTCTATCTCTACCCCATTCTCCCTTTCTCCCTTTTTTCCTCAAATCTATTAAAATGCCCAACAGATCATTTCTCCGAGGACGGACATGCATACAATTGAACTAGGATGAGCCAAGCAGTGCAAACTCTGTGAGAAGGGAAGGTGGGAGTCAGCGCTCATGGCAGGAGGCTTTTAAACTGCTTTTGCTTGTACTGGTTTCATGGTGCAGACGCAGCCCCCCAAGGGAGACAACATATCAGCTAAATCCCGTAGTTCTCTAATGTGCTGGATATTTAAATATACACTTTGCAATCGATTAACAATTTGTAATTTACTGTCAGTTTGGGGGGCCTTTGTTTCCATTGGTCTTTTGTGAGCTGGTGTTTTTATGGTGTTCACCCAGGGCCAAAATTCACTGGAGTTATTCATACAAAGGTCCTGTCAGCCTAAGAGATTTCTGGGAATAAGGCCATTGGGATTTGGCCACTGTTCAGTAATTTACTAATGCCATTAACTGACGGTGGGTCTCCATTAAGAATGAACTACTGAGGGTCTATTTTAGTACAAGATAATGCTGTAGTGAAAAAGAGAAAAGATGTAACAAAGACATCAATGAAGATCTACAGTTACTCACTGCAAGAGTTTAATTCCAACTAATGTTAGCAGTAGTCTTGTTATTACACTGGTTTCTGGAATAATTGAATGCATTGGGATTTGCCCTTTCATTTAAAATTAAGCTCTTAATTCTCTGCTGAACAAAGGACTCTGAAATGCAACATACCTTAACCAATAACATTTCAAAACCCAGAAGTAACAAAAATAATCATTACTATTTTAAAATCTGAGTATCCTTCATCTTATCACATGCTCCTAGTATTTTGGCTCATGTTTTTGGAGTACCTGGGACTGGCAGAACTGAAGATCTTAAGCAAATAAGCAAGATTGTATCTGCACTTTTATCTATACAGCTCCACTGAGGACAGTAGCCAGATCTTTAGCTGCTGCAAATGAGATTAGCCCCTTTATGCCAATGGATCTAAGTCAGTTTACACTGATATATGGCTAGAGAAGGTGCAAGTGGTGACAGAATATTTTACCTTGTATTTACTTAGTTCTATTCTATTAATACCAAATAAAATCTGGAAAATTCTTCAACAGAAATGAGAACACCAGGATCCACTCTTGGAATACATGTAACGTTGTCATGCAGAAAATGAAGAAGAACCAGAGGTTATAGACCGGGTTTTGCCATTTTAGTATTGCAATGTCCTAAGGGAAGTAAAAGCAAAATTCGTCTGCTAAGGTCTTTAGCACATCTATCTGCAAAAAGCATTTCACCAATGAAAAGATTTGATCTTGAAGTTACAGTAAATTCCACTGATTTCACTGCTTGCCACATACTGTAATAAATTATAATATAATGATCCCAGTATATAAAAATGAAAACCTCTTCTGGGAAGAAACATTCAATTTTAAACCTCTTCAGTGAGGAACTTCAGTTCATAACTTTCTGGCATAGAAAAATGCCATCTTTTCATGGAAAAGGTTTCTGTCTGTCAAATAAGACAAATTTACAAATGCTTGACTTCCACTTTAAGTGGGGGAAAAAGAAACACTTAGCAGTTTAAAGACTTCAGAGAGGAAGGAGCTTTCTAGTGTCAAACTGGTGAAGTTTAGTATTTATAGGAAATTCACATGCCTCTAATTACTCTAAACTCAGTTCCCGAGTAAAATATGCCATCTGGAAGATATTAGAGTCATTTACAACTTGTTCACTTCCCTATTTCACTGCAAAATTTTACCTCTTGCCAACTTTCCAGTGTTCTTCACAAAATGAAATGCAGTCTAATTTTTACTGGTTGTTTAATAGTTACTTTATCTATGTTGAGACAGCCAAGGGTTTTAGAAATTGGAAAAAAAAGTTGCTTTTTTTAAAAACTAACTTTCTTATTGCTCACTGTACCTCAAGCTTTTCATGTGGATGTTTCAGGTGTGAGGGTTATGCCTTGGCTTAGTTTAGTATTTAGCCACTAATTTGATATGGTTAGATTTGGAAAGATATCCTGTGTGATAAGAGAGAGAAGAAAGATGACACAAGCAGCCATCATGCGTCAGAATAGGCTCTTGTAAACAAAAAAAAAAGATATCCAAAAACTTGACTATATGGTTTTGTTTTTGTTTCTATGACCTCCCAAGAGATGCCCATCAATCAGAAAACTTCTTGTTAGTAGAGCAACTTCATCCAAGTATGCCAATCTGTTTATAAGTGAAGCTTTGCGACATTCCTCTGAGGTAAAGTTGTCATTCTCATTTTACATATGTGGAGACGGGAGAGAGAGACTGAGTGCCAGCAGTCTTACAGAAATTTTGCAAGCAGCAAGGAACAAAGCTGAGATAGCCAGATACTGTGCTTTAAACATAAGAGCCCAGTCTAGCTTCTCCTGAAATAATGGAAAGATTCCTAGTGGCTTCCGTGGGTATCAAATAAAGCTTCTTAACAGAGGCTTGAAACTTGGAAGTTTTCCTAAGCCGTAGAATGACTGGAAGAAGGGGCTGTAAAGTCTCACACAGAATCACAAATATATTTCTGTAGGAGAACTAGACTAAATAATCGCATACAGAGACTCATGCATATATACACACTCACTCTCACTGTACACCTCTATATCCATCAAACATTGTTTTCATGTGCCTAACTAATTTAATGATTTGTGGCTGGATTAGTGCTGTGTGCATGTACTGCTGAATTCACTAAAAAGCCTGCTTAATTGGTAAGTTATAGAAGCCTCGGGTTTGCTTCCTCGAATGCCTAAAGAACAGAGAAAGAGCTGTATCAAATGGAGATCAGAATCGGTCGTGATTTCTTTTTCTTTCCATGAAAGTAGAAAAGAAATGCTTTAAAGTTATGGCAACCTTATAGCACTCCATTTGGGAGTTTTGAACTGCTGATTAATTTGTAATTATCCTTTGGGGATCTATGTAGTATATTAATCACAACCTTAGGAACTCAACTTTTGAAAGTATTAGGTAGATGTTATTTTTTCAGAGAAACTGTGAAAGTTCTCTACATAAAATAAGTTCCACACTCTGGAAACTCAGATATTTGTCCCTTGTGGGCTATCTACAACCTCTCTGACCAATACCTACAATTAATGAAACTAAAAGAGGCTAAAGGAGAAAGGAAATTGCAGACATACATATCAGCTTTAGATCAGAAGTTATGTCAGTTTTCTTCCATAGCAACCATGTCCTGAAGCTCTGTAAATACAGTAAAATGATGGGCATTTTCATTTATTTCCAGTCAGGAACTATATAAAGAGAATATTAAGAATGCAGTGTTAGGCACTTGGAGCTCAATATTTCTCAGTGTTGTTCCCTTTGTTGTGATTTCTGCATCATGTGCCCTGTCGGCAGACCTTGGGCCAAGTGAAAAATTCACTTTGGGATTAGTGTCTTCACATACTTAGTCTATAGTGATATAAATGACTGCTATGGGTCTTCCTTGCCTGAAAGTGTGACACATGTAAATGACTGGATTGATTTTTTGCTGAGACTGTATCTAAAACCTGTATATAGCCACATGTTTAGGCATATGTACAAACAAGACGAGTTACTGGAAAATGTCCAGCTTTGCTTTGGAAACGCATGACTTGTCAGTGTTTCATCATGTGCATGTATTATAGCTTTTCCCATGGATTTTACTGGGGAAAGTGAGGGCAGACTCTCTTGAGCTATCACCAAGGAAAAAGGAGTTTGAACTGCATAAAGGAGATCCAAACTTTTGAGTCTTTTCTGTATTGAAAACAGAGTCCTTAAGTGTGTGAAATATGTGGCATTATTAGGTAAATATTTTCATAATGACGAGAAGACCTTTGGCAGACTGTTGTAATATCTAGATGATAATATCTAGATGAATATCTAGAATGAAATATCTAGATATCTAGATGAAATCTAGAAATCTTGAATATCTAGATGAAAACAATCTCCTTACTTCTTTCTTATAATACAAGCTTGGAAAGGCAAAGTGCCTGGCCATAACATTTAGGAGTGCTCTCTGGCACAGGAGGCACACAAAGCTGAATAAGAAACATTTGTAGTTCGGAGATCAACCCACTTACACCGTCTGCATGTTTCCTGGTGGGCCGTTATCTCAGCACAAAATCATTTGGTTGTGTACATTGCCACTTTAACAAACAACCCTTACGCACATGAGTAATACTTAGGGTTGGCAACTTTAAAGGAGCTCTGGCTTTGTGAAATCTGAATGATATTTCCTAAGAGCAGTGTGAGGAACATTTACTCAAGGATGGTGCTTTCAAATTCCAGACTTCTGATCTTAGTAAGTGTAGTTGAAGAGCTGCCTGAAAAAGTCCCACGGTTTTTCTTCTGTTTTGCAACTGGAAGGTGCATGCACGTATGTGTGTGTGTTTCTCTGTGTATATTTTTATATTCTTTATACAAGAAAAGACCTGAATCATTTCAGATGTTTCTTCCCAAAGTTCATTCTCAGCCAGAGAAGCAGCCTGGGAACCTCAGCCTAGAAGATATTCATTTCAAAACCACTAAAGCAGATGAGAACAGGGAAGCAGAGAGGAAACATCTATGCAAATTTAAACTATAGTAATTGCTACCAGCCCTTTTCTATTAATTTGTTGTCTAATTTCAGTAGAGACATTATAAATAAAACTCCTGTTGATAGCTTATGCATGTCCTTGTAGGTGTAGTTTGGTTTTGCACATATCAATGTGTCAATCCAACATGAGTGCAGACTTCTCCCTGAGATTCTGCTCTTGAAATCTGCATTAAGAAATTGAATATTACCCTCAGAATTATAATTTTCTTATAAAGTACATGATTACTTTATATTTATTGCAAACAGATCACTATCTAAACTCAGTTTCAGAGTTACAGTACTTTGTTTTTGTAATAGAGCTCACAGTTAAACTGTACCAGTTCGAAACACCAGTATATAAAAGTTTGTCCCATTGAACAAATTTATTGCCATTTTATTGTGTATCCTAGAACTGAAAAGTATATATAACTTAAATAAATGTATTTATCTTACGATAAAATATACCATAGATGTTTAAAGCTGCTAAGCCTGAATTTAGTTCATTTGTATCCTGTATCACAGAGAATGTCACAGTTTTTATGTGTTTTGTGACCTTATGATTTATATGGGTCTTGAGAAATAACTATGTGTTTAGAAAGGAGGAAAACAGTGGCCAGTAAACATTCCCAGTAGCCTAAAAACAGGAACAGCTTGTTAGCTGAGGTCAGCCGTATGACCCAGTGCCCAGTGAAACTGCATTGTTATAGCTGGAACGTGGGGCAAACCAGCCATGCAAAAAAACCGACCCCAGCGATCCACCTCTCATAAAAATGTCTTTCTTAGAAAGAGAGGCATGCGGTAATGACTTACAGGAAGGAAAATGTGCACAGCAGATCAGCATCATCTTTGGTACAAATTTACAGAGTTTAGCGGCATTGCATCTGAGGTGCATTGCCCCACGCTAATTTAAAACGGAAAACTAAGTGGAAAACCCACCAGAATTCACATGTCTCTGCTAAAAAATATTGCGTAGATTTCTTCTGGTACTTAATACTTGCGAAAGCAAGCAGGGTAATGGACATACACCCAACACAAACACACAGGTCATGGGCTTCTGTAATTGGGACCATACTGCGTACATGCGTGCCAGCTCAAATCCCCAGTGGGAGCTGCACAAATGTCAAGGAAGTATTCATTAAATGGGAATGAGTTTGTCTTCTTTCCACTTCCTTTTCCTCCCTCATCAGTGCAACTTCTTGAGATATACTCTCTCCTAAATCTGCTGAGCATGTGGACCTATACTCAGTGAAGGCTAAATGCAGTTTGGAGTGGCATGGCTGTGAGATGATCCCTGCCTTTGAAATCAGGGCAGTGGAAAACCTAAGTCAGGACTAGCACACTCACAAAGAAATTGCTGCTTTTGAGGTCAGAAGTAATGTTCTCCTAGAAGCACTCTCCCATCCTTGTACAGGCTGCTTCAACAGCTGTAATCAAGAAAAAGACACTCTTCAGGAAAGAGCTATTACTGGGTCCAAGAAAGTACGGATAATGATGTTGATATGTCTTCTGCATTTCATGGGTCAGGCTTCTGCCCTTGCTTTCTACTTAGAGAAATGGACAGTGTGACACAGAGGTTTAATAATGTATTACCTGACAGACCAAGTGGATCTGCAAGTAACTCAATGAATTGCAAACAAAAATGGTGTTGCATCTTCTTTCCTTTTGTAACCCATAAGGGAGTGGTGTTCTAAGTCTTCTTTAATTAAGTACAATAAATAAGCCTTGAAAGGCAATAAACCATTACACAGCTGATGAAAACACTTACTCTGCAATTAAATGGATAAAATCCTGATTTGATGGCTCTTGTTTAGTTTACACTTTCAGTAGGTATCTATAAATGCTTTTACTTTTGTTTGTCTGCTTAGTGGTGATAAGCACATCCAAGAGCAACCTGTGTAAGACTCTGTGGTATTAAGCATTGATTCTTTCCTCTCCCTCACTCCTGGCAAGCAGCACACTAACTCAGACAGACAAGCCGTGAAATGTGTTTGGGCCGGATCCTCTTGTACGTGCAGAGAATGTGTGCGAGATAACGCCAGGCTTTCCTTTATGGTTTAATAATGCAAAAGACAGGCTTTCACACACTAGGGAGAACAAGGTTTGTTTGCCTTACGCTTTCTTAAAGGTATAAATTGCCCAAAACAGTAGTAGGAAGTCTGGGAAGGAAATGAGATAATACACCATCCCTTTCCTCGCTTTGAGCCTCCTGAGCAGGCTCACAGAGATGTCTGACTTGCACAGAGGGACTTGGGGACTCTTTTTGGCAGCACAGCCTCCATCCTTCTGTTGCAAACACTCCCAGTGCTGCATCTGAGGTGGTGCAGATCCCAGGGTGCTGCGCTGCAGAGCACATGGTGCACTTCTGGTGTCCTTCCTGGCCAGCAGTACTGCCATGCACTGTCACTTTGCAGTGTAGAGATGAAAGAGAAACCTCTGGGTTTGCTCTCTCAGTACCCAAATAACCAACAGCACACCCAGCTTTGAGCCAGGTGGTACATGCATCATGTTCAGCCCCTACAATGTGTAAAACTGTTGGTATCTGGCAGGGGAGGGGCTGTAGCTGGAAGAGTCTCAACCTTTGTGTCAAAACCACTTGTTTTTATCTCAGAATGAAACATCATTTTCATAATTTTTAAATACAAACCCTTCCTGCCTGAACAGGTCATGGGTTTCATGCTGTTGAGCCTAGGTGTCCCTGCTAGTCTCACTTTAAAATTTTATAGTGTAACATAACCTCATTTTGTTACACTGTAAACATTTCCAAGATACAAGATCCTGCTTTTTATTACAGGGGGGAAATGGTAATAACCCCCCCTCTTTCCTGAAACATGCAGAAAACCCCTCCAACAAATTAAACCTATGCATTCCTCATTAGCTTTAACCTGGATTTGATCTCGCAGGCACTGCAAAGCCAGTCCCTCCTTCTCTCTGAACAAAGGCATGTTAGGAGTCTAACAGACCATTGGAGAGGCACAATCCTGCCTGACTCACGGTACCAACATGTTGTGATGAACAGATTCCTGAAACAGCTCCACCAAATTGAATTTTCACATATTTGGCATATAACATCCCATTTTTCAGCTTTTCCTCAGTGCACATTTCTCCTCAAACAGGTACCACCAAGTGTCCTCTGTCCTTTCACGATTGCTACAGGGCCACTATACGAACAGCTCCAGCCAGACAACTTTGAGAAATATTTCAAACCTTAGTCCTGTCCCCCAGTAAAAGTTCCTCATGGGAATTCACAAAAATCAGAACTAGCAGATGAATAATAGACAAACTGATGAAGGATTACCTTTTTTTCCCCACAGGGATAAGGATCGTGGAAACATGTCTCATGCCAGCAACAAAAGGATATGTCAGCTGGAAAGAACTTGAGTAAGGTTTCTATGCAGCACTGTGCTCTGGGAAAATCACAGCATTGCTTGTTAATGGTGCTGCTCAGAGCAGTGATAAACTGCACCAAAAACTGCAATTCTTGCATTTGGAGATGTGATTACAACACATGTCTGAACTGTTTTTATTTAACTGGCTGAGGTACTAATAATGTCATAGACTCTGCTCAGTGCTGGATGTTCCCACCAGGAACAATAAATCCTGTGCCACCACAGCTTTGCCACTAACTGTAATAATTTGGCACCACTATGGATGTCACGTCTTCGACTGCAGCGCAGATGCAAATACCCAACCTGCGGCAGGTTGGAAGCTGGGAGTCATTCTGCTTTCATCAGAGCCACTGCCTGGGAAGGCAGGAGCATTGGAAAGGAATTGGGCTGCCCAGGGGTTGCCTGTTAGTCAGCTGTATGCTTTCTGGTTTGTTACAGCTCTGTTCTGTTCACACAGTAGTTAGCAGGGCCATAAAGATGTGAGATTAGAGAGTTGAGATTTCAAGCTGCAAACGTGAGCCTAGATGTCCCTCAGTACGATGGGGCTTAGTTAGGTCATTTAGGGAGATAGGAGCCGATGAGAGAAAGTGGGCAGACACTGGACTGGAAAGCTGAAAGCAATCTCTTTTCATCTGCCATGGTTATTCAGTGAAGCCAAGTGTCAGCTAACTTCCCTGTGCCACAGCTTTCTGGATTGGAAAATCAGATATCGATATTTCCCTGAAAGAGTTTGAAGGCACTGAATGAACTGAGATGGCCACAGTACTAGTGACACTGTCATTAATTTTGTGATTCAGTACATCTTTTGTAAATAGATATATTCAGCTGACAGCTCTTCATTCTTGCTTCTAACCCTTTTTAGCTGTGATTTCAAATTTTTACCCTTGAAGATGGACAATGAGAAAGAACAAAGAGACCTAAAACACAACGTATTTTTTGTGAGTCTCCATTTCAAAACATTAGTAGTGAAATACAGCATTTTGCTACTCTTGCCACTACATCAAACCTTCTTCTACGAAGCCCATTATAACAAGCAACAACATTTCTTTATAACCCAGAAATAATTATTGATGTGACCTTGCCTAGATGTGCAGGGATTTAGACAATTAATACTCTGAAGTATTAATAAGCCTTCTGCATAAATCTCTAGGTGAGGAAGAGGCAGCTGTGTATCCCTAAGCTCCTTAAGGTTGGTACTTACAAGGAGCCTGAAAAACAAAGGATTTAGGACACAGTCTGTATTTAAGCAGAAGGTGATTGTTTGACATCCGAGGGACCCAGAGTTACTCTGAAATACCCTGAGTGACCTGTTGCTTTGGAGAACTGTTTATCTGAGGGACGTGCTCTGGCGCATCATGGTAGGGTGCCCCAGCAGGTTATCCACACTTGTTTCACTCTTGACTGAACACATAGGTCAAATGGATTCAAAGGATTTCTGCTTTGAAGTGGAGTATTTCCAGAACCTGAGCTTTGGTGTGAGAGGTTGGCCAGCGTTCCCCCAGACTATCTAAATAAGTGATGGTGATTATACTGCTGTCAGTAAAATGGAGTAGGAAAAAAGGAGGTGTGCTATCTCCTTCATAAAACGGGCAGGATTTTATATTTGAATCTCATCTTATTATGCTTTGTTACTCTTTGATAATCAGCATACAATCCAGTAATTTTGCTGTGAGGTGGAGTCTTTTCACACGAAGTTATTGCAAAAAACCCTCTTGTTGCATAAAAGCCTTAGCTTAATTGTACACAGGATAGATTGCATACACACCATGAAGCTGTCAAAACATTGTGATTTAATTAATGAGGCTGTTAATTTTCAGACTTGTCTCCCATACAGATCTCAAGCCTCTTCAGTCACATCAAGACTCGTGAGGTTAATGATATTCCCTGCCAGCCTTAGCACGAGTCTGTCATGTTATAAATGACTCTCCCTCCATTTGCCATGTAGGAATTGTCTTCGATACCTGGAGCAACACGAAAGGACGGGAGCACATTAGCAAACACTTTGCTACAGCGAAGCATTCTGAATGTGAAATGCCTTTCACTCATATGACCAGTGCCACTTACACCCAGAAGCTTGCTCCTCTTCAACATGTATTTTGTCTCCTGATGCTTTTGATCCTTAGGGATGCAAGTCCTGCTCGCTTGTATTTTGCAGTCTCCTGCCCATCTGCATTTAGCCAACATAATTATGTTGTGAGAAGAAAATCAGGGAGTTGCTATAAGGTAAGGGAACATGGTTTCATATGAATTGAATCCTAAAAATAGCCTGTTCTGTTTCCTAAATCTGCAATATCTGTGTTATTCTGTAAAGAATCCCAAAGGCATTAACATAAGTAAGGAACACAGAACAGTGCTGAGATCTTTTTTCCCGTTGTTTCAGCCCACCCTTCATACAGACAGACACACAGACATGCAAATCCATGATTAGGAGGCATGGTTAAAAACTGCTTTTAAGTGTGATCATTAATCATGTGAATATTGATGACCTTCTATTTGTATTTCTTTAATTTTAAGCACGTAAGCCTTGACTGATCAGTGCTTTATTAAATCAGTACTATCCACTACTTGTATGATTTAGAAACATGATTTACTCACTAAGCTAGAGAATTTTAATGTTCAGCCAGTCTCATATTCAGGCCATATGCTCTACCATACAAAATCTGAGATAAAAACGACAGCAGCAAGAATTTATATGAACATGACTTATTTTAAGAATTAGACTGTGCAGCCCTGCTTTTGCTGACGTCAGTGAGACTATTCGTGCACGAGGATTTAGCAGCACAGAGGTTACACACAGAGCTTGGGAAAAAGGTTTCAATGTTCTGCAGTATGACATCAGGTTGGAACTGTATCTATCTTTCTGCAATAAAACCAATAAAAATAACAAGAAAAAAAATCTCTGCTTATATGGTTTTAACAATTTCAATTGCTGAAAACTCAAAAAAACCTTCAAGCACATGTATGTGAATTAGAAATGCACAATTCCTAAAGTTGAATCACTTAGCAGAATTACAGATAAGCCTTTCTATATTCCCCAAGTGCTTATCAGCTTCACCTAAGGCAGGTTTCTGGCTTTTTTTTGGGTTTTTTTTGTCAAATAAGTTTTATTTCAGTCAATATTTGTTAAGAACCTGTTACAAATCCTCCAGCTTCTTCATGATTCAAATACCTTTGAATATTACACTGTTTTTTGAAAACATGTTTTCAAACGGTGTCCAAAGTGATGCTGGAGAGCAGAAATACAATTTCTACATGCAATTGCACCAGCCTGTCAAAATAAGTATAAAGGGAGAGAAGAAAACAGGCCATGTGATACGTTTTGCTGTTGTCAAACCCAAGAGGGCATCTCACCTAATAATTTAAATGAGATCCTGTTGCCTGACATTTTTAAAGCCTTTTGATCTCCTTCTTCTGGTTCCCTGGGTTGTGGCTCTGTAGGGTGCAGTAGACAGAAAGCTATGGATTAAACACCATGTTGCCTATGCCCCCCTTCACTTTGCCAAAACCCCTGTTAGTGGACAAAATCAATGTTTGCTTTTATGAAACACTCTACTCCACTGGAGATGGTGGAGAACAACCTTTACTAAAGGTTTTTAGACATGGGCCAATCTATAAAACTGCCAAGTTCTGATTTTCTGTTATTATTAAGGCAATAGTTCTTTGGCCCTTTGTTAAGAAGGTGTGACTATTTTGTTGGCACAAATTAGGGACTGAGGTTTAACCTCCTGCAATCGTTTGATTTTGAAAAGAGTTTCTGAGTTTGAAAATGAATTTAGCACTTACTGGATCCCCAAAATCATGTAAAGGCTATACGTTTGTTTTGCAATTTGCTGTACTTGGATATAATGCTAGGAAATGGCAAATTTTATCTTTCCAGAACAAAGACAGAAAGAAAGATACCTTATTATCACTGGTTCAGTGAGAGCAGATAAGCCTGAACAATTTGAAGATAAAAAACTTGGCAGAATGTTTAGAACTTGAGCCACGCATCTAACTTACGCATTTTCTCACTGAATACGTTAACACAATCATTAACTTTGATAGAGGAAGACACTGCTTAAAAACTTAGAGATATTAAATTATAACAAGAAATTTGTGAAGAAAATATTAAATGGGCTGAGAAATCATAGAGATTGGAGCAGACCTTTTTCCTGTCGTAACCCAACTAGTTTCTAAAGAATTACATGAAGCATTACTATGGACCCTTATATTTCCAGTGGGTCAGATTTAGCGTAGGAGATTGTAAATTGCTTTGTGGCAAACAGCTCAAAGTATTTGCATTCAATTTACATTTAGAATATGTAACACAAGCTGAGAAGAGGTTGGAAAAGTCCTTTCAGAAAGCTCCATTTTATCTGTACATAAGCATTAGCTCCAAGCTTGTCTGTGAGATCCGTCGGCTCCTTTGGTTTGGCAGAAGCCTCTGGGGGAGCCGGGTGCCACTCCCCCTTCACAGGGAAATGCTTATTAATTATTCTCCCAACCAGCACTGATAGAAAAGTGTCACTTCCAGCCTTGACTGTCTCCCCTGACAGCCTGCTACTTTGCTTAAGTGATCTCACAGTTACAACATTTTTCAAAATATTTAACCTAAATTTTCCTTGCTGCAGATTAATCTTACTTCTTCTCTTATCAAGTACAATAACTTCACGGCTCGCAGACAGCATTTCTAACATGAAACAGGGATCTAAGGAAGAGCTCTTTCTTAGAGTACATGATGTCAAACTGACCTTTGACTCTCACGCTTTAAATACATCTCTTGGCATCCTGTGCAGAAGAAAACAGACACCACTTGTTTCCTAAAGATTTTACAACTGGCTTGGGCTAATTAATCAGTCTCCAGCACACACAGCTCTGTGCTTACCTGGCTGGAGGAAGTGCAGATGATCACAGGAGCAAAGCAAAGTTTTTCAGATCTGTTGTTCTCCAGGTACTTCATTAATTACCAAACAGACAAAGGGAAATCTCTTCATGGCTGCTTCTTCCTCTCTGCTACTGTGCAGCAACCCCATTACCCATTTGACTATTTCATTATATGCAAAAATAGATTTTGGTTCCATGGCCTATTTCGATTCCTGGTGTAGTTTAGCCAAAGCCAGTGAAATTCCAGTAGGAACAATTTGGCCCACTCTCTTTAAGTATTTAACCATCTGCACAAAAACCACAAAAGAGACGCCCAAACCAAAACCACTCATTTACATAATAAGGATGTGAACCTACTACAGCCATGTGAAACTATCATTTTTCACATGTGCTTGTGAATCTTTTCCCAGGCTTTTGCAGAGGGAGGGGCAATCTAAGGGCTGGGATATATGAAGAGAAATGTGTGGGTGGGGAAAACCAAGAATTTTAATTTTTTTTCGTTTTATTCTTTAAGAAGTATGCAGCAATTACTTCTGTATTTTAAAGAAATGGTAAAAATACCCAGAGGTTATAGAATGATGCTTTTCCTTAATGTTTATACAAATATAAACATTCATCTAAAATAAATACAAAAGTAAATGGAATACACCCACCTCTACAATTACAAAATCACTTTCCCATGGGTAAATTTCATCCTATCCCCATCTGTTAGAACTTGGATTGTGCCATGAACCATTATGGCTTATATCCCTTAATTATTTTGTATCATATAAAATGTAATTGTGGATATTCCATGTCTTCATTGCAAATCTCTAATTTTCTTTTGTAAAGCTACCTATATACTTGGCCTAGTTCTGTGTTGTGGAAATGAATTCCCAGGGTTAATTAGGTATAACAGAATAAGCTGCAGTCCTGATCCCACAGTCTCTATGTAAGTTAAATTCCCACAGAGGGAACAGAACTTTTTCCAGGCTGAGAAAAAAATAAAAAGGAAAAAAACACCCCACACTCTGCCTTGTGTCTGGGACTAGGAACCCCAAGGGAGACATGCAGCAACTGTCCTGGGCAGAAGACCATGACAGACACCTTACCCAACAGGGAACCCAAAAAATCTGCACTTGGCAATTGCACTCTCCTCTCTGGCATTTAGCAAAACTCTTCAGACTTTGGTAGCAGAGGGCATGGCAGCACAAAGGTGCTGCTGTCAGGAGGGGAAAGATGTTGCTGAGTGCAGAATCTCAGCTCTTAAAGAGCAATTTGAAATCTGCAATTGGAAAATATGTTCGAGTCTTTCTCACAGAGCTTTTCTGGGCCTGCTTGTAGGACGTGCATCCCATCCTGTCCCGCTGCTGCAGCTCCACCAAAGTTGAAAACCGACACGGCTCCATTAGTTTAAGTGGAGGCAATTTAACCCGCTGAGGTCTAGCCCAAGGCAAGTCCTCCTAGTGCACCTATAAACATGTAACAGTAGGTATATTTAATAGCTGCTTTTATGCCTTGCAGCTGAATTGTGGTTTCAAGTGTTCTTCCTTGAGTGAAGAATGTGGAATTCATAAACTGTGACGGTTTTACAAAACTCACATAAGACCAGAAATTGCAAACCTCCCTGTGCATCCTATGAGCAACCAGACATCTTGCTTCTGAAGCAGGTATGTCAGACTCATAAGAGCAAAGAGAATCTATACTCCTGGGTGGCACTCCTAAAAGAAATAGTGCTTGTGGTATTACCAGGTAGCTGATGAAAATAAGAATTTTGTGACTTTGACTTGAAGACATGGATTTTATTTTTCTAAGAGTGTTATTTCATGACTTTGAACTAATGCCTGCTTTAAAACTGTGCCAGTTTTCATATACTGTATAGCTATATTTGCCCCCTTGGTCAAAAAACAGGCTTATGGCAGACATGAAAACATCATGAACGTATTTTCATGATAGTTCAGCAGAAAGCCTCAGATCCTCAAATCCAGAAGGCTGATATAAAAAAAAGGATAGACAGCCTCTGTTTGAATTACAGGGGTCTCCTGACAGAAAAGAGGTAATGGATTTCTTACACATCACTTCTTACTGGATATTAGATAGCCTCTAATAGACTCACAATAAACTACAGCAGATGTTTGAAAAGCACATAATTTACAATTGATTATACACATATATCACAAGTCAAACAATATATAAATAATAGTTGCTCTGTAATCATATTGCTTTTGTGAATGAGAGATTCAACTATTCAAACACTGGTTGAATTTTTATAATTGGTCTTCTACAGTGTCCTGGCTTTGACTATAATAGAGTTAATGTTCTTCCTAGTAGGTTGTACAGTGCTGTATTTTGCATATGAGATGAAAATTATATTGATAACAGTGATGTTTCAGTTGTTGCTGAGCAGCGTTTACACTAAGTCAAAGACTTTTCAGCTTCTCACATCACCTGACAAGGGAGTAGGCTGGGGGTACAAGAACTAGGAAGAGACACAGCTGGGACAGCTGACCCTAGCTGACCAAAAGGATATTCCAGACCATACAGTGTCATGCTCAGTTTATAAACTAGAGGAAAAGTTGTCCGGGGGCTGCATGCACTTGGCTGGGCTTTGGTCAGGGGGTGGTGAGCAATTGAATTGTGCATCGCTTGTTTTGTACATTATTATTACTGTTACTATTTTTGTTATTATTATTTTCCCTTCCACTTCTGTCCAATTAAACTGTCTTTAGCTCAACACATAAATTATACTTTTTTTCCCACGTTCTTTTCTGCATCCCACTGGGTGGGGGGAGGACCGAAGGAGCAGCTGTGTGGTGTTTAGCTACCTGCCAGGTTAAACTAAGACGTACAGGAAAATAACTTTGAGGTACTTAATACCTCCCAGCTACAGTGACTTTTAGGATATACATAAAAAAGCTGATCTGTGACTTCCCTGTGTGCAAGCATGCTTTTTACCTACAAAATGAATCAATCAGATGAGAGTAGATGTGTTTGCATAATTTCACCTGCAATTTATTACTATGTGTGGGATCTATTCACTTATATGGATAAGAGGCAGTAAGAAAAAGAGAAGGTATTCTGTTCTGCTGTCAGGTAAGGAGGAAAGGCAGTATTAGGGTTTGGCCTCCATGCGTGAAGCAGCTGCAGCAGAGGAGGAGGGTCAGAAGTGGGAACCCAACACCAAGAGCAGAGTGTCAGGCTGGAATGGTTGGAAATAAATTTCCTTACACAGCTTGAAAGCTGGAAATGGAAAGAAAGGTTTATTCTGAAGATTTTGAAAGGAAGAATAGATGCATCATGATCATTTCAGTATTATTCAGCCACTTTGACATAATCTTTGTCTCCCTGGTTTGTTCCTGTCTACTTTCATATGATCTGAGAAGTGTTGAAAATATACAGACATTTCCACACAAAAGAGCACAAATATATCATTTGAATGTGAGAGGTGCTAAACAGTGCTCTCATTTAAATGATGTGTAAAGCCAAGAAACACACAGTTTAAGATATATGAGAACAAGACACAAAACCATCTCTACCATGTTTAGAAGCGTATTTGTATAACTACTTCATGCTGAGATTACATTCAGCCTTTTTCCCTAGGCCTGGAGTTGCTGAGACAGACAGAACATAGCTGACCTTTGGAGTGGGATTTTTGCAAAATAAATAAACTGGATGGGTAAGTAGAAAAGTTACAAATCTCTTTAAAACGCCATATGTGAAAATCTTGTAAACAGTCCATAAATATCACCTGCTGGGTAAGATTTGCGGGAGCTGCTGCTGAATTCACCGATAATATCTCCCCACCAAAAACATTGAACCATCTCGTAATGGCAATTTATTCTATAGCTTTCCTGTTTTCATGTGCCTATAATGATACAACATGTTATTAGCAGCTTTGGTCTGGAAGCGGCACCATCCCACGGCCTGGGATCAGGAGCACTGACACTTTGAAAGGCTGGAGAAGGCTGAGGCACCCGTGGTGACACCAGCACAGTGTTTGTTTTCCTCCCTTTGGAGGTAACTTTGCTGATATTACAGGTGAACATTTTAACAAGCATAGTGATTGTCAAACTGAGCTCTTAGTTTTTCTTCCAGACTTCTACTTCCTGCAAAGTTAGCATTGATATAATTCTCACTGAAACAAACAAAGTTTTTCCATTTGCAAGCCACAGCTGGACGAAGCTCAATGGTGCAACTTGTTTGTGGCTATCTACTAGGACTGATTTTCTGAAATAACAAAACCACTGACTGCTTTAAGGGTTAATTTCTTACTGAAGTAATTTTTGAAGTAGATTTACTTTTCAGCCACAGATCTACAAAACATATTTGAAGAGCTTATTCTTTTTTACACATGAAACTTCTAAAGTGTAAAAATTATGCCTTTTTATTTTAACAAATTGGGTTTAAATATTCACTCATTGGTTGACTTTTATCCTGGGAGTGAATTTTTATGGATGATATTTAAATCCTCGAAAATAGGGTCTTATAACAGAATCTCCAATGTGGTTTAAACTACTGTGCAGCAGTCCTGGCTGGCTCAGCTCTAGTTAGCATGCCTTTTAATCTACTTTTTGAATATATGGCTGAAGAAATACTCTAAATTTTAGTGGACAGAATAGTTATAGATCCTAAATGACTTGCCATGAGAAATGGAATTAAGAACAGTACATATGGTTTAATAGCTTTATCATTATGAACAGGCACAAAGGCTGACATTTGAAAGTCATTATCCTCTTGCACAAGCTGGTACAATTATACTTTTAATCGAGAATTTCTACTTCTTTTGTAACTTCCTGTCTTTCCAAGTTCCTGTGATATACAGTTCCCATTTTGGCCTCATCCTGTTTTGCTCTGTTTCTTGTATGTCGGGGAGTCTTGCTCTACTGTAGAATAGCATTTTTCAAATTCAGCAGCATACAATAAACAGGAAAGATTCCCTTAGAGACACTGTTGTTTTTAGCTGATCAAAAGGCCATTCTGACATCCGCTTCTTGCTCAATAAAAATATTATTTAAGGAAAAAGAAAAACAACCCCAGATTAACATTGTGTCCTTAGCCTGGCTAAAGCCTCGGCAAAAGATATTGCTGGCATTATTACTGCTTAACCCACTGGTGTTTCAGTCCACCATATTTTAGCTACATAAGGTAGAGACAACACATCAGACTGTAAGCGAAAATGCAGTGTTCTCTATTTTTCCTGAATTTTAAACAGAACTACTTACTACAATTTAGCAAAACACAAACTTAAGGACACTGCCCTGACAATCTGCCAGAAGCCCATGAACTGCATCCAGTCTGCATGTTTCAAGTCTGTGGGAGTTTCGAAGCAACAGGAACTTCAGGATTTCGGCTTCATAAATTGGTCTAAGACAGTCATTGCTTTGACCCTGATTAAAAAAGAGTTTTGAGCTCAGACCCAAATGGATGCACATGAACAGTCTTCTGAACAGAAGTATTTCATAGTGCTTCATCGTCCATGTGGTGCGGTCTGTAGTGATTACAAATCCTAGCGTGCAGTGCTCCATCTTAATGGAACCAGTCTTGTTCATGTGTTAAAGCAGAAATATTTTGGGACTTAATTCAGGCACATTACTAAGCATGTGCTTAATTGTAAGCACCTGCTGGCTACGTTATATTAAGCAGGATTCAAGCATATGTTGAACAGGACTGAGCATGTGCTGAGAGAAGAATGAGGAAGTCTAAGTGAATTAATTACGTTTGCTGAATTAGGCAGCCTGTGTTGTGTGCACTTACAGTCCGGTATTTTTCCTTCCATTCCCTTCGACTTCAAGGATGTTGCTCACATCACTGAGTCCTATCAAGTATCTTTGCTACAGAAGATCTCTAACTGCTGACCACTGTGCTCCTGTGGTGCCTGTGCTCTGCAGGAGTGACTTTGAATGCCACAGACCAGGGAGCACAGGTCTGTCAGCCTGTCCCACCGAGACTCCCACTGGCTTTGAGCCAAGCCACGGGCGCTGCAGGTAGCACAGCCTAAGCAAACACAATCTGACACTATGAGTACATCAGCGTGTGATACATTTCAACACAACCGTTTCAGTTCTTGAAGAAATGTTTACTTTTATAAGAGCAGAACATAAAGGTCTTGTGCTCATTTTCTGTTTCAATTTTCACTTGTAAACCAATTATGCCGGTTGTTGCACATTAAGCCTGTGACACAACAAAAAATTACAAAACAGTAGCAAGATTTTTTTACCTCATTGACATGGGCAGTACTATACCAACCTTGGCCATCAGCTCTGTGTCTGCCATGACAGAAATTAGCTCCAGCAGCTATCTAAGTCTGTCAGCTTTCCTGTCCTCTTAGGGAAGCCATTTCTGAGGATTTGGGGTGGAATTTATTTCACCTTATAATAGTTGTCTAAAACCCAGGAAGATACTCCGAGCTAGTTATCCCTTGGTAGTCTGGGGAGGGAGATACAGGCACCTGAAGAGAATGATTTACCCTGATGATCAGTCTTAAGGTGGGATTTATTTTTGTTCCATAAGCCACAGAAAAAACCCACATATCCAGATTAGAGGACACACACATTTTTTGGAAAGATGAATTTGGTGAAATTATGTGGGTTTTGGTGCTTTTTCACCATTTTTCTCATGACAATTTTTAAATGACACTTGCTTATCACTCCTGCTTATGCCTTGCACTTCCATCTACACAGCAACTCTGCAGCAAAATACCCCGTGTTTATTTTCTACTCATGTGCCAACACTGTTTTCTGCTACATGTTCCCTCTACAAGGAAATTAATACTGGACAGCACTCCTTCTGCCAGGAAGAAGCCTCTTTGGCAGATCACTGTTTCTCAGCTGTTTAGAAAGGCCTTACTAAGAGCAGTTTTGAATTGCCAGATGAAGAGAAAAAGTTGCAAAGGAACAACAGGCAGGATAGTTTCAGACATTAGCAGCACTCTTCTGAAATCTAAATTGGAAACGCAGTTATAAGTGTAGGTGAGAAAGGTGTAATGTTGGGGAAAGACAGGAAATTCAGCTTCTAAGTTTGGCTTACAGCTTTAATTTTCATGTGTGTATCATACAGTTACTAGACACCTGTGCTTGGGACTTGAAACTTGGCTGGTGTTGCATCCACGTGGTATAAAATGGCATAAAAGGACTTTGATCTAATGATATGACCTAATCTTGCAGGAAGGACAACTCTGGTCCTGACACTCCAGGTCCAGGTGAGCTAGCAATTTTTGTGGATGAACGTGCAGCAAGATCAGAGAGTTCAAAAGTGAGGGTAGCTTCTGTCGTGGAAAGAGCCAACAAAGGCAGGCACTTGGCAAATACAACCAATTCCTGTCTCTCTTATCTTTGACATGCTGCCACAGCTCTCCAAACACCTTTCAAAGGAAATGTGCTGCAGCCGGGCCAAAGGAGCACTGTGTGCTTCCACTGGCTTGGACTAACCAGGGTGCTGAAGTGGTTGTGCACGTAAGCAGGGAGAATGTCAGGCATTCCCAGAGGAGCACGTACTTTGCAGGCATCAAAGGAAGCTGAAACCCAGTAGCTGGCCCACAAACCATGTGTTCCTGCTGTTTGTGGCCTGCAAAATGCAATGAAGCACTCCCGGACAATTGAGGTACAGGTGTGGGAACTCTGGTACATGAGACAAGACTCCAGAACCAGTCTAACAGCTACAGATATGTTTAAAGTCTGATTTACTGCAAATTGGCTGTTGTTTGGCTGTTGCGTGTGATCAAAATGGGTCATCCTTGCCAAAGGAGGCAAATGCAATTCTGTCAAATAGCATCTAAGTGCTTCCTTTGCTAAGTGGAAACAATTGCTTCTCCTCTCTTTGCAGACTCCTCTTGGTATTTCCTTAGGTGGCACTGACACAGTTCACAGATCAAGCACGCCAGTGCTGCTAATATTAAAGAAATAATTGGAACAAAATGTAGGAATGTTGGAGTTTTTTTTTTCCCACAGCAAAATTTCAACTTCTTCTACAAAGAAATATGCAATAATGTTACCATCTGTGTCGCTCTATTCAGGCCCTATCCTCACTGCAGCTAGGAGAGTGTTCCCATGCTGAAACATGGCATCATTATTAGCAATTACCATCGTAGCTCCGTTATTGGCAATGAGATGTCTACAGCCAGTTTGCGTCGTCTGTGCTGCTCTTATTTATTTTGGAGAAACAATGAACATAAAATGTCGCTGCGGGACGCTGACTTGGTGTGTACAAAGGCAGATGTCTGTTGCAATCTCAGGGGTGGACAGGGAGGAGGTGTCTGAGGGAACTGCTCAGGCACTGAAAGATACTTTAATCAGTGTTCCCTTTGGAAAAGCTGCTCAAAAAAATGCTAGGGGAAAGGTGGGAGGGAGACGAAGAGGAGAGGGAAGGAGAGAGGCAAAAAAGCCAAAGATGAAAAGTATTTTTCTTACTGTAGTCAGCTCAGAAGCTTTTTTGACAGATAATTGCTAATTATTTGAGAGAGATGGGCATTTTTCTGCAGGTAACTGTCTCTCATGCCTCAAAACCCTGTAGGGCTAGTCTGGAATAGCCTTTAACACCTACTTTAAAAAATCCTAAAGACCAGCAGACAGCAAATGTTCTATTTAACACCTGGGAAAAGCAGATACGCTGCAAGAAAATATTAATCTCTTTTCAGAAACAGATGATTCAAGAACATATTTTTAGAGTGCCTTTTAACTTAGACACCAATTCAGTTTTCTGGTTACTGGGTCAGGGCGCTTAATGGCTGCGTCAGACATGGGACGATGCATGAGTGAAATCCCTGGCTCAATGGCTAGGGAATGAGATCTGCTCTAACATCTGAGTGCACAGTTGTGACTGCTTCTCTTCAGAATTTGCCAAGAATGCACATTAAAAGAGGCTGCAGGGTAAAAAAACTACAGCTGCCTGACAGAGAGGCAGCAGCCTCATTTTGCACAACTCTTGTCTGTACTGTGCTGAAATAAAAACAACAGGCTGATTCATAACTTCTAAATTATCCATGCAAGAAAAGTGGATTTTCCCCTGCTACAATGAGAATATAGGAGCCTCCTTCCTCAGCACCATGCTGGGGAAACGGTCCCCTATCTGCCCCGTCACTGCAGCCGGTCCAGACCATACACACTACAACACGTTTTAACAACTCATTTGTTAAAAGCTTTTCCATTGGCTGTGCTTGATACAGTCCTTAACAGGAAGCTTATTTTTGATCCTTTTCTCCAGATGTCAGTCTTGGTTCCAGATACTTGGGGAGGGTTTGCCATGCTGGCTGCAGCCATGACCGCATGCTCTTGCCATGGGTGGAGGCACAGTGGTGACTCCTCAGGACAGGGTGTCAGACAGCTGCAGCCTTGATGAACTTTGGGAAAAACTTGCCTCCACCTGGATCAAAGCTGGCTATTTTGGTCTTAAGTCCTGCCTGCCCCAAGCCTTAACACTGAGGTGGCTCACCTTCATGCTCTTTCCTTAAAAAATTCTTTTCTGGGCTTAGCTGAGGGAACAGACCATGACCCAGCAGGGCCCTGCAATCACTGTGGGGACGTGCTTGTGGCCCTACCCCTCTGCCCTCTTCCTAGGGAAGGTCAACCCTACATGACACTTTCATGTATTTTGAAAAAGAAAAGAGAAGGAAACCTTCTTTTCAATAAAAACATATGATCTAAAATTTTAAAATTAATAAGCAGAGCTAGTGACAAACTAGTATTTACGTAAGCAGAAAGGCTGGGATAGTGAAATAAAGGTTCTGACACACCATAACTAGATCTTTGGTTTTATGGAAACAAACATTTGGTTTACATGGATTGCTTCATTTTATCTTTTGCATTATATAAAACGCAATTTCTTTGACTAGTAAATTTGATGAGGTGATCTCCTAGTTCCTTCCAACCCAAATATTCCTGTGATAGACTGAAACAAACCTAATACAACTCAGTAAAATTTTATTTTCATATAAGAATAAAAAAAAACCAAATTGGAAAGATGTTTCATCATTTTCTCATCAAAATATGAATGAAATTCATGAAAAAAACTGAATTTAATGCCTCTACTTTGCTTTGTGGGGGAAGAGAACTGGACGGTTGGAATTTAAGACATTCCAGAATCAGACAATGGACTTTGCCAGGTTTATAGAGTACATGTTTACAATACAACTTCCTAATATGATTTAAACTAGTTTTTTCCCATGATAGAGATATTTTCTACAAAAGTCTTCAACTGTTAGCAATTGTTGCAACTGTGTTTTTCAGTGCAGTTCCCCCCCCCAGTCAAAACCAGCCAGTCATCCAAATAACACTTTCTCTGATGCTGAGATGGAACTCATCTGGAAAATTCTTGTAGTACTTTCCTGCCAAAAGCCATCTAAGATCATACTTTACTAAAAAAGCATTTTCGCTCTGGGTTCCTTACTGGCAATACAGCAAAAAAGGTGTTCTTTGGGATACAATAAATAAGCACGTGCATGAGTAGATGTGCAGATATGTGAGATTTCCCCAGCACAGAAACATACAGTTGAGGTTACAGCAGTGACAGTTCCATTATGAATCCATTTTCACATGTTTGGAGCTTTCTGAGCTGTATTATTTTGTCACAGAGGTTTACATTTGGCCCCCAGCTTATACGTGATTTTTTTTTGAGGTTTCACAAAGCCTATTAATCCATTTTTGAGTTACCAGAGGGTAAAGAAATGCTTTTCCCATGTCTTAGATTCTTGTAGCCCTGTTATGGCATTGATTTTTGCACAGAAGTCTCTGCAGAGTTTAATAGCAATCAGCAGCCTGATGTGCCTTAATGACTTCCTCTGTGCGTTCAAAAAATGGCTAAACTTGACAAGTTGAAACCTTCCAAGGGGCCAGTGCTCACTGAGTAATAGCTCCCAGGCCAGTTTGGGATTATTATTGTAAAGTAATAACAGAATAAAGACATTAAGATTTCCTCAAGTTTATAAAAATGTTTCAAAAATTAGTTTTGTCTTCAGAACAGCCCCTGACTTTAGAGCTATGCATCCACTTCTCAGCTTGTGCACATCAGATTAGACCCACTGCAGTTATTGTAACTGCAGCAGGGAAGGATCCAAACCATTAAGGAAATACAAAGTAGTCGGCCACAACTTCATTTACTTCACTAGAAACATGCAGACAAAGAAATGGTATAGTTAAGTGCAGAATGGGCCCCTTAATGTCAATATTAGCTATTTTGCACCATATTTCTGTGTAATATCTGAATGAGAACAATCCCCTGCAAACATAAGCCTGCACAACACATAAAAGAACGTGGCATAAGCAAGTTTCTTCTGTGTCAGTCCACCTCATTTATCTACAGCAGGACTGGCAGAGGACAGCCATGGGACAGGGAAAGGATCCTGGATCAGCCAGTGTGATTTTTGTCCCAACCATGCCAGCAATTTGCAGGTCAGCTTCTTCCTGAGCTAAAAGTCACGTCCTGGTGTTTAATAGCTTTCAATCCTATTTTTCCTCATCGGTGTAAGCTGGCTTTGAAGCCAAGCAAATATGCAGCCATGATAACGATTTGACTCCTAATGCTATTTTATGTGTTCTCAGAGAAAAGGATGGTAAACTCAGAAGTATTTTTTCTCTTGGATTAATTTTGATTTCTGAAAATTTTGATCATACAGTGAGGGGTGAAGAAACAGTCATGCAGTGAAATCAATATAAATTAATACTTCCATTTCATTCTGATTCTATTTTTCTTCTATAAATCTTCCTTTCAGTGGGAGTTTCAGGGCTGTGACTGAGAACAGAAACAGCATCAGGAAGTTGTGACTTTAGGAAGAATCTAACATTACAAGCCCTCATTATTTTTAGCATGGATAGCATGAAATTTGGTTGCATATTTTAAAGCATCAGCTGTTGATGTCATGGTATTGTCAAACTTCTCATTTACTACAGAGGAAAGCCCCCAAAATATACTTGATAAAAAATGAAACAGGAATCAGCAGTAACTTTTGAGATTAAAGGACTTTTACAAAGTTTCACAATTTTTTGAGGCCTGACTTACGATGTCCAAAATTTGGAGTGGACAAAACTAAGAAAGAAAACTGCTGTGTTTTAGTGAGGAGTGCGCATTTTCACATTGCCTGTAGAGAGGAGATAGGGAAGGACAAGGCATCAGGTGGAACAAACAAACCATAAAACAGCCTAAAATGTTCTGAAAGGAGGTGAAGAAACAAGGCAGATGACCCAGCACAGAACCTCATGCATTACATGTACTCTAACAACAGAAAATGGTTTCGGGATTTTTTTGGCTTTGTTTGTGCGTGGTTGTTTTTTGATTTTATTTCATTATTGTTCTAGCAGCACAAATGCCTTTGAATAGTGTTCATTGGAAGGAAATTAATGTCTAAACTGAGAAAAATCCTTCAAGAGACACTGGCACCACTACAGTGCTCTCCAAAAAAGGGTTTTCTGGGGCCTAAAATGATTTTTTTCAGTCCAAGCAAGACTGGAGAGAAATTTTGTCATTGACTTGGAGGAAGTCAGAATTTCACCCTGTGTGCAAGAATGGGGAATGCTCCCCCCACAGCAGACAGAACAGGTCCAAAATCCTTTGTGTCATCTGCTTCCACCCAATAACAGTTTTATAGAAGCAAGTTAAGAATGAATAACCTAACAGCTGCCCAAGGCGGCTCTAAAGTGCTGCTTTCCCCCACTGCACATGAGAAGACAGCCATTAGTGCTGCTGCTGCGAGGTTCACTGCTCCTTGGGGGACTCTGCACTTGCAGAATGGCCTGGTTTTGTACTAGCAATATGAACACATCTGAAATTGCTTGCATTTGGATGCTGTTTGGTGCACAGTTTTGAGTTAGTGCCATGTCTGTTATAGATTCTGCTCATCACAGATGATGTGTCTCTTGTGAGCGTGAGCCCTATTCTTTATTTTTGTTTGGATAACACTTCCCTCTGAACATCAGAAGATTGCCACATGCATTTTTACATAGCAGTATATTGTTAAAAAAAAATTAACAACTAGAAGATGAACAACACAAAGCAATGGCAAATTACTGTTATACTGCCCTACATTTCCACCCAGCAGTCTCCAAGGGTTTTGCAAACACTAATAAGTGCATCCTCAGATATTTGAAAACCAGAAAAATATTATGCTCTCTAAGGAAACAGAGGCACAAAGATGATGATTGACTGTCCCAAGATCAAGCAGTAGGAGAGAGTTAGCACTATAAAGAGTCACAGTACCACAGCACCCAATCCTGTGTATTTCTTTAAAGACGCTAGTGGAAAGAGAGTTTTGTACACATACAGAATTACTTTGGTCTTCATTCAATCTCCTTTTAAGAAGCTCCTACCCATTCTGTGTAAGTATTAAAGTGCAATCCTGATGAATGGCAAAACTTTAACTGACTTCACTCTGAGTTAACATTTGTTCAGCTACAATACTGACCTTTCTTCTGAGAATTTCTAGGGAGCTGTGGAAGTGTAGAGTCAGCTCCTCACTCAGCTGATATAAATCACTGGGGTTCCACTAAGTTCAGTAGAATGATCTTTAAACAAATTGGATCTGTCTCCAAATTAGTAATATGGTCCATGAAAAACAGCTTGCTTTCTTTACATATTTAAATCAAAATTATCTGGTATCTTTCAGATGAGATAGAGCTGACGCTGGGATGTTGAAAGGAAGGATTTATTTTCTCTATGCTGAGTATATAGGGACATGCAAAAGTTACCTGGTGATCAGATATTTATTTTCAGAGTACTCAGAGCTTGATTTCAGAGCATCAGATGAGCTGTGGTTACACCTCTGAGTATGTTTTTACTTTGTAATTTCAGGTATGGGGGAGGAATAACTAAGAAACTTGCATGTCATATAGAAGATCACAGGGTGAGAGTGTGCATATGGATAATTTCCACGGAGTAAGTGAGGTGCTTGAAGGTCACACCATGGTAATTTATGTAGCTGCCTAGTAACACAAGTTCAAAAAAAAACCTTCCTGGAAAGCATAAGCTACAGCAGGCAGAGGAACTGCTTAGCTTAGATGCTTCGGCTAAGCTTTTGTTTGAAGACTAAAAGCTGGGAGAAAATGGATGTGTCAGGAAGGCCCTCAATACGCACATCTACGTCTATATTGCAATTTGCAACTTGCAATCAGTAAGGCAATCCAATTAACTTTTGCTAACAAATTCAGCTAATACATCAATAAATCCTCTTCTAGCATTTGTGACTAGTTATGTCACACAGAAGTAGGACTATACATTGTTTTTACAGGCACTATAGCTTTACCAGTTTAGAAACCTTTATAGATAAAGCAGTACAGGCTTTGCTACGAACTGCTGACATTAGCAAGGTTTATTCTGCGGAAGTACTGGCATTAGACATATTTATACTAGAATGTATCTATCCCCCAGTTCATGCTGAATTGTTTCAACTATACACAAAAAAAACCTTAATTGAAATCATTAAATTGGTGCAAAAATCGGTGCATGAAGACTAGGCTCAGAAGCCAAAGATTAAAATTTCAAGGAGTACACAGGTACAGTTAGGTAAAAAGTGTAAAAAAGTGCAAAGTATTAATGTCATAGCCAGTAGAAGGAGTCTAATTGGCAAATGTGAGACTGGCGCCAGGAGTTAAGTTTTAAGTTTAGTTTGGAGGAGAGCTGCTTGTGTGGGAAAGGATGAACAGCACTGGTTTCTTGAATAATGACTTACTATAATGAGAAGAATGAGAAGCAATTTGGGCACTATTAGCTACCCTGTTCAACAGTAATAAGGAGCTTGAAAATTATGTCAGAGAAATGAGATAAAGATGACTATTATACTGTTGGAAGGCCATCATCTAGTGTAGCTGTTGGAGAATAAATGAAAATGGAAACCAGTAAGGAACATAATGTGATATACGTATGGTATTTTGCGTTTGAGCTATTAACAGGTGCTGCTCTTCTGGCATCATTGGAGCTGTCTTCACTTGCTTCACAGCTCAATGTAGTCCTGTATCTATTTTATACACCTACATTATATAGTCTGTGTGCTATTAGAACACATTGGAAAACTTTTGAAATGCATTAGAGCATTAGACTATGTGGAGTGGTTAAAATGTGTACCATCAGTTAAAATGTTAACTGCTTGCCATCTGGAACACAAGGAGATGAACCTAAACTGTCTGCTGTAATGCATGTAAAGAAGTTTTGGATTTAGGCCCAGATATGAATATACAAATAGATAAAGTTTACAGAACTGTGACACAAAGTCCCAGGGGTTTTCTGGGAATGTCAAAAAACACTCAGCAATCAGAACATATGCCTTCCATGTTAATATGCCTCTGTCTCCAAAACAGATTATGGAGATGACTTTGAAACATGATAAAAAAAAGAGTTTTTATTTAAGAGCTACCTTTGCATATTTTTCTAGACTTAGCTAAAGCTACTCAAATGAAGCGACAGCCTAGGATTTCCTCTAAGAAGGGCTTTTAGCATGAGGGATGTAAGCCTCTCATTTTGCATCTGGCAAAGTAGTGTGATCACTATGGAAATAGGCAGCATAGCCTGCATTTCTGCATGGTGATCAAGCTAAACCTTTTCTAAATTGCTGATCTGCTTCCCTTGTTACAGATGAATACATCAGAAGAAAGTCAGTAAAAGTTGTCTGGCTTAATGACAGATTGGCACAAGAAGGCAAACTTTGATTCTTGCTCATGCACTTAGCAACTTGTCCCAAACATTCACTAGTAAGAGCAAAGAGCTGGAGAAGAACTGATAACCTATTTATGGTGATCTATGAAGTATGAGGCTGAATCTTATACTGTACTGTAAATTACTTTGCAAACATCTGAAAACCACTGTTATAAAAAGCAATTATTAATTTGTGTAGTGCCAGAAATGTATGTCCTACTCATTAGCCCTGCTCAAGTGAGTCTGTTGTTTTAATTGACTTCAGCGTGACTGTTTATGTGAATGAGCAAAACTTTGGCTTTGAGGGAGCATTTCTCAAAGCTCGAGGCAGAATAATCACTCGGGTGTGAACAGACCTCTAGTTTTCTCTAGGTTACCAACTTCCAATTAATAAGCAGTGTTGTCAGAAAAAAAAAAAAGAAGAAAAAGGACTACCAGTATCTTTTTTTGAAAGAATGGCATGGCCCCAGCACACGGCTGAGCTGTGAGGTCAGTCCTGCCCCACCTGCAGTGGGGTGCTCCAATCCCATTCCCACACCCGAGTCCTGATGGGCTGTGTCTTCATGTGGGGGCACAGAGCAGCCCAGAGCACAAATGTGCAACGGGGCCCAAGTGCTGGGAGCGTAGGGAAGGGATTAACCCAGGCTCCACTCAGTGTGAGGCTCAGCCCATCGGTATTTAGGGGAGGCATGGGACATGTGGCAACTACAACTCCATGTCAGCGTGGAAGGCAGCAGACAACTGCCTGATTTCTCCTGAACAACAGCTGGTTATAGTGCTTCTGGGATGTGCATAGTTTCTTCTGGAAGAAATCATCGCATTAAATGGGTGTCTCTTCCACATATGGAGATATTTTCTCAATGGTCCTTTTGAGCCATCTAAATTCTTCATTTTATAGCATTACGTAAAATACTTGTAATGATATTAACCTGCAAGATGACTCTAAATATGCACAATCTGTTCCTGTTTAAATAAATTATTATGAAGTTCACACAGTTCATAACCAGCTCTGCAGATCACAGAATTTCACAGTACCTTATGTGTGAGAAACAATCAGAAATTCGATTTCTGAGGTTACATTTTTAAAAACCTTTGATATTGCCCATGAAAATCAATTTCCTCCATGGAAGTTTAGGACTTGGGGAGGGGGTTATTCTCACATTTTTGTGAATTCCTACAGAAAAGCAAATGACCTATGCTCCCAAAAAGTTGGCAGGTGACTTATTAAACTTCTCTCAAATCTCCTTCAGGAAGTTCATTAAAAGTCTATTTGGAAATGGCCAGGTGCTTGCTTCCCACAGTGCAAGAGGGAAATCTGTCACCCTGTTTAAAAAATTGTTTGGTTACTCGGGATAAAGAAATAATCATTATACCAAGCTGTGTGGTTTTATGATGGAAAACTGTGGCTTGGTAAGAAAAGTACCAAGGTCAATGCAATGAAAAACCCACAGTGAACTCAGACATGATTTCTGAAGTCAGTGGTGGATAGAGGCCAGGAGAACAAAGTCTTTCCTGTGGTTTGCTTGAAAACAATTTTTAAGATTCTGGATAAAAATAACTCTCTAGCTTGACAGAGTTTTTAGCTTGCAAAAATGTCATTAAAAAAGATTTTTAAAATGTTTCGTAAGGATTGCTAAGGCTGACAAAATTACCTTGTTTGACACTGGATCCTGTCCTAAAATACTATGGCCAAGTCAACTAACAGGAAAATAGCAGGGCTAAGCCTTTTTCATTCTTTATTCTGCCAAACCACTGCCTCTTGCAATCAGGATTGATTACAAACACCCAATTAAGAGGCATTTGGAACATGATCTGAACACTAATCCTGTCTCTTTTTCTCTTTATACCTAATTATCAGCCTTAAGATGGGTATTAGCACTTTAATTAGTAGATTTACTTTAGGAATTTCTACATAAACTAGGAAATCTATAACATAGACATAAATACGTGTATATATGCACAGTCCTAAAGAGGTGCACGTAACATATGCCTATATCCATGCAGTTTGGTGTGATATATAAGTCTAGACATATACATGTGAGTGCGTGTATATCCAGTTTTCAGACATAATTTCATTCTTTGGAAATACTACGAAAGAAAATAATTTAATTTCGTTTCTCATCAGATGTATAAAAATTTCTATATCATAATTATCAAATTATGATCCAATGTTATAGCTTGCAATAAACTATAATTAAGAAACTAAGAAACTAACCGAAACACGTAGGTTTTTGTTTCAATTAGATTAGCACAGGAGAGGAGGGTGGAGAGAAGAGCAGTATGGGGTTGACTGAAAACATATTGAGAGTTTCATGGGGCTAATTCCAACAACTCTGGGTTTCAATTTAGAAAGGATTTAGACTTTTGTTCTGAATTTGTTTATCTCTGTCCACAAAAATGATGAAGAATTAGGCTTAAGGGAACCCATATTTGACCCTCAAATTTTTCCTGTCTGAAAGGCATCTGGTTGTAGCACATCTAGACAGAATTCTACTCACAGTTAACTGTTCAGATTAGTAGAAACATCCATATATGACTGGTTTTATAGTTTTAATGTGCAACTGTAAAGAGACCCAAGTCAAGACAGGGAATGCACTCTGTGGTGGTGGCATCAAACCGCCACACACGCATACGTAGAGTGCAACACTGAGCTCTGCATCCAGCCCCTCAGCCCTGAACACGGGCTAGCAGAGACCCTCTACCTATGACCAGGCAGCTTGGTCATGGATTTCCTAATACCCTTTCCTGAGAAAACTCAAACTACTGCTCTAAAAGAACGAATTGTTAGAGTTTGACAATAGAGACTTTCACAAGAGTTAACTTCTTGGATAAAAACCAAAGGAATTGTTTCATTACACTGTATAATCATAAAAACAATATAAATTCCAACTTCTTTTAACTGCATTTAGTCCCAAAAGCACAATAAAATAACAGCATCTTTAGATAGTTGCATCTGTGTGTGCAAATACATGTGGAATCTTGTGGCAAAGAGAACATTATATATACTTTCATAACGCAGAATCTTTAAGTTAGGGAAAAGTTTTTGGGGTACAACAAGTGTTTTCTGCTTCTCTGATCCTGCACAGGCTCTGGGCTGATTCCGTTCCTTGACAGAAACCTTTCCTGCAGCCTTATGGAGGGTACCAAACAGCAGTGGTCACCAGACGAGCTGTCTGGGTCTAGCTAAGTGCTCCCTGAGAAAGCCTTTCATGTGCTTTATATAAAGCAGAGAAATTCCCTCGAAGTGCACCTAGAAACATGAGATGCCATATGGCCCCCAAATCTACTGCAACAACTCACCTCAAACTAAGCCAAAACCACTTGTTTCTTGTTTTAGGAGCAGAATGAAGGATGGCCCCCTTCACCTCTTTAGTACTTCCAATTAACGTCTTGGTAACCTCAAACAGCTCTTGAGGGAGACAAAAGGGGTAAGAGGCTGTCTCTTCAGCCCAGGGATGGCGTTCCCGCCGCCAGTGCCCACATCCCACTCTGGCTTTGACAGAGGGATGTCCAGGCCATTGCTCACTTCTGCCTGGACAGTGCAGCCCATGGTGGGTGACTCCACATGTGTGGGCTGGGTGGATTAGTTAATCCGGTTCAGAGCAAGCAGAGGAGTGTGGGCATCCTTCCAGCTGCCCTCAGCAGGGAGGAGGGGGCATTTCCGCCTCTCCTGGATATCTTGTCCTGCTGAAATCCACTAAAAGGACAGTGCTGATGCTTAGCTGATGGAGCCAAGCCAGTAAAGCCGTATTTCTGTTGGAAAGCTCAGAGGCCTTGGCTCCTTCAGACCTCTCTGCTCAGTGGTGGGCAAACAACCCCTGCCTTCCACAAACCTGAGTGACTGTTCCTGTGCTGCTCTGCTGCTCACCCTCCCTTGTCAACTGCAGGCACTCTCTGCCTGCCAAACCCCATGGTGGCTGGGCAGAGGGAATTAGGAAGCTCTGACTGACATTTGCTGTCCAAACAACTGATAGTCATTGACCGTCCTACAGGGCCTGCGCTGAAACCTTCCCCACAGTCATCAAGAGTGATGGGAGACAGCTCTGTGGGAGTGAAGGGCAAAGTTTCCACTGCTTCCATGGGCAGTGCGGCTGCACTGGGCCCAGACCGCCCCTTTCCCTGAGATTTCCTTGGGGCAGTTTGTGGGAGCAGCTCAGGACTGTCCAGGCTCCAGGTGCACCTGGGGCGGTCAGGAAGCAGCTGTTGTGTGCAGCGGATGGCAGGACCCCTTTGACAGGCTCAATGGGCAGCCCAGCAGGATCCTTCATGGGTGGTGCTGCAGGTGGGCAGCAAGGACATGGGCACTCTTACTCCCATCGGCTCAATCCAAAGGGCTTGAACTGCCCCTGCACAAAAGGAACAAACGCGAGGCACGAGGTCTGCACAAAGCTGCTGCGTGGAAGAATAGGAACCAGGATTTAGACAAAAGCAAACGAAAGCTTAAACTATGAAGAAACTAAAAGAAAGCTGAGCCATGACTTCGCTTGCTCCTGTTTATTTTACCAGCCTGAGTTTGTTATACCGACAGGTTTGTAGCATAAATCCATTGACATTATTTAGAAATAAAATGGATGGATGAATTTCTAACATCATTAAGGTCTAGGGGAGTTATGTGGAGCTATACTTTCACTCTGTAGGTCTGAATACCTTTGCTTTCCTCCTTACTCAAGGACCTGGAGGAGCCATTTTCTTCTATATAAATAAACATAGATATTTTTTGCTCTGTATTCTATAGCTGACCACAATTTCTATACAGCTCTACTCTCATTCATGTAACTAATCCCTAGTAAATACAATATGAAGAATAATTATCCATGACATCTCTCCTATAACTCGAATGTTTCCAAAATGGGCGATTTTTCCATTCTGAGCTATTTGACAGCATTGTTGTATATAATATACAAGTGTTAAGCAAAGATGATATTTATTTTCTACATCTATAAATGATGGCCATTAAAACAATAGTGCTGCGTGGCATATCTATGAAAACCTCGTAAAACAATACACTCAAGTCTGGCAACAAAGTTAATAATTTGTCAGTAAGGAAACCACTATTGGGCTTTCTCTACCCAACCCTCCACCTTTCTTAAGCCCTTTTCTTCTGAAGCTTCACATTCATTTTCTTAACGTTTTTAACCTAGTGTCTGTGAAATTTTTATTGCTCCCTAGATAATGACATCTGATCTAAATGTAACCACACACCTCTTTGCTCAGCAACATTTGTCACAAACCATTATAAATTATCATGCTGATACTGTGCATTGCTGGGAAACCGGAAAAGTTCCATAAATTCAAAGTACTGTATCAGTGACATTCTTGTTTATTATCTAGGTATAAAGTTTTACTAGATTCAAGATGGCTACATTTACACAGTAGGATACTTCAGCAACACGAGACTTGTACAGCTTGCACCAAGTGCTGAAAAGCATTTACCACATGCAACAAACACTGAAGCATTTTATCTAATATGTGGCCATATGTTTCGTCTCTCCTATTCATTTTAACCATGCTCCTGACTCCAAAAATGCATGCTTATTATTGGGACTTGCTCGAGAAAAGGCAAAATGGCAAACAAAAACTACTTTTCTCTTAAAGCACAACCATAATTTCTGTTTCTTGGCCTCCTGAAGAGGAGGTATAACAATTAGAGTTAAATGTTAAAAAGAGGCTATGTATTTTTTCATTATATATGTCCTTGATAACAATCTGTGGTTGACATGTTTGTGTACTTCTTGTTGAAACCCAGTATTTCCATAGTGCCGGTACAGTAGTTCTGTCTAGAAGACTTTTTATAAGATGAACCTAGCTTGTGTGAACATATTTTTAATTATTTGCATATCTTTATTCTCCAAAACTGTAAAAGTTGAGTCCTTTGGAATGCCTCCAGAGAAAAAGGAATTTTCACCATGTTTACTTGAAATTTAGAACAACTCAAATGGTCCTGATTGTCAGAAAAACATACGTATATGAATTTTATTAGCAGTCATTTCAGAAATACTTATTCATTAAAGCAGAGCATAATAAGTAGGTAAATCAAGGGCATAGTCTTAAATTAATTCCAAACCCTAACATACAAAGAGACTAACTGGGAACAGCTTCAGTAACAGCTAATGCTTAAATGTGCTGCTTTTGATTCTCCTCAGAGAATCAACCTTTCACCAGTTTCACATTTCAGTACATCTAGCCCTCTATATAGAGCAATTTTTTTTTTAAAGGTAGGTAAAGCCTCTTGATTTTCTTGTTGGCGCTATGGAACAAGAAGGTAACCTTTCCAAAGTCACAGTGTTTCCCTCCCTGGGCTCAGGGGGTCCTTGTTATTAAAGTTGTTTTCAAAGCTAACTAAGGTCCAAGATGCAATGAACAGCATTATAAAGAGGATTTTGGGAGCTAGGCCAGCAAGCTAATCTTCTCTAGTCTATGCTAATTGTATGGGACATTTTTTGTTCCCAGACATGAATTCCCTTATCTCTCATTTTCTATCTGCATTTCATATTTAAGTGGTTATTAATTTCCAGTGCTAAACCTTTCAATAAACTAGAGTGTAACCTAAATTACACATTTCTAGATTGCAGACTAAGTTTCTAATACACTAAGCATATTAGAAAAACAAAATATACCTAGCTGGAAAATAAAAAAATCTTGTGATACGTTTATTGCATTAATCACCTGTTGTATTCAATATTCAGTACAAGGAATGTGAATTTTGTGAAATTTCAGACCATGGAGATTGTTGACGAATTCCTGTTGCTGAAATAATTTTTCTGTTGTTCTGGTCCTAAGGATTGTGTTTTGTTTTTTTTCCACAAATACAATCCCTCTCAAGTTAAAAAGCACAATTTTCAATATAAATGAAGTAGCGGCTGAGTAATTTAGCATAGCCTAGAAAATTAGTGTTTCAGCACAGACAAAATAATGGTAAAGTCATCACCATCAAACACTGCAAAGACAATGGAAACAACCCTGTTGAGAGACTTCCTTCCACCCACTACCATCTCATTACTGCTTTGGGCTCCGTTTCAGGGGAAGAAATAATGCAGCGGGGAGAGTGGACAATGAACACTGAGAAGGAAGCGACAGAGGGAGGGAGTCAATCCTTTCCCTGGACCCAGTTCAGCTCAGTCTAGCACTGTTTAGCACAACACTGTGCCACAAAGATTACTTGTTCTTCAAATAATTGTATGCTGTACACCATTTTACTGCTGCCAAGACCATGTTGGTTTTACAGAGCTGGAAGAACATGCATCCTAGCAAGGGAGGAAAAGGATTTGACACTGAAATATGCTTGATTTAATTTCCTAATTTCTATCTAAGAGACAAAGAGTGACAAATATTTTAAAGCATTAGCAGCGTTCCACAGAATGAAAGCAAAACCTGTATCAAGAAGACACAGGGAAGTGACTCATTGCCTGAGTACAAGACATTAAAAATTAAAGAAGGGGAAGTCAGCGTGTGAACATATGGTGTGAATACGAGCTGCAGCTCCAACACCACAGTAAAACCTCATTTCGCAAAGAGTCAGTTTAGTTTTATGAGCACAGGGTTTTCCTGCATTATCACTCAACTACAGCACTGAAATGCTGATCTATAAGTGGTTATAAAATACCACAAAAAAGCAACTAAGCACCACAATGCATCACTAAAAACTTCATTTTAAGAGAAAACAATAATTGTGATCTAAGTAATCAATTTATTAAATAATAGGACAAAGATGTGCATGGTAAAAATTAAGTGCTTGAGTACAGTTGCTCTCTTTCCCTAAGTCCAACACTCTAATCTCATGGTCTATCACAACAACTTCTGATAAACTGAGCATCATTTTATGGCACCAAATCCTGTATACTCCCATGAAATACCAAACACCACTGGCTATTGAGTTTAATCTTTCTGAGATGCAGAGAAAATCTCGACTGGTAACAGTAATGAACAGCAACTCTCTTGCAGTTAACAGAAGCAGATAAAAATTATGAAACACAAGAAATATTTAAATAACTATGATACTCTAGAAATACTTAAATAATGAATCACTAAAATATTTTCTTTGTGAAACAACCAGGCTGAATTCAGAGGGCACGTTGAAGAGGGAGATGATCTGACCATGTTGCCTCGTGCAAGCTGTGAGATTTACAGATTTGGGGAAAAGTGGAGAACAGTTTCTGGGAGGTTCCAATTCCCTTTCTCACTCTTGGAATGAGTGGTCAAAGGGAATGCGAGGACAGCGGACAAAGGGAGCCTCAACTCCCTTCCTCCTCCTCTCAGAGCACTACAGGAGAGCAGGAGGAGGGGAAAGAAAAGCTACTGGCTATAAATCAGCAGCAAAGGGAGAAAGAAGGAAATATGACTATCAGTCCTCTAGTCCACTGCCCCTTGAAGGGTGACAGTAAATGCCAGACTAACTCTGCGTTAAGAAGATTTGGCAATTTATAAATGGCCTGTCTCTTCCATGGGCTGTTTGTAGTCGTGGGGGTACAAAAGGAAAAGAAACTCCTTTCTCAAACTCAAACAAGAGACTTAAAAAAGCAAGCGGACCAACAAACGGTGCCTCACCACAACCGCATCCGCACTCCGCGCATCACCACCTCCACCCGCTCGCAGCGCACCGGGCGGGCTCAGCTCAGACGCAGCTTACAAACCTCGGAAAGCTGTAGAGGTATTTTGAACACGCACACACCCCCGCTCCTTCCCCGCTCGCCCCCGGCCCGGAGCACGCCCCGCCGAGCGCCCGCGGGGCTGCCCGCGGTGGCCGGCAGGTGTCGCCGTGGCGCTCCGCAGCGCGGCGCGGGACACACTCACTTGCAGTCGCGGTCCTCCAGGTCGAAGTGCGGGTTGAAGTTGATCATGATGCGCTGGTAGGGCTCCGGCGCCTGGATCAGCCACTCGCACTTCTGGCTGGGGTGGTAGGACTGCGGGTAGCCGGGAGACGTGAGGTACCCGGGGCTTAAAATTTTGATCGTGTCGCCACACTTATCTGCGGAGGAAGCAAACGCATGGGCTGGTCTCAGTGCCCCCGGCAAGCATCCGGGCGCAGCCCGCAGCAGCAGACCCAGCCGACTGCTGTGGGAATGCTGCGGGGCCACAGCCTTCTTCAGGCAAACTTATGCTGCATCCTTCTGCTTTTGAAGACATCTCTGCTACTTTCTACTGAAGGGAAGAGGACTCTCTCTCCGTCCCCATCCTTAAATCCGGTGAAGTGGTTATAAAATGGTAGCAGAAGCACCCAATTTTCAAGCCGTATCCTTTTAAAAAGCCCTCCACTCCAAGAGTGCCCCTCCCAGTGTTAAAAACTCGCACCCTCATAACAGCATTGATGTTGGCTAAGAAGGGTACATGGGACACAATAAACTCCAAAAACTATAATCTTCTTAAGTTTTAAGAAAAGCTGGGAGGAGGTATTAAGGGATGCCATTTGACCCCCTGCCCAGCTATGGGATAAGCCTGGTCTGTGTCACTGACCACTGGGATTGTCTTGGTGGATCCAAGCTCATTCGCAGGAGACCCTACCTTTGTTTTATCAGTCAATAAATCTAGGCAGGTTGAAACTATCTGTGCTCTTCAAACCCAGGGTAGCCGAGAACAAAGTAGCTCTAGTGAAGCAGAAATCATCCACTATTTACTCTTTCAAGGAAGTTTGTTCATGCTCTGAGACTGCATCAAAGTAATGGAGCAGAACAACATCCCTTCCTCTTCCCTTCATTCCTTCCTTCCCCGAACAACAACAAAGATTTATTTCTAACAGCAAAATAGTTGCAAAAGTTTCTAGAATCACAGAGTGTGACTGTGAAACGTGGTACGCTGCATCTTGCTATTTTGGTCAGCATTACCAGGGTTGCATTTTAAGGCTCTTAGGAAAAATAAAAAGGGACAAAAAGTCCAACCTACACGGTCACTCACTTCACTGTCCAGTGCAGGTTTGTGTCACCACTTTTTTTACTACTATAGATTTCTTTCTGTGGAGGAAATACTTTCTCCACACATTGTTTGTTTAATTTTGAGCAGTAAAACATGACAGTAAACTATGAAAAGGAAGAATGTCCCCACTAAAGCAAGACTATGTATCACTACATCTCAATAATGGTATATACAGACTGCAGTGCTCTATCTAATACATTCCCTACGAAAGCAAAATGGCAATCCTTGCTCTCAGCATGAATTTATAAATATACAGGATTTTATTGTAGGAAAAACAGGTCAAATGGAAACGAACGAAGAAGCGCACATCAAAAATGCATAAAGCAATACTCTTTATAGAAATTATTTGCCATAAATTAGAAGGGAAGGGGTTGATAGATACTCAGATATATGGTCAAAACCCAGATACTGCTAAGCACATTGCTGGGGAAGGCTATCTTATTATATTTCCGCTGTGCCTTTGCAAAACAGGCTGTTTTCCTCTGACCAGAACAAAAGGCATTGCTGCTCAAAGCTCAAAAGCTGTCACTGGTGATCTTGCTAATCCGCTGTCTGGGGCTCTCAGGGAATCTTGCCTTTTCCTCTCTGTGTAAGCATACTCGGAAAGTGATCTTGTCTCATTAAGCCCACTCCAGCCCTGCAAACAACATGGCAGGGTCTGGCATCTGTTAAATGCCTGAAATAAAGCAGTGCTGCTTCTAGTCACTTGACAGAGTCACTTCAGAGGACGCTGAGGTGGACTCACTACCACCAGCGCTCCTTAATCTGCGACTTCTGGGAAAGTGACAGTGTAATAAGATAATGCGGTCTGCTAGACTCCTTGGCTCTGTGCAATCTCTCTCACACTTGATTAAGAAGAGCAGTTTCTAATGACTTTGGACCATTAGTTCCAAATAAGGTTAATGAATTAATTTAGTGGACACTAATACTGCATGTAGGTGAAGGTGGCATTAGTAGGTCTGGTAGGTTATAGAGGAGGTTAATGGCCTTGGTGACTCCAGCAGGACCACCACATTAACCACTCGTGGTAGAGGCTTCAGCACAGCAACTTGCTCTCCTCCCCTTCTTTCAACAGGGAGAAATGATCAACAAGAGCATGGGGGTGGCCCCCTTTTGTCCCTCAGAGGTACAGGGTGGCACTATGGGTCTATGTGGGAGGCAGCTGCCCACACCCGAGCTGGGCTGAGGGGATGAGCAAAGTGCACCTCTCAGAGCATCTCCACACCAGGCTTGGGGCAGCTCTCTAGCACCTTTGCTCCTGTGCCACAGCACTGGAGGAGGAAGCTCGTCCTGATTAAACTAAGCAGCCTCCTCAAAACATATTGGGAAAGAGATTAACTTCCATCATAAAACATGAGATTTTAATACTCTTGCTTGACACTCGACTTGTGGTCCCTTATTAAAACAATATACCAGTGTAAATGGAGGGTGCTCTCTTCTTTTAATTACTTTGATTGAAAACCCAGTCAGGCAAAAGTAAATATTTGATAATTAGCTAATAGTAATCGCTCAGGATTTGTCAGGGAAGGAAGACTCACATGAGCTGTTTCATGTGCAAGAGCTAAACGTCAAGCAGTCCCACAATTAGACCATCTTTAAAAATACATCATGCAGTGAAACATTCACAGTGCCCTGGCATTGTTCGGGGAAGGAGGAGCACGCTGCTTTTAATTAGTTGTGTTTTCAAGGTCTGCCTGACAGTAAACTAGCTACACCACTCATTTGTTATGGGGTTTCTCCTCTTGGAAGGGAGTCTTGAGCCTTCACAGGGAAGCTCAGCTCCCCTCTTGGTACAGTATAAGTTGCACGTAAACTGCAGACTTGGGAAAGGGGTTACTCTTGAGAGCTCTCTGTGTGAAGAGTATTCGCAGGTACACACATAGCTAGTAGGAGGCATGATCTAAAATTTTATGCTTTGGAAAAGAGAAAGGGCGGGCGGGGAAGAGAACCTTTCCTTTAAAGCGTTCATTATCTTTCAGATATCGAAGGAGAGATATTTAATTGCCTATGGGACGGGACATTATTAAGATAATTGGCTGTTCTGATCTAGTGAGAATGAGCAGCCTGCTTTATACAATAACCCGGAAGAGTAGAAAATAAAGTCGGACGGCAATGTCAGGGCGGGCGATCCTCAGGCGAGGACTGCGCCGCATCCCTCCTCCAGCAGAAAGTTCCCCTCAGCCGGGTTTATGTCGGTGCCGGTCCCACGGCCCGCCGGGGCCCACCGCCCGCCTCCCGCGCCGGCAGCCCCGGAGCCCGGCCCCAGAGCTGCCCAAGCTGAGACCCGACGTCCCCCGTGACACTCACCGCTCCGCAGAGCCCTGGCGAGGGTGAAGGTGAGGGCTGCACAGTGCAGGAGAAGTCCCCAATCCATTTTCCCTTCCGACAGCAGGGAAAGGAGGAAAAAAAATAAAAATGCCCTCCACGCACAACTCTTCCTTAAATCCTCCAGCAGGAGTGAGGAGCAGAAAGCACGGTCCGCAGGGGCAGTCCCGGGGGCAGAAGGAGGCTGGCTTCTCGCTGTGCCTCAAGCCTCCCGCATCCTGTCATTTAGCTCCGGCTCCCTCTCCCTTTCCCCACACTTGTTCCTTCTCCAGGCGCCGCTGCCCCTGCCATTCCCAGGGAGACTAGAAAGCCAAATGAAAACGAGGGAAAAAAATAACAAAAACAAAACCCAACAAACACACAAACAAGACAGACAAAAAATCCTGGCGGCTGCCGGCACCTCGGGAGCGCTCTGCTGGGCGGGTTGCTCTGCGGAGGGGAGATAAGGAAGGGAAAGCGGCCGTGAGCGGGGACCAGCCGGGCGCCAGAGTTTGGCAAACTGCGTTCCCCGCGCCTGCCCCGCTCTCCAGCGGCCGCGGCTCCCGCGGGGCCGGAGCCCCGGAGCCCCGGGGCGGCGGTGCCCGGCGGTGCCCGGCGG